>CM062820.1:1651081022-1651503522 GCA_031772625.1 Pinus tabuliformis | reverse complement strand
GTCAATTGCCCAGGAAGCTTCCAAACTGACACTTGGTTCAAGAGATTCGCCCTGTGATGAGTAAGAGGTACTTGATCTCCATGTGTAAGCAAGGATCTCCAAGTGGACTCAAGAACTGAAGATTAACTGAAGAGGGAGAGGACACAAGGCAGCTTTATGTCAGTCTCAAGCTGACTCATCCTCTCTTCTTCTATCCTATATATAGAGCTCTTCTATGAGGTCTAAAGAGGCTGGAATTTTGTGCAAAGCAAGGAAGTGCTGTTGGTTTACAGTTAGAGCTATTGGGTGATTGCTTTTATAGAGGTGAAGAGGAGATTTCTTGCTGCTGGGGAGGTGCTGCTGGATTGGAGCCATTGATGGTTGTAACCTTCTCAGAACCCTTTTACTTCTATCAATAAAGCTTTGAATGTTCTCCTATATACTTGTATTGCATTGATGTATTGTATTTACTTGTATATCTGATTCACTCTAATCCATGCATCAGTTATGAGTACATGTTTCTTGTAGTTTCCCTCTCTTGTTTGTGCAGGATCTTTGCGTAGCTGGGCCGGCAAGGGAACAAGGAGCTGGGAGCAAGGGACGAAGAGAGAAGACAAGATCGACAAAAGCGAAGGATATCGGTTGGTCAATCTTTTCTTCCTTCTCTGTACTTTCATAAAGGAAAATATCAAAGCTTTACTTTCAGTTGTTGCTAAGGAACTATCGCCCTTAGAGTAGGGATAGGGTCATTCCGAGTCGGATACTTTTCCCCACAACAAACTGGCGACTCCACTGGGGAGCCTAGTATCTTGTTGGTGTTTGTAGTATCTTTGCTATTCATTTCCTGAACCAAAGAGTACCAAATCGAAAAGCTTTTGACTATATCAAAAGCGAAGTAGAGGGGCTGCTACTCTTGCTCATTTACTGAGCAGATTCATGATTTGAAGAGCTGATCTACAAAAGACTCTTGCACTCTTTGTGATAGCTTTTCATCCTCTTGATCATCCCTTAGCTTGTACTTGACCTATAGCTTTTTATTTCGGCAAAAACAGTGAATTTTTGAGCTTTTTATGACCCGGAAATCCTTGTAAACGCAACTCTCGTGTCTCAGTGCAGGCTGTCCACAGGCAGTCTGCATTCCAGCGCAGGTACTCCCTTCGGGAACTGCGCTGAGAGTCAGTTTGACAGACCAGAGCCTGCGCTGAACCAGTTAGGCTATGTCTTCTTGAGGTTTCCCACTGTGTCTTAGCCCTGTTTTCACTGTTGTTTTGCTGCTGATTGCTTGTCATTGTACTTGCTGTAAACCAACTTTCCTTGACATTTTTCCGCCTCAGTTGTGTGATGAAACTGTGATTGTTCTTTCCGTATTTCTTACTTCAGTTGCAGTTTCCCATTGTGAAAAGCAAACCAGTATAGCTGTGGCCTCTTAGATCCTGAACTGCAAAAGTGTCGTTGTGATCTTAAGAGCTAGTTTTGTTACTGTTCATGGCTGTTTGAGTTTGTTTGTTTTTCATTTTGTGGTTTGAATCTATACATTTCCAGTGTCTAAACAAGTCGATCTTAAGGTGTCTTTTGATTTTGGACAAGCTTGTTTACTTTCACTTGAAATTAGATTCAAAGTTATACAACAGTTTCCTTTGTGTCTTACATCAACATTAAGGATAAAGAAAAGAAATATCTGCATTGTGCATGTGCATTAATGACAGTTTGCATGTTGATTTAGGAAAAAGTGCATTTAGTGTGTGTTCTATGATCTGTGTGAAAAGTTAATGTCTTTCTTTTCCCTCAGTAGATTAAGGTTTTCAAAGTTGAAAGATTGAAAAGTTTTGCTTCTCATCTTAGATTGCATTAGGAAGTTGTATATATACATCTCGTGGTGATCCTTAAAGGCAAACTGCTAAGCAAGATCAACATTAAAATAAATCCAATTTACATAACAACGCTTTGTAACATAACGCAAACATCTATAGGTCTAGGTAGAGACGTGTTCCGGCGTCGTTAGACATAGTGACTGTCGATCTCTACGAAGGTGGGTGATTCCTCCTGAGAGTCGGTGGCACTAATACGGACTTGTGCTCCCACGTACCGTCGCGTATATATTGGGAGACCCCTATAGGCAATTATCCTTTATCCATAGGAAGCCGTGTCGACCGCCCTACTGATCGCGATGCAGTGAACACAGCATTCACGAAGATCGACCACCCGTACCGTAAAACATATTCTGTGGTTTCGCGAAAGGTTTGGCACACCCTCTGCCTAGATCTCCAGAGCAGTTTCTTTTGGCCTTTTTCAAACTCTATAACTGAAAAAGTCCAACCGAGCATTTGTCACTTCGGGCTCGTTAAAACATCGAAGGCGACTAGAGTCATCTTTAGCTTTTTCTCGACTCTTAAAACATGAAAAAGCATGTTTGTGTCTAAAAGCGTCGTTAATAAAATTTATTTTAAGCGGAACAAAATCACCTGTTATTCCCACGTTGATCTTTCAGTTGAAAAGTATGGAGCCCACCAACCAAGGAGGCAACCTTGGCGGAAGTCCAAATCCCTTCTCCTCTTGGGGAGATGTTGGTGCGCCTCATATGGCGACATTGTCACTTCCAGGATTGACAATTGGCCTACCTGTATGGCTCTTTTCAACTAATGTAGTCCAGATCGCCACTAATCCTGAGCAGTCGAATCAACAGTCAGAACAGTCTAGAACTACCCACCAGCCTTCCACTTCTTACAATACTTCCTCTGATCCTTCATCTTCGCAAGGTGGAGCTGGCAAAAGTCAACCTCCCAAGGAGAAGAAGGAAAAGAAGAAGAAAGAAAAGAAGCAGAAGGAGCCTATGGCGAAGGCGACTGGGGGCAAGCAGAAGACAGCTGACAAAAACTCACACACTGCACCGACCGGGCCTAAATCGCCATGTGTCATTTGCAAAGGGACCCACTTCCATCGTGATTGTCCTTGTATTCCCCGGATACTAAGGGACTGGTCCCCGAGGTTGCACAATCCGGTAGCATCAACCTCTGATAGTCATGTTGATTGCAGTCCGTCGACTAGCGAGAGTGAAGGACGAAGAGGGAGATCAAGATCACCCTGTGTATTGTGTGAAGGCAAGCATGCCATCCACAAATGTCCATTCTTAGATGAGGCAAAGAGAGTTTTGGAAGATCATCCGGTTTCACCGTTACGACTTCCTCCTGGATACCAAAAACTCGCGCCTAATCCCTTGATAGTTGAAAATCCAGCTGACCCGCCCAATTGGTCAGCTGAAGTGTCGGTCATTGAGAATGAACCCACTGAATCCAGACCGGACGAAAGTCCAAAGGTCGATACGGCAGTTGACCCGGTTCTACCTTCAGAAGTTTCATCTTCAAATGACACCGTCGCCGAAGAGTCATCTTCATGCGACACCCTCACTGAAGAGAATAAGGATGACACCATCCAGGTTCTTTTCATCAGCACCGACTCTGATGAGCGTCAGGGCAATGCGCCCATTCCTTTATCGCAGGAAGGAACATCATCAGGGTCATATCCGGCCGTATATTCGGTCCCACCACCAAGCAACCTGGTTGTATCCTTTGATTGGAATCAACTAGGCAGACCCCGGTTACCAGCCAGTGTACCATTCAGAATCATTGTCCAGATCTATAGAATGATCATGGCTGGTACTATCATTGATGAAGGGGCGTCTGTGAGTATCCTTTCCTCTGTTGCTTGGAAAGCACTGGGTTCCCCGGCGCTTTTACCTGAGTTAAGAAATCTCTCGGGTTTTGATAAAGGAACCAGTCGACCATTAGGAATCCTCCCCAATGTGCCTGTTACATTGAAAGGGAAGACCGTTAATTTGAACGTGATGGTCGTCCAAGGACCCTTGGATTATAACCTACTCCTTGGACGTGACTATATTTATTGCATGGGAGCGATAGTCTCCTCACTCTTTAGAGTAATGTGTTTTCCACACGAAGGAAGGATGGTCAAGCTCGTAGACCAACTTTCATTTTCGGGATCTCGCATCGCAAATAGTCAAATACCATTCCTAAATGGTCTGTTCACACAAGATTCGCCTCCGCCCCCAGTCCTCCTTCCCGATGAGTGCGAGTGATTCGGAAAGAAAGACTGGAACCCAGGGGGCATGCACCCTGATCTGCTTCGGGCAGAAGAAACCCTGGGTATAAGGTAGAATTTCCGCAGAAGAATATGACTAGTCCGTACCCCATCCGTGGATGGAAGAGGGGTTGTTCTGGAATAGTATTCTTTTGTTAAAGTTATGTGTTTGGCAAAAGAGTCATTCACCTTTGTCTAAAGAGGTGGGCACTGCCCAAGTAGGAATTCCCTTATTGCGACAAGTAGTAACCATCTTTGGGGAAAAGCAAGCCTCACCCATTAAAACAAATGTTTTGAAGGATAAGTAGGGGCAGCCTCCAAAGAAGGAGATTCTATTGTTGTGACAGAGGGTAACCATCTTTGAGTAACCCAATGATAGACATCGCCGAAGAAAGAGATTGATTTGCGGCAGCGAATAGAACCCTCTTCGGATAATAAGTAAGAGATGGCGGTATCTCGAAATTATACTTTATACCTGGGGGCATGCAAACTTTTGGAATGTGAGCGAGGGACGACTATTTATTTTTTAAATTTTTAGGTCCTCCCTTTAAACCTGTAGGTCTAACCCTTTAAACTCGTAGGATTAGCCGATTCCGACCTTGCATGAAGAAAGTCTGTGGGGCAAAGGTAAAACTTGCCAAAATTGGAGCATAGCTTCGTGAGATAAAGCTCCTTAAAAAATAGCTATCTCACAGGAGGCGTTCTTATTCTATGACTGGTATATCGAGCAGTTTTAGCACATAGTTCATGCTCGTTAAAAAATAAACGCAAGATCCGAGCAGTTTTAGCGCATAGTTCATGCTCGTTAAAAAATAAACATAAGTTTATGAGCAGGCTTTCCTTTAGAGTTCAAGCTCATTCAGAAAAAATGAACCGGTAAATAACCTTTTGAGATCGTAAATTCATCAGCCATAAAAGCCTTGGTTGTGTTTGTGCACCGTCACCTCCACTTTTCATTTGGCCGATCATTCACCTCCATTTGTGTGTTTACCTCTTTTGAGAAACAGCTGCGAAGAGTGATTTCACCTAGCCATCCTTGTGACACTGCCGTGATTGGAAAATTCCAACCTGTACCTGGAATCTGCTGCTATCCCTGTTTATCACTCGTTCCTCAAAAGACGAGTCTTCTTTGAGCTCTTTTCACTGACTCGTAAAATATGAAAAGATTGCCGAGTTTTGGCCTTCCAGCTCGATAAAGCGACGGGAAGAGCTATCCCTCCTCTAGATTTTAATCTTTTTGGACCTGAGGGATTATTACACAAAAAGATCGAGCGCTTGTCTTGTTCGGCTCGTTAAAAGTACCGAACACCCATCCCTTCTGTATTGTTTTATACTTTTTCGGACTTAAGGGATTAGATGACGAAAAAGGAATTATGGAGTTAACTTTCTGTACCTTTTCAGACTCTCTAAAGATGAAAAGGACCGAGTTTTCCTTGTCGTTAGACTCGTTAAAATGATTAAATAGCGACAAACTTGTCTTTAGACGAGAACGAGTTTCCCTATCGCTAAGCTCGTTAAATCATAGCGATGGGCTTGCCCGAAGGGCAGGTTATAGAACAAGCATATGTTATCCTCCTCAAGCTTGACAAAAATAAAGAGGTACTGGTCAGAAATGACTGGGGAAAAATTGGGAGAACATCGAAGCTTAATGGTAGCAAGTCGCTCTTGAACATGACACTTTTCTTCCGTACCACATCGGGTTGGGTTGTTTCATTCACCGGTCTCATCACCATGGTCTTCGCCAAACCATCCACATTTTGGGGTAATGCTACCGATCCATCGCATCAGTGTCGTTATATGTTCAAGAGAGGTCATTCTGAAAGTGTCAACCGTGTCCCATCCACTGCCATACATTATCCTTCATCCATTCATGATCGCCACCCTGAATCATATGTCACAGTTTGTTTTCACCTCCACTAAAATCATTAGCTCCGTTCCGTGTCATTGATGTGGGATTCATTAAGGCCCTCCTTTGACGGATCGCTTCTTGTCGACTTCAGCTCATTATCCAAGAAGTTGATCTAGGAACAACCCCATCAGTACTTTGAAGCTTGCATGCCTCAATGGCAAGTTTCTCACTTCCGGCGACAGGTATACATCAATGACCTTCGACCAGAAGATTTTGCGTGGCGTTCGACGCCAAGTCCTTTATTCACGCCACATGAATTGTACTGCGGTACCTTGAGGGTCATTATCATTATCGGTGATTCCTCTCGCGCTTGTTAACGGTTTTCATTATTGGCCGGTAATCAAGCGATGTCTTTCCATGTTCGACTTCAGCGCAATTCTCACATGGATCGACTTGTACTTAGAGTGAAGATCGAACGAGTTTGAAGACCCCAGATCTAGTTTCATCCATCCGGGCTGCGATATATATTCAGGAAATATAAAAGCATTTGTCATGTACATCATTGCAGCAGATGATCATCCTATTCAAAGGATGATAATTTCAGCAGAAAATTGTCAGTCTACTATCAGACGATCGTCTGTTCTATGTACCAAAATGTATTTATAAAGCTGAGCATGGGAATGCCCGCCTCAGCTAGATCATGAAAACAAAATGAAAAATAATGTATTGTATTGTATTGTATTACAGGGCGCCTCCTCAGCACTGGAATGAACTTCGGACCCTCTAGATAAAGCATTTCACCCGATAAACGGCCTCATACTTTTGGGGGCAACTGTTATAGACATTTTTGTGCCTCGCAGCATGGAGCATGAAATGTCAATAATTACAGGGATCCTCAGTCCCTAAACATGTTGTTCTTACCCCTAGAAGAACAAGGTCAGCAAACCACAGCACTTCCCATCAGTTCTCCACCTGAAAACACTCAGAAACGGGCTATTTTTGGATCATGTCAGTTGCTCCACTGAGCATCTGCGCTGGAATGCAACTGCTCCTCCTTGTACCTGCGCTGAAAGTCAAATCTAATGAAGGCTACCTGCGCTGGGCGAGATTGGCCAAGTGGCACAGTCATTCTGCAAGGTGTCAATTGCCCAGGAAGCTTCCAAACTGACACTTGGTTCAAGAGATTCGCCCTGTGATGAGTAAGAGGTACTTGATCTCCATGTGTAAGCAAGGATCTCCAAGTGGACTCAAGAACTGAAGATTAACTGAAGAGGGAGAGGACACAAGGCAGCTTTATGTCAGTCTCAAGCTGACTCATCCTCTCTTCTTCTATCCTATATATAGAGCTCTTCTATGAGGTCTAAAGAGGCTGGAATTTTGTGCAAAGCAAGGAAGTGCTGTTGGTTTACAGTTAGAGCTATTGGGTGATTGCTTTTATAGAGGTGAAGAGGAGATTTCTTGCTGCTGGGGAGGTGCTGCTGGATTGGAGCCATTGATGGTTGTAACCTTCTCAGAACCCTTTTACTTCTATCAATAAAGCTTTGAATGTTCTCCTATATACTTGTATTGCATTGATGTATTGTATTTACTTGTATATCTGATTCACTCTAATCCATGCATCAGTTATGAGTACATGTTTCTTGTAGTTTCCCTCTCTTGTTTGTGCAGGATCTTTGCGTAGCTGGGCCGGCAAGGGAACAAGGAGCTGGGAGCAAGGGACGAAGAGAGAAGACAAGATCGACAAAAGCGAAGGATATCGGTTGGTCAATCTTTTCTTCCTTCTCTGTACTTTCATAAAGGAAAATATCAAAGCTTTACTTTCAGTTGTTGCTAAGGAACTATCGCCCTTAGAGTAGGGATAGGGTCATTCCGAGTCGAATACTTTTCCCCACAACAAGTACCTGAGCAGCAGGTTAGGGTTACGTGAAGGTCGATCGTACCCTTTTGCGGAGGTATTGAAGGCTGGAATAGAGGACTAGTCTTGCAAGCCCCAGAGCAAAGCAACCTGTGCAAAGGCAAGGATAAAGGGAATCAAACGACATTACAACCATCGTAGGGTGCGGAAACTTGGTTCCAGCATCCCCCCATACTACTTCGGGAGAGACTTCGGTTTGCGCTCCATGGGCTCATGCCGAAAGGGCCAGTAGTGTAGGGATTTGTTTAGCTAATTAACACTGAACCTGGGTCAGGTCCCCTCAAGCCAACAAATGGTTCCGTTGCCGGAACCAAAATCTTCATAAGAGATGTGTGATGTCGTATCACTGGAAACCAATTAAGAAAGGGATTGGAGACTAGTTGGACAGGAAGATCCACGAATTCGCGGCATAGGAGAACAGAAATCCACAACTGACAAAGGAATAGTTGTTGGATATATACTTGTATACAAAGTTCCACGAGATTTTTTTTTCTCCTTCCCAATTGAGCTATACGAGTGGATCACGAAGCTAGCAGATAGCTAAGGAAGGTGGAAAGTCGACGATCCTATTGTTTGGACCCCGAAGCTAATACGGAAATTAGAAGCATCTGAGGACAAGATCACCGGTGCTGTCGATCATTGGCTCGATCACGTCATAGGAGGATTTGTAACTAAATTCACGGTCGACACCTCAGTCAGCTACAGTGAGGCGGAGTGACACTTTTTCAAAGGACCACGAGGTAAGTACGTAAAATATTTGAATACCTAGATTAAAATTCTATTGTGCGAAAAACGGGTTATGTAGCTACCTTGATGTTTGGAACTACACGAAGCAGAAAAACTTATAGGAATGAAGGAAAAAATGGTTCGGAGTATAGTCCATTGATTTCACCTCCGCAAGGTGAAAAGGAAGAGATAGCGAAGGTTTCTCCATGAAGTGCTATTCAATTAATAAGACAAGGATTCCCACGAATACCACCTCCACCCACACCACCTCCGACTTCATCACCATTACCTCCAACTTCACCCGTACCACCGCCACCTCCACCACAGTTCAGTATGGAAAATACAGTGAAGCTACCTTTGTTCAAAGGCTTGGGAAATGAGGACTCATACCAATTCTGGTTCGTTTTGAGGGCTGTATGGGAAGCTCAAGGTGTTACAGATGATAATATAAAGAAGGCGACACTGGTTAGTGCTTTGCAAGACCACGCGCTAACCTAGTATATTAAGTACTCTAATGATGACCCGAATGCTGAAGTGGCAGACATCCAGAGGACACTGAATAGAGAGTTCAGTAAGCCTAAATTTGAGGCACAATCGATTGTGGGATTCAAGGAGATCGCTATGCAACTAGAAAAGATGCCTTGGGAACTAGATCAGATGTTTAAATGTAAAATCCATGAAGCCGACATGAATTTGACAGATGGACAACATCGCTAGTGGTTTGTGGCTTCGCTACTGCCACATTTAAGGGTCGCGCTACCGCAGCAAAAGATAACAACTCAAGCAGAGGCCTTGGAGATTGTGATGAGACTACATGAAACTCTGATGCAAGATCAAACCTGGGGGTTCAGCAGATCCATGCGCAACTGAAGAATCTATGCCTTGAGATGCAAAGTCTAAAGCTGGACAAGACGGTTCGACCAAAGGTGCGTGAGGAGGTATGGTGCTTGAAATTCAAGAGTAAGGGTCATGACAAAGACCATTGCCCGGTCTTTGCGAACTATATTGCGAGAGGAGGACCGATGCCTTTAAGGCTAGAAGCTTAAGTAGGACTAAGCACGGGGCCTGCATTATGGTGCGCTATCTGTCTGGTAGCAGGAAAACATGCCACGAATAACTGTCATTTGCTGCAGAAGTTTGTACAGGCGCCGCAAAAACTGTTCTGCGATTTTGGTAGGTCGGTAGGGCATGATGAGCGTAATTGTAGGAGTTATTAATTGATTATGGATATAACTCCTACCTATAGGGTTCAGATCGAAATGCGGCCCCCTGACTAGAGCGCATGGATGGCACGAACAAGATTTCAGGGGTGCGGAAGAGGCTAAGGCAGAGGAGGCCCTGTTAGAGGTCCGGGACAGTTGATTTGCTACAATTGCGGAGGACTGGGACATTATGCCTGCAATTGCACTAACCCAACACGTCCGTCATGCATGTATGCATGTTGTTTGATCATGAAACGGAAGACTGTCCTACACTGATAGCTAGGATATGTGACAAAGGGGCGCTACCACCTCCGCCAACTGAGAACCTTCGGATGATGAGGTCTGAGCCACGCGAAGAGGATCGAAATATAAATATAGTGCTCAAAAGTGGAATCGCGACGGGAGATGACAAGGGGAAATAGCCAGAAGATGGTACATGGGTTCATAAAGCTCCATCAAAGGAAACTGAGTTTGATTTGGAGCATGCACGGGAAACCTTCATGGAAGCGAAGAAGAGCTTCGCTGAGGCCTCCACCTTAGGAAGCAAGGATAAGCCTGATCAGGAGCTGGACCCCTCTATGCTTACAACTTTCCTGGAAAACTACATGAAGTTATTACGTGATAGTAAGGCTGTGAAAGGGTTACAAGAGCTCATCAATAGATGTGTTGGAACCGCACCAGGTGAGCCATGCATAGTACAAAATATTGGCAAACATAAAACAAGGACGAGATGGGAGATGAGACTGACCGCGCAGATAGGAGAGTATGAAATGGATTAGGTTATTTTGGACCTGGGGTCAGATGCGAATGTCCTACTGAAACAGACTTGGGACCGGATGGGGATACCTGTGCTGCAATGGTCTCTGATTTAGCTAAGGATGGCGAATCAACAAAATATCATCCCCATGGGGCGGCTGCAGGGGGTGACTGTGGATATTGAAGGTGTGAGCGCGCTGGCTGATTTTGAAGTAATAGAGATAGTGGATGACATCAATCCCTATCCTGTGCTCCTGGGAATTGACTAGGCTACTAATATGAATGGGGTAATCAATCTGAAGAAGTGAAAGATGATCTTTGAGAAGAAATCGCTGCACGTAATAGTACCCCTCGATCCTGCTGAAGGATCGCGCTATATTGAACCAGTCCACGATTATGAGAGCGATGATGATTTGGACTGTATCTATAAGATAACAACGCGAGACCAAGATTGGGTGAATCCAATAGCGGATGGACGAATTACATGGGATCGCGAGAGTTCATGCACCTCGGACTCTGATGAAGAACTAGAGCACTGGCAGAATTGGTTACATGAAGTAACTACGCTGAGCTATAACATGATGACCTGATCGTTGGATTGTGTGTCGTCAGAGGTAAGAAATCTACCTGCTTATGATGGCCTGAATGAGGTAGATATCTTTTTGGATGCATTTGAAAGGGAGGTGCCAGAAAAGCAGCGCTTCCAGGCGTTGGACTGGGCACTGTGCGCTACGCCCGTAAGGTGGTGGGGTAAGCATAAGGGAAGCTTTGATGATTGGCACGAACGTAAGAGAATGATGAGAAATCACTTCGGGAAGCCGAAGATGCGAATGACAGAAAAGTATGACGGGCAGGATGATCCACGCGTGCATTTGGCCAAATGGGCCCAGGCTTATGGAGAAAAGCCCCAACCTGAATGGGTGCACTTGTTTTGTCATACCCTAGATGTTGTCTTGATGAATTGGTATGTAGAAACAAAGCTCTGCCACGGGATAGGCGAATGGAATATCCTACGTGAATGATTCATGATAACATTCAGTTTTGAGGATGGGTTTAACAGTATTGATGAAGCGCAACAAGAAGTGAAAGCAGCAATCTTTAGGATACCGCATGATCCTTTAGACCTGATTAAGCCTGAATGGGCTACTCAGCTGAGTCGCACACTATAATGTTATAATGTAACTGCTGAAGAAGACGATGAGGATCTGCAGAAGATTAAAATTCCGGAAACAGAAGTTCACCGCAACGTTGAAGGGCCACAGATTGAGAACCCTTATATAACCACGCCGTTGAAAATGAAACTAGTAAACATTGGTACTAAGGCAGAGCCTAAATTCATGAAGATTGGAGATTACTGGGACGGCATGATCGTGGATAAGGTCGTTGAATTGCTCCGCGAATACCAGGATTTTTTCCCTACCAAGTTTACGGACCTGAAAGGGATAATCGGGGACATAGGAATGATGAAGATCACATTAAATCCCAACACGAAGCCAATTAAGCAAAGACCTTACCATTTCAATCTGAAATATAAGGAGAAGGTTCACTTAGATCTAGACAAGATGCTTGCGGCAGGCATCATTGAGCCTGTGGAAGAATCTGTCTGGGTAAGTCCAATGGTGGTACAGGAAAAGAAGTAGAAGATGAAATAAGGATATGTGTGGATCTCAGAAAGCTAAATGATGCTTGTGTACATGATCCTTTCTCGACTCTGTTCACTAATGAAGTGTTGGAAAATGTAGGTGGCCAAGAAGCATATTCCTTCACTGATGGGTTCTCTGGGTACCACCATATCAAAATCGCACCGAAGTACAGGAGCAAGACAACCTTCGTGACTGAGTGGGGTTGTTTTCAGTACATTGTAATGTCGTTTGGATTGAAGAATGCGCCTGTGATCTTCTCGTGCGTAGTTCTTACTGCGTTCAAGGAATTTATTCATAAGTTCCTGGAGGTGTATTTTGATGACTAGATTGTATTTGGGCTGGTTAAACGCCATGTAGTAAGATTGCGCCTGATGCTAGATACCTGTCGAAGATACCAGATCACACTCAATCTCAAGAAGTGTCTGTTTTATGTTCCTTTTGGGAACCCGTTAGGGCACGTGGTTTGCAGACATGGACTGATGGTAGACCCCGTGAATATCGTGGTGATACTGAACTTGGAATCACTGAGGACTGTGAAACAGCTGCATGCTACCCTGGGAAATATGGGATATTATAGAAAGTTTATCAAAGGCTATGCCCAGATCGCCGCACCTATGGAGAAATTGCTGAAGTAGGATGTCACATTCTGCTGGAGCGGTGACTGTAAGAAGAGCTTGGATATATTAAAAGAAAAGATGGTTACCGTGCCGATTCTAGTCTTCTCGGAATGGAAAAAAGAGTTTCATGTACATGTTGACGCATCTTGTATAGCGCTAGGAGCAGTATTGACATAGGTTGGTGGAGAAGGCTTGGACCATCCTATCGCGTTCGCAAGCCGAAGATTATCCAAAGCGGAGAAGAACTATTCCACCACTGAGAGCAAAGGGCTAGCTATGGTGTATGCGCTTCAGAAGTACCCCATGCTGAAGTACCTAGTCAATAAGCCTGTGTTGGGGGGGATAATCTGCAGGTGGCTCTTATTGTTCCAGGAGTATGATTTTGAAGTTGTTGTGAAGCCTGGATAACTGAACATGGGACTCGACCATCTGTCACACATTGAAACAGGGGAGGAACCCACTAACTTGGAAGAAGGATTGCTTGATGCGCAGCTATCTGTAGTGCGCGTCGTGGATGGTCATTTTGAGGATATAATACACTTCCTAACAATAGGAACTGCTTCAGAAGGATACACTATCTAGCAAAAGAAGCAATTAGTGGTGTGTGCGGCAGATTTCTCTGTCATTGTTGAGCATCTATACAAGATGGGGACTGATGAGATATTACGACAATATGTGCCTAAGTTTGAAAGAACCGGCATCCTCATGGACGCTCATGGGGGCGTTGTGGGAGGACATGATGTAGAAAGAGAAACCACACAGAAGATTCTATGCATAGGGTTGTGGTGGCCAACCCTCCATTAGGACTCAAAAGCATATTGCAAGGCATGTGATGTGTGTCAACGGACTGGCAGGCCATCACAGAAGGATGAGATGCCTTTGAATCCATAGATGATGTTGCAACCCTTTGAGAAATGGGTAATAGATTTCGTGGGACCCATTCAGCCTCAAGGAAAGACAGGAGCAAGGTACATTATCACCACGACGGAGTATTTGACTCGTTGGGTGGAGACACAGCCTGTGAAGGATTGCACAGGTGTGACAACTGCAAAGTTCCTCTTTGAACATGTATTGACGTGATTTGGATGTCCTAAGATCTTGATGAGTGATCGCGGTACACACTTCCTGAATGAGAGGATCAGTGCGCTAACGGAGGAATTTCAAGTATATCACCAGAAGAGCACACCTTATCACCCGCAAGCTAACAGGATGGTGGAAGCATTCAACAAAGTGCTCAAAAACGCGCTGACCAAATTTTGCAATGCTCAACGAAGTGATTGGGACCTACGCATACCTGCAGTACTTTGGGCTTACCGAATGACATGCAAGAGGTTGACTGGACAAACCCCTTTTAGGCTTGTCTATGGTGTTGAAGCGGTGATGCCCATGGAATATATTGTGCCTAGCCTGTGCATAGCAGTGCTCACAGGTATGATGGATCGAGGAGCCTTAGAGGAGAGGCTCACGCAACTGGATGATCTCGAGGAAGAGATATTTTTAACTGGATTTCACCAACAGGTCCAAAAGCAGCGTGAGAAGGCATGGCATGATCGACACATTAAGCTATGCACATTTAAGGTAAATGACCTAGTTTTTCTATATGATAGTAAGTTTGATAAATTTCCAGGGAAATTCAGGATGCACTGGTTAGGGCCCTATGTCATTAAGGAAATTACCGATGGAGGAGCGGTACAACTGGTCAAACTAAATGGAGAACCCTTTCGAGGAAAGGTGAATGACAGTCGCTTGAAGCCATACACTGGGGGTCCAGCCATGTGACTAGATGAAGGTAGCATAGTCTTAGTGCTCCAGGCAGCTGGAAGGAGGCATGGAATATAAACTACACTGCCCGGGTTGGAGGATGGTGCAAAGCAAGTAAGTGTCACTGGGTCCACGGTAGCACGAAGGGAGTCGCGCTACTCAGGGAGAAATCACACAGGTCGGCTGGAAAGTGACCGTTACAGTCATTGTTCATGAAAAGACGGCAGAAGTGAGGCCAAATGGAGGGGGCGACAAACATTTAAGATGAAATTTATGGCTCATATCCTTGAAAATCTGCTGCCAATATGGCATTAATGAACAGATTTTGGGGGGAACGGTTGGATTTGAATTCAAAATTCCCTATAAATTACAAATGGTTGTCCAGTAAGAAACACTTGGCATTTTGAGTATTTAGTTGTTGACCTCTTAGACACTTATGGACCCAGAGTTCTTCGAGGCTCTCAAACAGACTCTTGCATCAGCGAACTTGCTCGAGACATCGCAAGCACTGATAGAGAGTGTTATGTCAACGCCCCTAGAAGTTATCAATACAAAGCAAGTAGTAGAAGGGCCAGCACAAGAAATTGAAAAACAGGCAGAAGTGGCTGCCCCCGAAGTAGTCGCTTTGGAAGTAACTGAAGTATCAGCAGAGGTCCCTAAATTTCCAAGAACATTGAGACAGAAGCCAACCCCAAATAAGGAGACTGTGAAGGACAAGAAGGGAAAGCAGCCTACCATACTGGTGCGTGCATCGCCAAGAAGAAACCTGCCAAAGCCCACTACACACGAGAAGGGCAAGGCCATAAACCTAGAGCCAGAGGAGGAGTACATTGAAGACATCCCGATGGACGATGAGGATGTGGGAGCCGAAGTGGACGAGGTTGAAGCCCAGGGTGTGGACCCTATTATGCAGCTGCAGAAGTATGTCCCTCCACACAAGCCTAAGTCCAAGGTCCCAAAGGACATTAATGAGAGTAAGACTCCCCTGCAAACCCCTCTGCTACTGGATGAAATTGTTTTTGATGGTCCACATTTAGCACGGGTGCTGATACTGAAGCTTGAAGACTAGGACTTGGCGGACCATGAAAAGTTTCCACACCCGGCAGTCGAGCAGCTGATGCACCACATCATTGACAGGAACACGAGAATGACCACTTTAGAACCACGGAGGTGGCTCAAGGGGGTAGAAAAGGTAGGGCTGCTCAACCTGGTATGGGTGTCACACTATAACGTGACTATAACCGCACCCCGGTGATAGTTTTTGTCATCAAGCAGCTGTTGTGCTTGGTGCATGATGGATGTATGTGGCTAGAGGAGCCGATACCCATAGATAATTACAACATGATTTCTTTTACAATTTTGGGTTGATTCTAACTAGATGATCAACAAGAAAATATATTTCCTTTCATCTCTTCAACAAAAGCAAGACGAATTTGGGTTTGCAGCTGAGATTTGGAGGACGGCCGCAACTGCAAATCTGAGAAAATCATGCTCAAATAACCCTGTGTTTCTCTCTGTACAAGCCGAATTTGGGCAAACCGTTCTTTGTCAAAGTTAATTGGGCCCGTTCTGGACAAAACCCATGTTCCGGATTTCTCAAATTCGTCTTCATTTGCTCAGAATCTCAACCGCAAAACCGTCACTCCTTAAACCAACGAATTTCTGAGTTGGCGGATTTAAAAATCAAATCTTCAATTTGGAAGTTACTTTGGAGGCTAAAAATGGTGAATAATGTTATAACAAACTTATTAGAACTATCATTGATAAAATAATGCATAATAATCAATTTATTATAAATAAAGGAGAATAAATAATATAAGAGCATAAATCATCATAAAATGGATTTATATAATAAATTATAATAAATGACATGATGAAGAATGGTAGAAATGGGTGGAATAAACGTTCACAAGTGACAATAATAATGGCATATTAACGACCCAACAATACTCACCAAAGAAGTAAGAAAAGATAGCTCCTCTTAAGAAAAATCAAGGAGAAGGATCATCAGGAAAAGCCTCTCCCAAATTTCCCATTACATATGTTAGGAGGCTTGTCACAAGGTCTTCCTCATCAAAGGGAAAAGGTCTCCTACAGGAGACATAGAAAGACCTACAGGAAGCAGAGTCCATCCTATAGGAAATTCTGTTAAACCTATAGGAAACTCATAAAATGGACCAAGAAGGTATCACTCAACAAGAAACAAAGAAGGAAGATATAGATCTCACAAACCCTAGTCCAGAACCTAACCTCAGCTCTTACTACAGGTTCATTGAAGGGGGTAGGGTCATCTCACATAAGTTTTCCATCCCCTTATTATTTGAACTTGAGAAAGAAAGGGAAAGGACACATAGGTGGATGTAAATTGCCAAATCAAAAGGAGTGGAGGATGTAGGCCACATGGAGGAAAAATGAAGGATATGGGCATAGAACTAAGCAGCATAAGGGACAGAGAAGAAATGAGGAAATCTTAGTTAGAAGTAGAGAATGCATGGCTAAGGGGAAAATTACAAGAAAGGGAAATCCAGTTGGCAGCTATGGCCAGTTTATACTTACAAGAAATCTAGTGCAGGATGTCAGCCAAGTCTTATGCCTTGTATCTAAAGGAGCAATGGCTACAATTCCAAATTAAGACTTTAGCACAGAGAAGCACTATTCCCTTCCAATACTATAGACAATTCATTGATCTCTGTGATCAAAGAACCTTGGGAGATAGAGAAAATATGTCTGAGTTTTACCTACAGAACTTGGCCTTGACAGATTTGAATGTGTGGGACCCAAATTCAAAGCTAGGAGACTTGCAACCTTAACATCATGGATGAATCATGAGGAGGCGAGAGATACATAGATGAAAAAGGTAATGGAAAGAGAAGAGTCAAAACCACTTATGATTAGAGCTGAACAATCCAATCCAATGGCTATCATCAACACCCACAACCTGATTTCAAATGATCCTAAGCTTGCACCTAGGTACCTTGCTACACAAGAGCAAGCAGTCACACACTTTGAAGACATGTTTAGGTTGCTAGGAGATGACAACATGCAAGCTTGCCAAAGAAGATGGAACACCTTGCCTTATAGCCTGAAAATTAGAGAATACCATTCTCCTCAGAGAATGAGAGAGGCACTAAATAGAACACCCATGTACAAGCAAGCTCTACAAAGACTCAAAGTCAATTGGATTGGCTTGAGACTCAATCCACCACTTCTTTTAGGAATGTTGGAAGGAAGGAAAGAAGAAGAAGAAAGAAAGCAGTGGGAAGAGATAGAGAGCAAGGTAGGATTTTATTCACAAGAAGAAGAAACTACAACAGAAGCATGGGATGTCAGGGAGGCCACCAGAGCAATGAAGGACATGGATATAGATTAAGTTGCTCAAAGGATGAGCAACACTTTTAGTTGGGTGAAGCGAACAAAGTTCCTTCTTAAGATTAATTACTCCAGAAATCTTGGAATATCAAGATATCCATGAAGATATAAATATTATATATTAAAATGAATAAGAATGATAATGATAATGATTTACAATGAGAACAAGAGGCCCACTTTTCCTTTTATATGTAACTATATAAGGCTTATATAGTATCCTTTTTTATAATTATAATAATATTTTTTTCTCGGAAAATTTGGATGAGACGTGACTCTTAGTACGGTCACAATCTTTAGATTTGAACGATTAAAATTATTTAGATCACACTTTTTTTCTCCAATGTTATCAAAATATCTTTTACTTTTAAAATACCATGGGCTATTACCATGGGTTGTTTTTAAAACCTCCTGTAAAAAGTAATATTTACCTTTCACGTAAGAGCTTTTGTATTCTTGTTTCTTTAACTTTTAAAATAACATGGGCTATTACCATGGATTGTTTTTAAAACCTCCGTTAAAATGTTCTCCACGTAAAAAGTAAAACGTATTCCTTTTGTTTTTTGTTTTTCTTTTTTTCCTTTAACTTTTTAAAATACCATGGGCAATTACCATGGGTTGTTTTTAAAACCATGGGCTTCTCCATGTAAAAAGATTTAAATATACTTAACTATATGTAACTTAATACACCTCCAAGCTTATTAAAATCAACTCTTCTCATAATTCCTTACATGTTTTAATTATATTGTGGTTAATGAGATGAGTAAAATAAGATGTATGTCTAGTGGTCTAATGTGCATTGTTTGCAGTTTTTTGAGAGCAAGTCATAGAAATTTTGGCTAATTAAGGGCAGAAACTTGAATGAGACAAGGAGGAGAGATTATAGGAGATATATCCTCCTCATTAAATCCTCACTCATTCGAATATTCCTCAATCAAATCACACTCTCGGAGTTGCAAGAAGCTGAGTCATGGAGATCATGGGCAGCAGAGCTAGTGACAGTTAAGAGCCAGTTCATCTTGATTTTAGGAGCCAAGCCTCCCTATATTTAAGGAAGTTCTTGGAGACTTCATTTGTATAAATAAGGAGGACTAGAGCCTCATTAGGATTCGAATTTTTTATGTAATAGCACTAAGCATTTTTTAGTTCAAGCTTTGTGGCAAAACATTGTTATGTAATTTCTCCAATATGATAATGAGAATGAGCATTTCCTTGATCCAGCACTGAGTTGACTCAGAGAGCTGAAGCTCTTGGGTTAGGGCCCAACCCTAGTAGCAAAGGCTCCTCTTCTTGTACTTGTATGTTTAGGTTATTTCATAGATTAAGTGTTGAATTGATTTTAGCATTGTTTCATTGCAAGTAGTGGTGAATTTGATTAGTTTGCTTCCATTTGTGCATTGCTTTAGCAGTAGAATTAGAGAGATAAAGGAATACCAAAAAGGTTTATAGTAGGTGGATTTGGAGTCACTCCTCCCTTCAGGGACCATGGTTTGAGGAAAAACTCCTATTTAGCCCCAAAAAGACGGAATTTTGATTTCTTATGGAATTTAAGGTTTTCTTCTACTTAGGCCAACATCTTTTTGGTTTTCAAGAATAGGTTTCAATTGTCATTTCTGATATCTTCATCTTTGTATTAGATCTCATGGTGTTTCACAATATTCTACAAGTATTTCCATGCATGAATTAGGCAACTAAATAATGAAATTATGTTTTCTTAAGTTGATTAGAAATCTTCCTTGTTTGATATGATTCATGGATAAATTCCAGTAATGTATGTATTGCAGGAGTTTCAATAGTGCAGGAAGATCTCATGCCAGCAACCCCAGCCTAACCTCATCCATCCATGATCACCAAAATCCACCAAGTCCTTCAACCAATTCATCATTCCATAAGAACAACTTTCCAGGTTTGTTGAGAAAATCTAGCCATCTTACAAACTTTGGTTTGAGCTTTGAAGAAGTCCTAGCCACACCCTTGCCTTGTTTCCTCCATCATTCACCTTCCCTCAGCCCTATACCACCTTCCAAGTCACCTCTATTGCTCTCAACTAGATCCTATAGGAATATAGGGGATCCTGTAGGAGCATTAGGACATCCTGTAGGAAGAATTAGAACATCCTGTAGGAAGACCTGTAGTGGCCTGTTTTGAGGCCAATTTGTGGGAAAATCATCTAGGAAGATAGGAGAAGACCCCTACATGCCTTCCAAGCCATCTAACCTTCCATCACCATATCTAACCCACCTGCCACATCACCAAGAGCATTCATGTTTTCACAAAAAAAAGAGTTATTGTGTTCATTCATATGCACAGCAGTAGGATATTTGGTTATTTCATATTGCATGCCTAGGACAATTGGGATTACACATATGTTAGCTTAGAATTCTTCTGAAGGAAGATATGTTAGCAATTAGTTAGATGAGTGGTGTGTTTAAAGAATTGATTTTAGTCTTTCCTTACTGCAGTAGACAATATTTCAATTCTCCCAATTAATGCAAAATTCCATTTTCCTCATTGGTAATCAAACTCCTTCTAAATCAATAGTGTTGTCGGGAAAAATGCCTATGCAGGACGATCCTATCCACCTAAGGTGTGAGAGTGCCTTAGCAACAAACAGAGACAGCTATTCTAGTATTCTTCCTTTATGAATTAAGAATGAAGAGAGATGGATGGACTAACCAGTGTCTTCCGTTTGTCCCTCGATCCGGTTTCTCTTCTCTTTGAGAGTTCCCAACTACTTGCCTTCTCGCTCGCCCAGCTTCAATAGGTTCCTGCAAGATCACAAGAAGAGAACACTACACAAAGACATAGATTCATATTCATAACTAGTTCAGGATTAGAAATAAACTAAACATACTAATGCAATCATACATCAAAGACACATCAGCATATAGGAGAAACCAAGATAGCTTTACTGACGAATAACAAGGTTCAGGAAGAGATACAACCCAGAGGGCTCCAATCCAGCATCTCCTTCCCAGCAAATGAAATTCCTATCTTCACCTTCCTTCAAAGCATTAAGCACCCAACGATTCCAACCTCAAACCAACAGCAATTCTTTGCAATAACAAAATTCCAGCCTCCAGATCTCATGGAGGAGAGATCCATATATAGATGTTTGGAGAGAGGATGAGTCAGCTTGAGACCTGACTAGTGTCCTCTCCCTCTGTCAGTTCTTGTTTCCACTTGGAGGTTCTTGCTTCCACTTGGAGGTTGGGAACCTCTTACTCCTCACTAGTCGAATTCACTGAGGCAAGTGTCATTGAGGAAGGTTCTGGAAGCTTCCAGGGTCTTGACACCTCGTTGAATGAACTTGCCATTTGTCAATTCCCGCTCAGCGCACCCTGGTAGTGCTTCTACCTGCGTTGCAGTGCAGGTAGCCAGTGCAGACTTTGCATTTCAGCGCAGACAGCTAGTGGAGCCTCTGAATTGATCCTGAATTGACTTGTTTTTGAGCAGTTTCTGGTGGAGAACTTCTGTGAATTGCTGTGGTTTGTTAGCCTTGTTCCTCTAGGGGTAAGAACAACATGTTTAGGGACTTTGGATCCCTTAGATTATGGACATTTCATGCTTATAGTTGTAAGGCACAAAAATGTCTATAACAGTTGCCCCCTAAAGTATGAGGTCGTTTATCGGGTGAAATGCTTTATCAGGAGGATCCGAAGTTCATCCAATGCTGGGAGGAGACCTGTAATAAGATACAATACAATACATTATTTTTCATACTGCTTTCATGATCTAGCTGAGGCGGGCATTCCCATGCTTAGCTTTATAAATTCATTTTTCTGTACATAGAACAGACAATCATCTGATGGTAGACTGATAATTTTGATGAAATTATCATCCTTTGGGTAGGATGATTATCTGCTGCAATGATGTACATGTCAATGTATTTATCTTTCCTGAATATATATCGCAGCCCGGATGGATGAAACTAGATCCGGGGTCTTCAAACTCGTTCGATCTTCACTCTAAGTACAAGTCGATCCATGTGAGAAATGTTCTGAAGTCGAACATGGAAAGACATCGCTTGATTACCGGTCAATGAGGTAAACCGTTAACAAGCGCGAGAGGAATCACCGATAATGATAATGACCCTCAAGGTACTGCAGTACAATTCACGTGGTGTGAATAAAGGACTTGGCGTCGAACACCACGCAAAATCTTTCGGTCGAAGGTCATTGATGTATACCTGTCGCTGGAAGTGAGAAACTTGCCATTGAGGCATGCAAGCTTCAAAGTACTGAAGGGGTGTTCCTAGATCAACTTCTTGGATAATGAGCTGATGTCGACAAGAAGTGATCCGTCAAAGGAGGGCCTTAATGTATCCCACATCAGTGACACGGAATGGAGCAAATGATTTTGATGGAGGTGAAAACGATCTGATGACATATGATTCAGGGTGGCAGTCATGAAAGGATGAAGGATAATGTACGGCAGTGGATGGGACACGGTTGACTTCTCTGAACGACTTCTCTTGAACATATGGCGACACTTATGCGATGGATCGGTAGCATTACCCCAAATATGGATGGTATGGCGAGACCATGGTGATGTGACCGGTGAATGAAACAACCCAACCCGATTGTGGTACGGAGGAAAAGTGTCATGTTCAAGAGCGACTTGCTACCATCAAAGTTTTCTTGAGTTTCTCCCAATTTTTCCCCAGTCATTGCTGACCAGTACCTCTTTATTTTTGTCAAGCTTGAGGAGGATAACATATGCTTGTTCTATAACTTGCCCTTCGGGCAAGCCCATCGCTATGTTTTAACGAGCCTAGCGATAGTGAAACTCGTTCTCGTCTAAAGACAAGTTTGTCGCTATTTAATGCATTTAACGAGTCTAACGACAAGGATAACTCGGTCCTTTTCATTTTTAGAGAGTCTGAAAAGGTACGTAAAGTCAACTCCGGAAGTCCTTTTTCGTCATCTAATCCCTTAAGTCCGAAAAAGTATAAAACAATACAGAAGGGATGAGTTTTCGATAGTTTTAACGAGCCGAACAAAACAAGCGCTCGATCTTTTTGTGCAATAATCCCTCAGGTCCAAAAAGATTAAAATCTAGAGGAGGGATAGCTCTTCCGGTCGCTTTAACGAGCTGGAAGGCCAAAACTCGGCAATCTTTTCATATTTTACGAGTCAGATGAAAAGAGCTTAAAGAAAACTTGTCTTTTGAGGAACGAGTGATAAAACGGGTTAGCAGCTGATTCCAGGTACGGGTTGGAATTTTCCAATCACGGCAGTATCACAAGGATGGCTAGTGAAATCACTCTTCACAGATGTTCCTCAAAATGGGTAAACAATCATATGGAGGTGAACGATCGGCCAATGGAAAAGTGGAGGTGACGGTGCAAACACGACCAAGGCTTTAATGGCTGATGATATTACCTTCACTGTGGTTATTTATCGGGATAGTTCATTTTTTAACGAGCTTAAACGCGGGTGGAAACATTTGCTCGATCTTATGTTTATTTTTTAACGAGCATGAACTATGTGCTAAAACTGCTCGGATCTTGCGTTTATTTTTTAACGAGCATGAACTGTGTGCTAAAACTGCTCAAATCACATGGTCTAATTTTTATTTTTCACCATAACTAGCTTTGCCCTTTTCAAAGATAGTACTGTACCTTCAATTGCTGCATCAAACTAGTTAGAAATGAATAACATAGGCTTGAAAATGAGATTAAAACCCTAATATTTTGCTTTGAACTACGTAAAAAACAATTAAAAAGTGTTTTTACCTCTCATTTTACCATTTCATTTGAACTTGGTTTGTTGGAGCTTTGGAGGTGCCTCTTCCCCCTTGATTTTCACCAGCTGATTTTGGGAGATTCTATGGACGATTCTCGGCGCCGTCTGGACCAGGTAGGAGCTAAACCCTAGCTCTTTCTTTTCATGGTTTCCTTTTTGCATTATGTGCCTCTTTTCCTGCATTTCTGAGCCCCTGGGGTTTCATGAGCTCGTTTTCTCATCAACGCACCCTGTGCCTAGCGAAACCTGCGCTGAATGTCAGCCAGTATGAAGGCAGTTTGACATTCAACGCAGGTGAACCACTCCTGCAGGTGCGTTGGGCGAAAAAGAGGAACTTGTTGCACATTTTTTGATGAAAATTTTGCTTGTTTTGCATCAAAATCAGGATCTTACTCCTTCTCTTGTTTGTTTTGCAGGGATCTTTGAGAAAAATGACCCTTACATGGCGAGAACGAGAGCATGAAGAAGAGGACATGATTGCCTTACATGATCCTGTCACGGTGAACGCGCTGCGGAACTGTGGCCTGCTGAAGTTCTTCCGTATCTCTAGCATGAGACAACAGATCTCTCTACTGCAGTATTTGCTCGACGCTTGGGACCCTATCAACCAAGTATTTCAGATTAGGGGCAAACCTATCCCCTTGACCGTGGTAGACATTTACTTCTTGACTGGCTTGTCGAGGCGGGGTGCCCCCATTTCTTTGTCAGGTTCGGCCCGAGGGAGTGACTCTGTGAGAGATTATGTCCGCCAGTATTGCAGGGAAGGATCTCAGCCGAGCAGAGACGGCAAGATAGTTATCCGTGAGATTGCTGACAGGTCTCTCAGGTCCATTCTGTATACTATTGGTAGGATGGCCGGTAGTGCATCTCTTCATGTTGCCAACAGATCCTATGTGCAGCACGCCTTGGAGTGCCTCCAACCGAAAATATTCAACTGGTGTGATGCAGTACTTCTTCAGATGAAAAGTCAGTTGACCAAGGTAAAGGACGGGAAGTTGAAGAACTTTGGATTTGGTTCTATTTTGACTGCCTTTGCCTTGGAGAAGATACCACTGATGCAGCCTCAGTACATTGCACTCGACTTGCCTTCTCCTACCGAGCCACGCATGCAGAGATGGGTTGATCACATGTCTAGGCATGCTGGTCATTCTCAGATTTCTTTCACTGATACCTTCTTTAGGTGGTTCGAGCGTCAGGAGATGGTCTATTCCGAGTATCCATATGTTGGCATGGATTTCCGAGGTGATCCGGATTTGGTACTGCCGGATGGCGAACAGTGGGGCGCTATTGGTAAAATCTTCGACCATATCACTGTTTACTATTTTTATTTGTAATGTCCTTGTGCTTTATTCTATCAAGACTTTAATCAAACTCATGTGTGCATGCAGATGTTGGTCCTGTTCGTCCAGCAGTTCGCCCGAGAGCGCCAGTCGTTGCCCCAGTAGGGGAGACTGCTGGGAGGGTTATTCTTCGTGACCTTGATGTGGCCGAGACCCTTACAGCTGTGCAGGAGCAGGTTGAGAGCCTTACTCTTGGCATTCCGGATGTGAGGATCGACGAGTTACCTCTACAGTTGCAGCGGCATACTACTGGTGTGCCTAGACGATGGACTCGTCTCTTACGCATGATTGCACAGGCCGTGACGTGCTATCATGAGCATCACTAGGCTAGGGTGCCCCCTAGCATTTTGAGTTTTTGGGTCATGCGACCGATTTTTGTCTTGGTTACAGAACATTATGTGTAAACGATAAACAGCTTATATATATATATTTTGATTTTCGGGGTTTTATTCTGGTTGAGTTATGTGATCCATATGTACAACATTGATGATGTGTCTCTTTTTATAAATGTCGCAAATGTCTATCTAACACATAGTTTGCTAATGAGTCGGTTAATGTGTTTAAGTTTCTGGAAATATGCTGGTATTGAATTAAATCAAACTGTCTTTCCAAAATCTTAACCCTTAGAAACATACGATAAATAGCTGGATTGCGGACGGAATATACACCATTGAGTTGTAGTATAACGAGTTGTGAGTCTAGCCTGATGATTAGTCGGCGTATACCATGGGTGATGGCATCAGAGAGTAGTTCTATCAATGCGCT
This sequence comes from Pinus tabuliformis, assembly GCA_031772625.1. Taxonomy (NCBI): domain Eukaryota; kingdom Viridiplantae; phylum Streptophyta; class Pinopsida; order Pinales; family Pinaceae; genus Pinus; species Pinus tabuliformis. Next base: position 1,651,477,764 of record CM062820.1, on the reverse strand, counting down.
ATACTCAGCGATGTTATTCGTTGATTGCCCAATACATACACCTCTGAAACTTACTAACTCGCCGCTTGGATCGAAAATGGCCCAGGCTGCGGAGGACAGGTTCCGCGAACTACGACTCGCTCCGTCGGCATATCCAACACATGTCTCCAGAAGGTTTGACATCTGCAATAAATGTAAAAAGGTGGATTACTCGACCAAAACAAACATTTTAGCGAAAACAAAATACAACAAAAGCATACTGGTTACAAGCATAGTAACGCTTGAGGTGCAACCCATTACGGGGTTGCGCCAGTGGAATTCCGTCATAATCCATTAACTCGTAGGCTCCTTTTGCTAACACTCATTTAACAATATAGGGGCCCATCCATAAAGAATTAAATTTACCTGCTCCCAATTTATCGGATTCTTGGTCATAAAGCAAGACCAAGTCACCTTCCGAGAAGACACGGGGTTTGACATTTTTGTCGAACTGCGCCTTGACTCGTTTCTTATGGGCTTCGTTAGCCAAAGCGGCATCACGACGTGTTTCATCCAATTGGATTAATTCCAAGAAACGGGCCTCTTCTTCTGAAGTTCCGGGGAGAAGATCAATTGCGAGTTTAAGAGACGAGATTTCACACTGGATTGGTAGGACTGCTTCCAGGCCATACACCAGTTGGAAAGGTGTGAACCCGGTCGCATTCCTTACTGATGTTCGGTAAGCCCACAAGGCTGAGTACAGGATTAAGTGCCACCTTCTTTTGTGAACTCCGATCATCCTTTGCAACATACGCTTCAAGACTTTGTTGATCGCTTCAACCTGTCCGTTGGCTTGCGGATAATACGGGGTAGAGCTGTCGTGAGATAGCCCTAGCTTGGCAGCTAATTCCACCATCATGTGATTGCGAAAATGTGATCCATGATCCGTAACTATAGCCTGTGGTACGCCGAATCTGGCGACTACATGATTGAAAAAGAAAAGGGCAGCTGTTTCACCAGTGTTATCTAATGTAGGCATCGCCTTGACCCATTTGGTAAAATAGTCAACGAAGACTATAATATACCCATGCCCCCCGGTCGAGGTGGGGTTACATGTCATGAAATCGATGCCCCATTTGGTGAAATGCCCAACAGCGACTATTGGCTGTAAAGGTGCGGGTGGTCTTCTGGTTTTGCTATCAAAAATTTGACAAGCATGGCAACTTCTGACTGCGGTTATGCAATCTTTGAACATGGTTGGCCAGAAGTATCCTGCTCGTAAGATTTTCTGAGTTGTAGCATATCCAGATTGATGCCCCCCACACACGCCTGAATGACACTCATTCAGGGCTTTTTCGGCCTCCTCATAGGTGAGGCACCTTCTCAGAACTGTATCGATACCACGACGGTAAAGCGTATCACCGACGATCATGTAGTCTTTTGCTTGGTATCGTATACGTTTCTGTTCTGAGTGAGAGGTGTTAGGCTTGAATTTTTGGGTTTGGAGATAAACGATAATATCTCCATACCACTCATCGCTTGTGGATATCAGAAACAAACTTTCGTCCACGATTGATTCTTCGGATGTTTCATCGTTGGATGACGATGGGAGATCGCACAATAATTCCGCGAAAACTTAAAGCTTTCTTTGATTTGGATTTTACAAATTCCAGATCAAACTCTTGAAGGATCGCTATCCATTTTGAATATTTGCCCCCCAGCAACTGTCGCGACGATATATAAGTCATGGGGTTGCAATCTGATAGAATGGTAGTTTTCCGAAAGAGGACATAATGTCGAAATCTTTGTATCGCTTGAACAGCAGCGAGTGCTAGCTTTTCAACGTAAGAATATTTTCTTTCTGTATCATTCAAGTTTTTACTTAAATAATATATAGGATGTTCAATTCCATCGACTTCTTGAACTAAAACCATTGCAATGGTCGTATCCGCTGCAGCCAGATACAGGTTAAAATCTCTTTGATAGTCCGGGGCATACATTAATGATGCTCTTACTAGAGACTCTTTCAGAGCGTCAAAAGAAGCTTGCGCCACCTGATCCCAGATAAAAGGTACATCCTTTTTCAAAAGACGAGTATAACCTTTAGCAAGTTCTGCGTAATTTGGAATGAACCTCCTCAGAAAGTTTGCTTTCCCTTGGAGTTTCTGAATCTGAAGCAAATTTGAAGGTGGAGGCAAATTGATGATTGCCTGAACCTTGCAAGGGTCGAGACGAATCCCGTCCTTGGAGACTACAAAGCCAAGTAAATGACCAGAGCTGACGCAAAATACACATTTGTGTGGATTGAGTCGTATCTTGTAGTGTCGACAACGTAGAAATATCGCTCTTAAATGCTGCGGATGATCAGTCTGCTTTCGCGAATGAGCCGGAAGGTCGTCGAGGTATGGTTGAACGATGTTCTTGATGTCATGGAAGGCATAATTCATTGCCCTTTGAAACGTCGCCCCAGCGTTCTTTAAACCAAAGGGTAATTTTGGATATGCGAATGTGCCCCACGGACAAATGAATGTAGTCTTTGACTGGTCCTGTGGGCGGATATTTATTTGATTATACCCGGAGAATCCATCCATAAATGAAAAGATTTCACATCCGGCGCATTCATCAATTATCTGGTCGATGAAGGGTGTAGGGTAGTTGTCTTTTGGACAAGCTTGATTTACATCCCTATAATCGACGCACACTCTAATCGTTCCTTGTTTTTTCATAACAGGGACAATATTCGATACCCAATCAGTTAGAGGAACCGGGTAGATGAAACCAGCATGGAGAAGTTTTTCAACTTCTGCTTTAATTGCAGCGGCTTTCTTGGGGTGCACCTGCCGAAGCCGTTGTCTTACTGGCTTGACATCAGGATACATTTTAATTTCATGTTCAACGATACTCGAGTCGATGCCTGGCATTTCATCATATGACCAAGCAAAGACATCTTTGAATTCGCGGAAAAGAGCATTATATATTTCAAGTTCCGAAGGAGAACAACATTTGCCAACATAAATATTCTCTACAACATTTGCTTTGGTTGAGATATTTATGGCTATAGTCTCTTCAATATTGGATAGGTTCCGCTCGGAATCCACCGTATTTACAGTATTTGATAGGAATTCAAAGACTGAAGGGTGATAAAGGTCATCTTGAGTATCTTCTTCATAATCTGGAAGAAAGGAACGATGGTGGCTATCATTCCATGGTGCCCCCTCAATCAACATTGATTGTAGAATTCCTTCGTCGGTTCCATGCACTCGCGACCAAGGATCTAATGGGGTACCATATTCTCTAGACCTATCTACCCAAACGCTTGATGAGCGTTGATTTGGGTTCGCCTCCCATGCCAGAAACATTGATTGCTACAATATTTCCATTGGGCTTGGGGGCAAAACCATTGCATGATCCATGTCGATATCGTCTTCTGAGATCTTCGTGGAAGATATCATGTTGCAGGCTCCTACCAACGCTACTTCTCCTATATAGATTGGAGGTGGAAGTGCGAAAGTTCCCATTAATGTGGGGTCTTTCAGTAGGCCTACTCCAATATCTTGAAGCGAATGGTTGCTACCATGGATCATAGGAATGCTTCCTGTAACTTGTGAACCATTAGGGAGGAAGTTTTGTTGGTCGATGATCGTAATCCCTCCTTGAAAGGGGAATGCGATCTTTCTAAAATAGGTCGACACAACAGCTGCCATGGCATAGATCCATGGTCTTCCTAGTAGGATGTTGTAATCAAGATTCCCATCAATGACTTCGACATCTATTTCTACCATTTTCCCTCCTAGTTCAACTTTCAAGTTATTCAGGATACCATATGGGGTATACGATCGTCCATCAAATGCTTTTAATGTTGTCGAAGATCGCGACAAGGTTGGAGATCCTAATGTTTTCCAGCAGCTCATCGACATAATACATGTGGATGCCCCCTCATCAATAATCGTTCGATGAACGGTTTTGTTGGGTTCGATCCCCAGTGGAGTCGCCAATTTGTTGTGGGGAAAAATGCCTATGCAGGACGATCCTATCCACCTAAGGTGTGAGAGTGCCTTAGCAACAAACAGAGACAGCTATTCTAGTATTCTTCCTTTATGAATTAAGAATGAAGAGAGATGGATGGACTAACCGGTGTCTTCCGTTTGTCCCTCGATCCGGTTTCTCTTCTCTTTGAGAGTTCCCAGCTACTTGCCTTCTCACTCGCCCAGCTTCAACAGGTTCCTGCAAGATCACAAGAAGAGAACACTACACAAAGACATAGATTCATATTCATAACTAGTTCAGGATTAGAAATAAACTAAACATACTAATGCAATCATACATCAAAGACACATCAGCATATAGGAGAAACCAAGATAGCTTTATTGATGAATAACAAGGTTCAGGAAGAGATACAACCCAGAGGGCTCCAATCCAGCATCTCCTTCCCAGCAAATGAAATTCCTATCTTCACCTTCCTTCAAAGCATTAAGCACCCAATGATTCCAACCTCAAACCAACAGCAATTCTTTGCAATAACAAAATTCCAGCCTCCAGATCTCATGGAGGAGAGATCCATATATAGATGTTTGGAGAGAGGATGAGTCAGCTTGAGACCTGACTAGTGTCCTCTCCCTCTGTCAGTTCTTGTTTCCACTTGGAGGTTCTTGCTTCCACTTGGAGGTTGGGAACCTCTTACTCCTCACTAGTCGAATTCACTGAGGCAAGTGTCATTGAGGAAGGTTCTGGAAGCTTCCAGGGTCTTGACACCTCGTTGAATGAACTTGCCATTTGTCAATTCCCGCTCAACGCACCCTGGTAGTGCTTCTACCTGCGTTGCAGTGCAGGTAGCCAGTGCAGACTTTGCATTTCAGCGCAGACAGCTAGTGGAGCCTCTGAATTGATCCTGAATTGACTTGTTTTTGAGTAGTTTCTGGTGGAGAACTTCTATGAATTGCTGTGGTTTGTTAGCCTTGTTCCTCTAGGGGTAGGAACAACATGTTTAGGGACTTTGGATCCCTTAGATTATGGACATTTCATGCTTATAGCTGTAAGGCACAAAAATGTCTATAACAAATAGAAGGTTGGTTTGGGAAACCATAGTGGTCTATCGCCAAATTAGCAGTGACAAAGAGTGGACCCATCACATCTACTTGTGTGTACAACACTGTCACCTCCAAGTTTGTACGAACCCCGGGTTGATAAAGTAAAGTTGGTAGCCCTAGGAGTTGCAACATTCTTGCTGCAATACTGGTGCTCATCAAGGAACACACTACAAACACACTCAACACACCTATATACAACATGTACACAGTGTACTACACAAAATCAAGCATAGTAGTTCGTAAGGTACAACCCATTTCTTGTATGTGCCAGTGGAACTCCATCAAAATATACTAGTTGATAGCCCCTTTTGCAAGAACATGTTTGACAATGTATGGACCTAGCCACATTGGCTCGAAATTTCTTGAACCTAATTTATCATATTCTTGATCATACAGCAAAACAAGGTCTTCTTCTGAAAAGACACGAGGTTTGAAATTCTTGTCATAGTATGCCTTGATACGTCTCTTATGAGCTCATTAGATAAAGAGGCATCACACTGTGTCTTATCTAAACGCGTCAGATGTAAAAGACGTTCCTCTTCTACAAAAGTGGAAAGAAGAAGTTTTATAGCCAGTTTCAATGAAGAAATCTCATATTCTATCGGAAGGATAAATTCCAGACCATAAACCAATTGAACTGGTGTAAATATAGTATTAGTCTTAACGAAGGTTTGGTATGCCCACAAGGTAGCAAAAACAAGCAAATTCCAGTCTAATTTATGGACCCCTATAATAAGTTGAAGCATAGTTTTAAGAACCTTATTGATAACCACAACTTGTCCATTCACCTGTGGATAGTAGGGAGTGGAACTTTCATGGAAAAGTTTCCACTTTCCAGTCAGTTTAGACATCATATGATTCTAGAAATGCTTTCTGTGATCCTTAACTATGTCTTTCGGAACACCAAACCATGCGATGACATGGTTGAAAAATAAAGATGTGGATGTTTTGCTGGTATTGTTAAATGAAGGCATCACCTCAACCTATTTGGTAAAGTAATCAACCGCTACAATGATAGCCATGTCCCCTAGCTGATTGAGCACTACATGTCATGAAATCAATACCCCATTTCACAAAAGGACCTACAACAACAACAAGATGCATATGAAGCTCAACGATATTGGCTTGATAAAGGTTATTAGGATTATCCTCCATGGAATATGATAAGGTGGAACAATGGTGATGATCATCCCATGGTGCATCGTCTGACATCATGATCTCCATTATCTTCTCATTAGCAGGGAATTCGTGAGAGAAAGGATCAGAAGACGTGCCATAATCGAATGAGCGATTGACCCAATTAATCGAAGAGACAAGATCAAAATTATTCAAACAAGCTAAATTAATGGTTTCATAATCAAGCTCGATGGGGATAAGAGGAATACCATCACCAAAACTATCAATGTTAGTTTTGTCTTGTACTACCCAAAGATCAGTTGGAATGTAGAAGAGGACATCATATTGATATAGGTGACCAAAGGAGAGAATGCGTGAAGCGAAGGAGGAAGTGAAAGGTTTCCATGAGAGAGGAATCCTTAAGTAGTATAAACCCGACGTGCTGATATGGGTGTAGAGTTTCCCCAATGAGAGGGACACTTCCAGTAACTGGAGAATTAGAGGCGAAAAACGTGAGTTGATCGATGGATATTATGCCGCATTTATGAGGAAAGGTGATCATTTGGAAATAAGTAAAAACAACAGTAGCCATGGCGTAAACCCAAGTGTGACCCAATAGAATATTATAATCAAGTGGTCCATCAATAACTTTGATTTTTATGGATACATATTTACCTCCCAATTCTACTTGTAAGGAATTCAAAATTGTAAAATTATGGTATGTTCTATTCTTAGAGCAATTTACTTATTTTTCTTCTTATTAGCCACAGATTAGAAATCACATATACATTAAATAAAGTTCAAATAGAACATTAAATGATCAACAAAAAACAAGCCAAGACAAGAGACACAAGATGTGGCAGCTAGCCAGGGACAAACCCCAATTCGGGGAAACCCTTTGATCAAATCTTCTTTTATTTTCAATAGTTCAGCAAAGAGAAATAGTACAAAATATGAATTCTGTAATTTTATATCAGCAACGTCAAACCCTAGATCAGCAAAGTCAAACTTGGTCAAACTAGCTAAAATTGACCTCTAAAATACTAAGTCAATTTCCATTCAACTTGTCCTCAAATAGCGTGAAGAAACAGCCCTTGAACAACCCCAAAAGTTAAGTCAATTTGCATATTTCTGAAGTCAACTTGCAGCCCTAAACTAGGGTAGTCAACACCGGTCAAACCAGAGGTCAGATCACCTCAATTTTCGTGCCAAAAATTGATGCCTGCCTAGGAGAGGCAACCACACCCAATCCACACTCTTGGAAGGTCAACTCTTGGTCAATGTTGGTCAAAGAGATGACCTGCTACCCTAGCATCCTTCTTTCTGTGTCTTCCTTGCCCTAGGACGTCTTCCTTTCAGCCACACATGTGAGAGAGAGAGGCTCCTTTTATGCTTAGGAGAGAGAGAGAGAGAAGATGAGTGAATTGAATTGTTCAAATGAGGAGAATGCTCCTTGTATTTATATGCAAACGTTGAGGTTGAATAGACATGATTATTGGGCTTCTGAGCCTACATAAGTTTGTTGGCCAACCTTGACAAATAGTCCATAATCAAATTAAATTCATATCTCCCTAAATACTTATCGGAGTAAGATGATGTTTAGATCAATCCTACACCTCTCAATGAGAGAAATCTAGGAAAAATATTAGAAGCCATAAATAAGGTGATCCACATGGAGTTTGGCCCTAGTTTCCAATTTTAACACTCCCTCTCAACTAGGGAGAACTTCATCTATAATCCGTCAGACCTTCGATGCTATCCATCCATCAAATGCACTGTCCTGTATAGCTTGACCCCACTCTACTCTGCTCTACTTTCCTCTGCTCAAACTATGAAGAAGAGGAAATGATCAAGGATGTATCATACCATCCTCCACTGACCCAAAGTCAGTCTCAGAGTGTGAACTACTCTCACTGATCCCAGATCAACGGAGGTCATCCTAGCATAGGGAGTACGGTAGATACAGTGATGCGTCCATCAATAGTACTACTATGTTCCCTACCCTCATTTCCCTGCTCATTGATCAGATGAGAGGTACTTCCCATGAGTCCCAGACTGCATGGGTAGGATGCCTCGACAGGAGAACTAATCATCCTATCCACAGGAGAACGAATCATCCTATCCAATGGATTCCACGGAGAACTAATCATCCTACTCCACAATCACCATGGAAAACGAATCATCCTAGCCCATAGGAGAACTAATCATCATGTTCCAGAGTCGCCACGGGGTGTCACAGGGGAAGGTTGAACCTTTACCCTATACATAGTGTACCACGAGGGGATGGTGAGTCGCCATGTGGTCACATGTCTCTCCAAGAAGTGCCCAGCACCCCCCTGGAGCTCCCAGAGCTCAATACATCATACTTGACCCTCATAAGAGGGTCTCTGAATGACACCAAGTCGTTCCCGAAAAGTCCAGAATTTGACCTTTCCTAGGGGCTTTGTCAAAATGTCGGCGACCTATTCATCTATACCGATATGTTGGATCCTTATTGATCCTTGTTGACCATATCTCGAATATAGTGGTACCTGATATCGATATGCTTGGAGCGATCATGAAATACAAGATTCTATGATAAACAGATCCCGGTCTGGTTGTAACACAGAATCACAGTGGTATCCAATGTAAATCCAAATAGCTCACATAAGAGCTTTCGCAACTAGATTGCCTCATAGGAGGCCATGCTAGCAGCAATGTACTCTGCCTCGGCAGTGCTCAAAGTCATTGACTTCTACTTCCTGCTCATCTAGGATATCGAGGTAGATCCCAAAGAGAAAAAACACCCGGAAGTGCTCTTTTGGTCCACCACACTGCCTGCCCAATCAACATCAGTATACCCAAGTAGTCTCACATCTTTGGCAGTGTATCTCAACCCATGAGTGATTGTGCCACGAATATATCTCAACATATTCTTGGCACCAATCCAATGTGAGTAGTGAGGCTCAACCATATGTTGACTCAATGTTTTGACTGCAAAGCATATATCCGAACGGAATTTCACCAAGAACATTAATGCTCCGACGAGTTGACGATACTCAGTAGCATTTCGTAAAACAGGTCCAGCAGCACTACCGCTTAATTTCTTGAAGTCAAGCTCCATCAGGGTAGTTACGGGCTTGCAGTACACCATGCCGAATCTCTCCAATACATTTACCACATATTTTCCTTGAGATAGGAAAATCTCCCTTGGTTTCTGCCAGACTTCCAGTCCTAGGAAATAATGCATAAGTCCTAGGTCTTTCATCTCAGATTCAGAAGCCAACTCCCTCTTACATTCGTGAATGAGAGGGTCTGCACCTGTTAGAAAGAGGTCGTCAACATATAGCACCAGTATGAGAGGCTTGTCATCTATAACCTTAAAGTAAAGGTTAGGGTTGGCTTCACTCCTAGTGAATCCCAGCTTCATCAAGTAGCTATCGATCCTCTCATACCATGCTCGGGGTGCTTGCTCGATCATAAATCTCAAATCCTTTGGGTTGCTCCACATAGACCTCCTCTTTGATCGAACCATGTAAGAATGCAGTCTTGACATCCATTTGATGTAGGTTCCATCCTTGCGAAGCAGCAAGGGCTATGATCAAGCGGATGGTGGTATATCAGGAAACAGGTGCAAATATCTCGTCATAGTCTATACCTTCTGTGAAGTAGGAAAGTGTTCCCTCTGCGGATAGAGGAAACCCCTCTAGCCCTAGAGTGGGTCTAGTCACAGCAAAAACAAAACAACAATCAATTTCCTTAAATAGTCATCGTTGGAGGCCTACCTCAAAACCAGTGTTTGGTGAAGCTTCCACTGCGCCACTCCAGCTTTCGTTTCCTTCTCCTTAATGAATAATCAACCTGAAACACCACAAGAAAACAACAGAGAACGTAACCAAGAACAACAATTATCTATTTACTTATAAATTCAAGGAATCATAAGCTATCAAGTAAATTGTACACTAGATATAGGAAATCGTTATTGATTGTATTAAAATAAATCAAGAGCAAAGCCTACAACCAAGCCTTGACGTCGTAAGCCTTCTCGGAGGGTCCAGCCAGTATGTTCCTTCAAGCATTCACTCTCAAGAATGGGTCTCCCAAATGAATAATATCTCTTTCTCACTCATAAAATCTAATGCAAGGCTAAGGCACTCCACAACCTCTTACCAAACTATCAGCAATTCCACACTTGTCAAACTCACACCAAAGCTATCTAATCTGCTTCAATCCAACTAGCAACCAGTAACTAGGAACTAGTTGATCATAGCAATGGTGAGTGCTTTTATAGGAGGAGGAGCCTCCATAAAATGAGGGAGAGGGAGCTTATCCTCAAGGGAGGTTTCATAAAAGGTGGAACTACCATCCCAAAGGAGGAAAGGCGAACCAATCTGACCCAACAACTAGCTCTAGAATCACCCAGAAGGCTGACTATTTGAACTAATTCGCCAAATCTAGATCGTCACAGGTCATAAACTAGGGCTTAGCAATGACATCGCAAGGAAGCAATGTGTTTGGACCAATCATCACAATAAATATCTAGAAGACTTGCGCCGAGCCCTAAAATTTGACCGTCGCAGGAAACACGTGTACACCTATGATGGCGTCATAACGATATAGTTCATGATAGGGAACCGTCACACTTTTTAAGGGTTTACTTGCAACGATGCAGAAACTTAGGCAAAGAGGGTCAATCTTCAGCATTAGAGAGCACTTGCTTAATCTTCTTGCATGAGTGGGAAGATATGGACATGTTTATCTAATGTATGACACAGTGGAGGGACTGAGATGAGGTCAGTGACAAATTACTGTGTAACAAATTCCCCCTAAAGCATGAAGCCCAAGAGAGTGGGAGGGGTGAAATGCTTTACGAAATCATAACCGAACTGGAACACCACCATGAAGAACCTGCAGGCGCAAGTACAATTGATATCTCTAATAGTGAAATACATGTAGTCTAGGCATGGGCGCAACCACCCAGTCGATAAGACCATATATAATCATAAAGGTATGGTTGCAGCCATCCATAAGGACTCAGTTATGGTCGCAGCCATCCAATCAAAGAGTCATGCATATAATCACGAACCAATTCACGCAGCCCAAACGTATGTAATCTTTGTCCGAGGTCTTGAAACCCTAACCAATAATAGTGCAAGTTCTAGCATGCAAACAGATATGTTGAAGTCGAGCATGATAGAAAATCGCTTGATTACAGGTCAATGATGGAAACCATTAACAAGCACGAGAGAGACCACCAATAATGCCAATGGTTCTCAAGGTACTACCAGTACAATCCACTAAGTGTGAAAAGTGATATGAAGTCGAACACTTGTGGAATCACCCAATCGAAGACCAATGATGAAAGTCCGTCATCAGGTGCGAAGAACTTGCCATTGAGGCATGCAAGCTCCAAGGTACCGAAAGGAATCTCTAGATCGACTTCCTGGATAATGGGCTGATGTCGACAGGAGGCAATTCATCATAGGAGGGCCATAATGTTCCCCCATCAATGACACGAGATAAGGAACAAGTGGTAGATGGTGAAACAGAGCATCAGAGGAGGAGGTAAGGGTGCGAACTGCAGAAGGATTATACTCTTGAACATATCGGCGACATGATTCCGAAATGTGGCAGCATTTTGGTACCAACGGATCTGAAGTTTGATGGAGGTAACAGGGATCAGATGGAATGAGGCAAAATGGCAACCCAAAACCCTAGAAGGCCAATGATGATGTAAGGATATCCCAACCCGATGAGAAGCAAAAGTGTCGATGTTCAAGAGTGACTAACTGCCGTAAGTAACCAACGATGACTTCCAAATTTTCCCCACCATTGTTGGCGAGTACCCCAATTATTTTTGAAAAACAAACTTGAAGGGGATAGCATATGCTTGTGATATAAGTTCAACCTTTAGATGAATCCAACCTAGTGATAGTTTAATGAGCCCTAGGGAGGAGAAGTTCGAATCTCATCATGGTGACGAGTCCAATGTCGTCAAAGTTTAATGAGTCTGACATCGGTAAAACTCAGAGTATTTTTCATGTTTAGAGAGTTTTAAAAAGACACAGAAAAGAAAACTCCAGGGGGGTCCTTTTTCGTAAATTTGTGTCCCTCAAGCCCGAAAAAGTAGAAAACAATACTTGAGAGAACTGCTTGACCATTACGATCAAGGAGTACTTTTTGTAATTAGTGTTCCCGATCCAAAAAAAGTAAAAAAGTGATCGGAGACATGACGTTTCATAACCAAAATCAAACTTGAAACGACAAAATCCTGGCCATCTTTTCGTATTTATATGGTCGGAAAAGAGCTGAAAGTGGACCGCCTTTTTATTCCATTTAACGAGTTAAAAAGGAAAACTCGGCAATCTTTTCATCTTTTATAAGTCGGAAAAGAGCTTAAAGAAGACTTGTAGAAAATTTCACAATATGGACCAAGCATGTATCAATCATTAAATGTATCCATCGTCCCTGTTTTTGCACAGAAAAACAAAGTATAAGATCCATTCGACAAAAATGCACTATAAATTTGAAAAATTAGGTCAAAAACCCTAAAACCATAGGTAAAACCCAAAACATGTTGCAAAAACCCAAGCCCTATAGTTTAAAACCCTAAAATTTTGAAAAATATCTATATAAAGGCCTATGGTAAATCATTTTTACATTGTGTTTTGAGTTTTTAACCTTTGGTAACTTTTCAACTACATACCTGTGCGATTTTTGGAACTCAATTCCATCACTTGTGGTCGACCATTTCGCGTGATACTTTCACGAAGTAAGTACATCAATCATTTTGATCATTTTGAAGTCGAATTTCATGCATTTTAGGTGGATTTTGGTGAATTTTTATTTCACAACCGCACCTAGGTCATTGCGGAAATCCCTCACGAGTTAGCGACGACAGAGGATTTCACAACCACCACAATTGGCATCGTCGTGAGAAACAGGTGTACTGTCGCGATGATCCGACAAAAAATGAACTACGAAATTGAGTTGTCACCGTTGTTTTAAAAACAACCGCAATGACGCCGCGAAATATGAATTTTTCATTTTGGCAGCATTTTGAACGGTCAAAACAATTCTAATTGATGTTATTGGTTTATGTAGGGTGTGATAATGGTGTACATGTGGCAAGAGTGAACTCATGACGTTGATGATGAAAGAGCACTCAATGATCCTCAATGCAGAAGAGCCCTGCGAAACTGCGGGCTACTGAAATTTTTCCTCACACCGCTCCTTCAAGCACAACTAGACTTGCTTGAGTTCTTGATTCGCTCATGGAACCCAACGGAGGGAAAGTTTGTTATTTGGGGTCAGGAGATTGAGTTCGATGCGACCGACATATATTTCCTAATAGGCTTATCTCGTTGAGGTAAGAAACCTCACATGGAAGGCATGCGGGTTGGCGGAGAGACTCTCAATATGTTGATTGCACGAGTGTGCCTGAGGGCACACAAATCAGCCACCAGTGGGAAACTACAGATCCCAACAGTGGAGGATTCGACACTTCATGTCTTACTGTTCATGATTACGAGAGCAGTAGGCTCTCAAGCACAACACAAGGCAACTAAGACCCAACTGTGGTTGGCTCTAGATTACCTTAATCCGACCATGTATGACTGGGTTGAGGTAGTGTCTCTAAACATGAAGAGAAAACTGACCAAATACCGACTCGGAGAGACCAAACAGTTTGGATATGGGTCCATACTGATACCGCTCATGCTGGAGTGGGTACCATCACTTCAGTTGTAGGACATGGACCTATACGTGCCAAGACCGCGAGAGACTTGCATCACCAGATGGGCACATGTGATGCCACAAGGAGGTGGCGGCCAGCCAGTCTCATGGGGAGTACTCTTCCGGGAGTGGCTGGATCGGCAGACGGTTATTGTTGAGGATTGGCCCTATGCGGGCACAGACTTCCGAGGAGATCCTGACATGCTGCTCCCACCCAGCGAGCAATGGGACGAGAGAGGTAACACACTTGGTTAACCACCACACTGTTTACATGTTTTTTTTTATAATGTTTTTGGATTTTTAAATGTATATGTCTTAATCATCATGTTCATTTCATTTGCAGATGTGGGACCTGAGAGGCCTGTGGGTCTCGCTCCTACAACACGGAGGGAGGACAACAGAGAGTTGGCTCTGCCACGCCCAGGCAGTGATGCAGAGGAGGAGATTTCCCAGAACCTCGAGGGCCTGACCGAGGGGATCCCGGATTACAGGGGGTTCGAGGAGGTCCCGCGAGAGTACTAGAGACACATTGCTGGCGTATCACCTAGGATCCATAGACTCCTGAGACGAGTAGTGTGGGCGGTGGTCTGCTATAGGGAGCAGAATCCACCATAGTAGATGCCTAGGTTTCTTTTTCTGCTATTTTTGAGAGACATGTGTCTCAAATGTATCACGAACACACACTCTATTTTTTGACATACACACCATTTTTTAGCGCCTCGGTGCGCCATATGATATATATATACTATATATGGTTTATTACTGTGTCTGAATTCTTGCATACAATGTTTGATTATAAATTGCGTAAATGTCTGTCTAATACATGATTTGCCAATGCATCAGTTAATGTGTTTAATCTTCTTGGAATGTGTTGATATGTGATAAAATCAAAATTTCTTTCCAATAATCTAACACGCAAATACAACCTTAAAATTTGAGGGTTTTTGATAGAATAACGCCCGTTAAGTTGGAGAACAACAAGTTGAGAATCCAGATTCACAACCAATGCACGAATATTGAGGTTAACAGCCTCGGTCAATAGTTCAATGACAGTGCTATATTCAGTGACATTGTTTGTGGTACAACCTAGACAAACACCTTGAAGGTCTACTAACTCACCGTGAGGATCATAGATCACCCATGCCGCGGAGGAAAGATTTTGGGTATTGTGATAGGCACCATCAGCGAAACCAATGTAAGGTGCACCAAACATCTACACAAGAAGTAAAAAGACACAATAAGCGGCAATAATGCCTACACACCAAGCCACACATGCACACACACAAACACACGTATGTACACCGCAGATGCACAAATTTCATGCATAATATTTTTTGAGATAAAGCCCATTCCGGGGCTTATCTGGAGGGTTCCCTTCATAATCAATTAGCTCATAGGCTCCTTTTTACAAAATGTGTTTCACAATATAAGGCCCATGCCACATAGGCTCGAATTTGCCTGCCCCTAGCTTATCATTCGCTTGATCATAGAGCAGGACTAAGTCTCCCTCAATGAAATACCGAGGGGTAACCGTTTGATTGGAGTGAGTTTTGACTCTCTTCTTTTGTGCTTCAATCACCAAAGAGGCTAGTATATGGGTCTCGTCTAGCCACTCTAGGTAAAAAAGACGTTCTTCTACTGGGGTAGTATTCAGGAGCAATTCAACAGTTAATTTAAGAGAAAGGATCTAACATCCAATTGGAAGGGTAGCCTCCAAACCATAAACAAGCTGAAACGAGGTGAATCTGGTGGCATCCTTCAGGGAAGTATGGTAGGCCCATAAGGCAGAAAACAACATCAAATGCCCATTAGACTTGTGCATGCCAATGGTAAGCTGGAGCATCGTGACCAACACCTTGTTGACGGCTTCTACTTGGCCATTGGCCTAAGGATAATACGGCGTCGAACTATCATGACTTAAGCCTAGCTGGGTTGTTAACTCAGTCATCATATGACCATGGAAATGAGAACCATGATTAGTGACAATAGCCTGAGGGACTTCGAATCGAGAAATTACATGATTGAATAAAAATTGAGCCACTGTCTTACCGTCATTAGATAATGTATGCATCGCCTCAGCCCATTTCGTAAAATAATCGACGGTAACAATGATATACCCATGCCCCCTAGTGAAGCAAAGGTTACAAGTCATGTAATCTATGCCCCATTTGGCAAAAGGGCCGACGATAATGACAAGGTGTAAAGGAGAGGGAAGCGCACGCATCTTTCGTTGATAGATTTGGCATGCATGACAAGAATGGACGGCAAGAATGCAGTCCTTAAAAATAGATGGCCAAAAATAACCAGCACGTAGGATATTTTGGGCAGTAGCATAATCGGACATATGACCACCACAGGCGCCAAAGTGGTAGTCATTCAAGACTCGTTCGGCTTCCTCAAACATCAAACAACGGCGAAGAACAGAATCAACGCCAAGACAGTATAAGGTGTCCCCTATAATGAGGTAAGGCTGAGAATGATGGTGAATACGTCGTCAAGCATCCTTGGACAAATCAGGATGAAAGGAGGACATCTGTAGGTAGAAAATAATATCCCCATACCAGGGATTAACGGTGCTGATCAAGAAAAGAGTATCATCCGGAATGTGATCCTCTAACCGAGAGGGTGCAGTAGCGGATGGTAACGAGCACAGCAATTCAGCGAAGACAAGGGATTTCTTAGACTTGGCCGTAGTAAACTCCAAATCAAACTCTTGAAGGATAACAATCCATTTTGAGTATTTGCCCCCCAGCAACTGACGCGACAAGATGTACGTCATCAGGTTGCAATCAGAAATCACTGTGGTCGAGCGCAACAAAATATAGTGATGAAATCATTGGACAGCATGAATAGCTGCCAAAGCGAGCTTCTCGACATAAGTATATCGAGTTTCCGTGTCGAGTAAATTGCTACTGAGATAATAGACAACATGTTCAGTACCATCATCATCGTCTTGAACCAAGACCATGCCAATTGTGCTATCGCCGGCGGCCAGATAAAGAGTATAGTTGTAGTGATAATCAGGCGGACGCAATAAAGGAGCAGAGATAAGGAGTGCCTTGATTTGCTCGAATGACCCTTGTGCAGCGGCATCCCAAGCAAAGGAGGTGTCACTCTTCAATAACCGTGTATAGCCTTTAGCAATTTCAGCGTAGTTCGGAATAAAACAACATAAAAAATTTTCTTTACCCTGCAAACTCTGCAACTGCTGCAAAGAAGTAGGAGGAGGGAGATTTAGAATGGCTTCAACCTTGAGGGGATCCAGATGGATGCCCTCCTTGGAGATGACAAACCCAAGAATTTTGTCGGATTCAACACAGCACATTTATGCGAATTAAGATGGATACGGTAGTGTCGACAGCGAAGAAAAATTTCGCGGAGGTGATTTGGATGATCATGGCGCTTTGTTGAATGAGTCAGAAGGTCATCCGGGTAAGGCTGCATAATGTAGCACCGACATTTTTGAAGGTAGCACCGACATTTTTGAGACCGAAAGGGAGCTTCTTATAGGCAAAGGTACCCCACGGGTAGATGAAGGTGGTTTTGTGTTGATCTGCAGGCAATTTATTGATCTGGTTGTAACCAAAAAATACGTCCATAAACGAATAAATTTCACTCCCAGCATAATCGTGAATGAGCTAGTCAATGAAAGGCGTATGATAATTCTCTTTGGGACAAGCACGATTAATGTCGCGGTAGTCAACATAAATCCTAATAGTGCCCTGCTTCTTGGTCATAGGGACAATATTAGAGACCCAATCAATGAGAGGGATAGGGTAAATAAACCTAGCTTTAAGAAGTTTTTCAACTTCGCCTTTAATAGCTGCAACCTTTCGCGGGTGCACGGAGCGTAAACACTGTGGAATAGGTTTGGGACCAGGATACGTAGGGATCTCATGTACCATGATACTAGGATCAATTCCGGGCATCTCTTCATATGACCAAGCAAAAACGTCATGAAACTCTCTGAAAAGGTCAGTGTAAAGTTGAATCTCCTCGGGAGTACAAGTTACTCCAATGTGTATATTCTTGACAATCCCTGGTTTGACAGAGATGTCGATAAGGATCATTTACGTAATGTTCCCCATATTTCCTTCAAAGAAAACTACATGGACTTGAATAGGCATCTAAAGGGGTTGGGAGGGGACAGAAGAAAACTACTCAAGACATGTAGTCATGGCCCCGTGGCTAGGGAGAAACGAGGAGCGATGTTGATGAAAAAACCAAGGAGGCTCCTCAAAAGACATAGTCTCGATAATCGCTTCATTAGAAGGAAAGATTTCCTGTAATGGATCCAAAGAAGTGCTATCTCCAAGCCAAGGGGATTGTACATACATGTCGAGAGCCCTGCTCAAAGGAGCAGGTTCAGAAGATGAAGCCAATGTAGAAACAATTTCGACATAGTTGAGCTCAGCAGGACTCAACAGCATGACATTGCCCCAGGATTCTACTTGATCGACGGGAGGGAGGACCCAAGGATCAGAACGGACAGAAATCATATTGATGGGAGCGATGTTGGGAGGTGGGAGCGAAAAAACACCCATAAGGGCAGGATCTTTAAAAAGTCCAGCACCCACACTCTCATACGGAACAGAGGTATGCTCCACAAAAGGCACGTTGCCATCGGAAGAAGAAGAAGCGAAGAAGGACAATTGGTCAACCGTGACAATTTTCCCTTGATGGGGAAAACAAAGGACACGAAATAGAGATGAAGCCACAACTCACATGGCATATGTCCAGCTTCGACCTAAGAGGAGGTTGTAAGTCAAATTTGCATCGACAACTTCGACCTCAACTTCAACTGTCTTCCCTTCCAGAGTAATAGGCAAACGCGGGAGGATACCAAAAGGACGGGAATCTCTTCCATCAAAGGCTTCCAAGGTATTCGGAGACTGACTCAACGTCGGGGAACCAATAGCCTTCCAACAAGCAACAGACATGATGCAAGTGGAGGCGCCCTCATCAATAACGGTGCGATGAATATTCTTAGAGTTAATGATGACTTGAATGAGGAAAGAAATCTGATGAGGCAATCTCGGTACATGATTATCAAGATCAAAAGTGATCAAATCCAAATCGGCCAGGTCAATGCCACCAATGGTTGATAGCAGAGACTTCCTCTGGGAGGGACAGCTCTGGAGGACTTCCAACGCGGACATAGCCGAAGGGGCTTGGGCTAGGTCCTCAACAATGCTATAGTGCTACGCAGCATGAGTGTTAGGGTTGTAAGAAGACTTTCGGAGCACTCCCTTGGGAGGAGGTCGAATGACTGACTCAGTACTAGGTCGCTCGATATGGAGAGGACCAGTATTGGATGAAGGAATACTGGAGGGGATTTCAGTTTCCTTCTCGACGGGTGGAGGATATTCTTTTGACCAAGTACTGATATGGATGGGAATTGTCCTAGCCATAAAGACTTGAGAGCCGAAAGTGGAAGAAGATTGAGGTTGATCAGCCACCATTTGAGTCTGTTGCGAGGGAAAAGGCTCTTTGAGCACAGCAGGAGTCCCAGGGGCACCTTTAAGCAAACGACTAACCTCAAACCGTCTAGGACATTCTTTAGTATAGTGATCCTCATCGCAAATGAGACAAGGGTAATTAGGTTTGCGCTTGGCACCTTCCTCGGTCGGAGGCTTAGGAGGATCTTGCTTTGGTTGATCGGCTTTATTCTTCCCTTTACCCTTTTACTTACCTTTCAAAGTTTTATCTGCCGTGGTGGACTGGACAGCATTAACTTCGGAAGTTTTACCAGGATGGGATGGGGCCTGAGAAGCATTTTCAGTTGGAGCAGTAGACTTTTGCTTCGTAGGGTTCACGGAAGACTTTCTGGAGGATGAACTAATGGAACCAATGACACCATCAACAGATGGAATTGATGGAGCTTTGGAAGTTCTGGGTCATGGATCATCAGGCAAATAATCATATAGCGTACCAAACTGGGAATAAACCAAGTCAAGATACTGAGCACGTGTGATAGCCTGCTCTTCATAACACATGCCCCCATATCAATATCCTGGGCTATCAGACTAACGAACAAGGTTGTAAACCAGTCAGTTAGAAGCTAATCAGGATCCAGAACTTAATTAGACAATGATGCCTCCTCCATTCATGAATATGATCGGAGATATGTGTGGCCGTGTCCTATTTCAAAGATTTTAGGAGGTGTGTGCCTGTTTCATAACGAATCGGCAACTGAAAATGAGTTAGAAATGCCATAGCAAGCGAGTTAAAGTCTTGAAAAGTTCCACGAGCTAGCTCAATATACCATTTTGCGGCAGAGCCAGTGAGAGTCTGTTGGAACAGATGGAGCCGGATAGAATCGTCAAGCCATGAATTAGATGAACACCATAGGTGATAGGTCATGACATGAGCTTGAGGATATTCTCTAGATTTACTGTTGAATTTGGGGCAATCACTGGGAATCTTAGTAGGAACCGGTAGCCAATATGGATTATGAAGAATGGGATCATTTGTTAGCTTGGACACATCAGGCAGTTCCAAAGTTGCCAAGAAAGGTAATTGAGGATTGAAGGACATCTGAGGCCATGGATAAGAAACGGCATTAGAGTTCCATCTAGCTCCTGGTTGCCCCCATTGATTTTGCCCTAACAGATTTTTCCCGTAAGGGTTTTTTCCATAGGGATTATAAGTATAACTGGATGGTTGACCCAGGTTTTGACCACTAGCAGCCCATTAATTACCAACCTAACCAACAGGAGCAGCATACGGCTGTTGAAAATTCTGATAAGGATTGACCTATGGCTGTTGATAATTTTGATACGGAGCAGTTTAAGGTTGCCCTTTGGGCTGCTGAAATTTTGAAGACCATATTGTGACTGAGCTCCAAACTGTTCCTGGGGTCCAAGCTGCATTTGATAAGCAGGTTGGGTTTGAAAGCCAACTTGAGTTTGGAGACCAAGTTTGGTTTGGAGTCTAGACTGGGTCTAGAAACCGGGTGGAGCTTGAGAAACAATGAGCGTTTGAGTGCCCGGTTGAACAGGACCAGACAGATGTCCTTGTGGAAACTGAGGCTGACCCATCTGGCTAGAAGGTTGGCCTGGTTGAGACTGAGGTTGACCCATTTGTCCAAAAGGTTGAGCTTGCTGGGTAATGGGTTGACCTTGCGGAACCGAAGGCTGGCCTGACTGACCAGAGGGTTGAGCTGGCTGAACAGTAGGTTGGCCTTGTTGGATTTGAGGTTGGCCTACTTGTCTAGAGGGTTGACTAAGCTGGACAGTAGGTTGGCCTTGCTGGATTTGAGGCTGACCTACTTGTCTAGAGGGGTGACCTTGCTGGGCACCAGATTGGCCTTGTTGGATGTAAGGCTGACCTGGTTGACCAGAAGGCTGCCCAAAGTAAGTAAAAGAGGAATCGGTGAAGGCCGAAGGTTTTCCCTGTAAGGGTTGTCCTTGTGGGCCAGCAGGTTGCCCTTGATACGGCTACCCATAAGATGGCTGACCTTGATAGGGTGGACCTTGAAAAGCCAAAGTAGGAAAGTGTTCCCTCTGCGAACAGAGGCAACACCTCTAGCCCTAGAGTGGGTCTAGTCACAGCAAAAACAAAACAACAATCGATTTTCTTAAATAGTCATCATTGGAGGCCTACCTCAAAACCGGTGTTTGGTGAAGCTTTCGTTGTGCCGCTCCAGCTTTTGTTTCCTTCTCCTTAATGAGCAATCAACCTGAAACACCACAAGAAAACAACAGAGCACGTAACCGAGAACAACAATGATCTATTTACTTATAAAGTCAAGGAATCATCAGTTATCAAGTAAATTGTACACCAGATATATGAAATCGTTATTGATTGTATTAAAATAAATCAAAAGCAAAGCTTATAACCAAGCCTTAACATCGCAAGCCTTCTCGGAGGGTCCAGCTAGTATGTTCCTTCAAGCATTCACTCTCAAGAATGGGTCTCCCAAATGAATAATATCTCTCTCTCACTCATAAACTCTAATGCAAGGCTAAGGTACTCCACAACCTCTTACCAAACTATCAGTAATTCCACACTTGTCAAACTCACACCAAAGCTATCTAATCTTCTTCAATCCAACTAGTAACCAGTAAATAGGAACTTGCTGATCATAGCAATGGTGAGTGTTTTTATAGGAGGAGGAGCCTCCATAAAATGAGGGAGAGGGAGTTTATCCTCAAGGGAGGTTTCATAAAAAGTGGAACTACCATCCCAGAGGAGGAAAGGCGAACCAATCTGACCCAACAACCAACTCTAGAATCACCTAGAAAACCGACTGTTTGAACTAATTCGCCAAATTTGTATCATCGCAGGTCATAAACTAGGGCTTAGCGACGACATCGCAAGGGAGAAATGTGTTCCCTCTGTGGATAGAGGCAACCCCTCTAGCCCTAGAGTGGGTCTAGTCACAACAAAAACAAAACAACAATCGACTTCCTTAAGTAGTCATTGTTTGAGGCCTACCTCAAAACCGGTGTTTGGTGAAGCTTATGTTGTGCCACTCCAGATTCCGTTTCCTTCTCCTTAATGAGAAATCAACCTGAAACACCACAATAAAACAACAAAGCACGTAACCGAGAACAACAATGATCTATTTACTTATAAATTCAAGGAATAATAAGCTATCAAGTAAATTGTACACCAGATATAGGAAATCGTTATTGATTGTATTAAAATAAATCAAGAGAAAAGCTTACAACCAAGCCTTGACGTCACAAGCCTTCTCAGAGGGTCCAGCCGGTATGTTCCTTCAAGCATTCACTCTCAAGAATGGGTCTCCCAAATGAATAATATCTCTCTCTCACTCATAAACTCTAATGCAAGGCTAAGGCACTCCACAACCTCTTACCAAATTATCGGCAATCCCACGCTTGTCAAACTCACACCAAAGCTATCTAATCTGCTTCAATCCAACTAGCAGCCAGTAACTAGGAACTAGCTGATCATAGCAATGGTGAGTGCTTTTATAGGAGGAGGAGCCTCCATAAAATGAGGGAGAGGGAGTTTATCCTCAAGGGAGGTTTCATAAAAAGTGGAACTACCATCCCAGAGGAGTAAAGGCGAACCAATCTGACCCAACAAACAGCTCTAGAATCACCCAAAAGGCTGACTGTTTGAACTAATTGGCCAAATTTGGATCATCGCAGGTCATAAACTAGGGCTTAGCAATGACATCGCAAGGGAGCAATGTGTTCAGACCAATCGTTGCAATAAACATCTGGAAGACTTGCGCCAAGCCCTAGAATTCAGCCATCACAGGAAACATGTGTACACCTACGACGACGTCGCAACGATACAGTTCATGATAGGGAACTGTCACACTTTTTAAGGGTTTACTTGCGACGATGCAAAAACTTAGGCAAAGAGGGTCAATCTTCAGCATTAGAGAGCACTTGCTTAATCTTCTTGCATGAGTGGGAAGATATGGACATGTTTATCTGATGTATGACATAGCAGAGGGACTGAGATGAGGTCAATGACAAATTACTGTGTAACACCTTCCTTCTGGGAGAAGCCACGAGCGAAAAAATGAGCCTTATACTTTTCCGCACTTCCATTAACTGCATGCTTTATCTTGTAAAGCCATTTTGAAGTGACAACTACTTTGTCCTGGGGTCTAGGGACCGCATCCCAAACATCGTTTTTCATAATGGACTCATATTCCTCGGTCATAGCATCCTTCCATACTCGATGCTTGACGGCATCTGTGAATGATGAAGGCTCATTTTGGATGATCGTTCTCATGATGGTCAGGTATCCCTGATACCTGTTTGGCTTCTTACTTTCACGGAAGGTTCCTCGGGGTGCAATGTGTCCTTCAGCATCATCAAGTATCCCCCTAAGCCATGAAGGCCTCTTCCTAGAAGAGGAAGGCTCTTGCAGAGGAGGATCAATAATATCCATAGGTTCTTCCATATCAGGCATCGTCTCATATTCTTTTTCCTTCGGTTCCCTGGTGTTCGCTTCTTTAGATCACTTTAAAGTAGGAAGATTGTCTACCTTGCTAAGAGCCATGTCTTCATCAAAGGTGACATCATGACTAATATCGACTTCCCTTTGACCAAATACATAGATTCTATAGCCCTTAGTATTTTCGCTATAGCCCATGAAGATTCCTTTATTTCCAGATGCACACAATTTATTCATTTTTTCTTTAGGCACATGAAAATATACAGGGCTTCCAAAAATTCTAAAATGAGATACGTCAGGTTTCTTACCGGTGAACATTTCTTCGGGAGTTTTGGAACCCACTGCTTGATGAGGGCATCAATTTTGTACATATACGACGGTATTTGCAGCTTTGGCCCATAGAAACTTCGAAATTCTTTGATCATGGATCATAGCACAAACAGCTTCCACAATTGTACGATTCTTCCTTTCCGCCACACCATTCTATTCAAGAGTATATGGCATAGTAATCTCCCTCTTAATGCCAGCCTCTTTGCAAAAGTCATGAAACTCATTTGATTCATATTCAATCCCATTATCAGTCCTTAAGATCTTGATCTTCTTTTAGGTTTGATTCCCGATCAAGGCTTTGAAGTGCTGAAACCAAGAGAACACTTCATCCTTCTTTTTCAAGAAGTATATCCAAGTTTTGCGAGAATAATCATCTGTAAAAGTGAGGTAATATAAATATTCTCCCAAGGAGTTTACAGGCATCATATCAGATATGTCTGAGTGAACCAACTGCAATATATCAGAGGTCTTGCTTTGGCTTGAGGGGAATGGTCCCATTTTGAGCTTCCCTTTGCCACATCCTGGAAATACACCTTTTTGCTCTAACCTGAACTCGCGCATCCCAGTCACCATTTTTCTTACATCGGGTAGAGCTTTATAATGAAAGTGAGAAAACCTCTGATGCCATATTTTGGACTGAAATATGTGTCACAAGAAATGACAACCAGCAGACTTCCACCGACCTAATATAATGAATCAATTCGATATAATGAATCAACTCGAAACCCAAGAGTAAAAGCATATTTAAAGTTCATTTTCCATACACGTACCTTGCCATCGCTGAAGGCCACCTTGTAGCCATTGTCTTCCATTGCCGAAATGGACACCAGGTTCTTTTTGAGATCAGGTACATATAATACATCTTGTAAGTGGATGGTATTACCTTGATACAATTGAAGAGTGACTTTTCCTACGCCTTTCACGAGATATTTTGAATTATCTCCAAGAACAATTTCTAGGTTGGTTTCCTTCTCTATCAGATTATAGAGAGCTTCTTTATAACTAGTGAAGTGCCTTGAGGCACCACTATCAATAAGCCAATTTCCCAGCGAGTCTGGGGGAGAAGTAGTAGATAGAGTTGCTGGTAGATAATATTCATCTTGCTTATTGTTAACAATGTTAGATTCATACCTATAATTTATTGCCTTCTTGAATGGTTTTCCTCTTCCTTGATTTCTGGCACTTCTTTTACCTCTGCCATTTGACCTGCCATTCCTTTGATTTCCTTGAGATGGATTTTGATCATCATCCCGACGTGAGTCCCTTTTATCAGGGCACTCCCTAGCATAGTGACCCATTTTATTGCAATTGTAACATCATCCTTTTCTTCCACCCTTTGGTCCAGCCTTTCCTTTGAATTTAGCCCCAGAATTGTTTCTTCTTTTAGTATGAGAAGAAAAAGCAGAGGGATGGCCTTTAAGTATGGACATTTCTTGCTCTTCCATCCTCCTTTCTTCTTGAATGCATCTAGCCATTAATTCCTCAGATCCAAGAATTACATTATTGTTTAGAATAGTAGTCTTAAATATATACCATTCAAATGGCAGTCCTCCGAGAGTTGTGATTGTCATTTCCCTGTCAGGAATTACTTCCCCAATAGATAGGAGATCGTTCTTGATCTCGGTGATCCTTAAGAAATATGCTTGTATACACTCATCGTTTTCCTTCTTAATTTCCTTCAGCTTATTTCTAAGAAACAAGACTTGATTTGCATCATTAACTTTAAATAAACTCACCAGTCTATCGTAGATTTCCTTGGAGGTGTTTAGCTCAAAAACATAGGCCACCAAGCGTTTGTCGATAGAGTCCCGAATGATCTCCCTTGCTTTGAATTCTCCCTTGGTCCATTTGTTCCTAGCAACAACGGATGCATTTGATGGAGGCTCAACAATCCCGCCTCTCACATGGTCCAACACTTCCTGCTCTTCTTATGTTAGATCGAGAGACATCTTCCATCCGTGATAGTCAGACATCTCATGAAGTTTGTCTTCAGCAGGGAAGTGTGTTGAGGACCCCATTATTTCTTTAAGATAGCCTTGCCAACCTTTTCTTTGGTGATTGCTCTTGCTCTTGCTCTTGCTTGGGCTTTGTCTTCACCTCAGCTCCAATACCATGTTAAATTATGGTATGTTCTATGCTTAGAGAAGTTTACTTATTTTTCTTCTTATTAGCCACAGATTAGCAATCACATATACATTAAGTAAGGTGCACATAGAACATTAAATGATCAACTGAAAACAAGCCAAGACAAGAGACACAAGATGTGGCGGCTAGCCAGGGACAAACCCCGATCCGGGGAAACCCTTTGATCAAATCTTCTTTTATTTTCAATAGTTCAGCAGAGAGAAATAGTACAAAATCTAAATTCTGTAATTTTATATCAGCAACAGCAAACCCTAGATCAATAAAGTCAAACTTGGTCAAACTATCTGAAATTGACCTCTAAAATACTTGGTCAATTTCTGGTCAACTTGTCCTTGAATAGCTTGAAGAAACAGCCCTTGAAAAGCCCCAAAAGTTCAATCAATTTGCATATTTCTAAAGTCAACTTGTAGCCCTAAACTAGGGCAGTTAACACCGATCAAACCAGAGTTCATATCACCTCGATTTTCACGCCAAAAATTGTGGCCTGCCTAAGAGAGGCAACCACACCCAATCAGCACTCTTGGAAGGTCAATGCTTGGTCAACATTGGTCAAAGAGATGACCTGCTGCCCTAGCATCCTTCTTTCTGCATCTTCCTTGCCCTAGGACGTCTTCCTTTCAGCCACACATGTGAGAGGGAGAGGCTTCTTTTATGCTTAGGAGAGAGAGAGAGAAGATGAGTGAATTTAATTGTTCAAATGAGGAGAATGCTCTTTGTATTTATATGCAAACATTGAGGTTGAATAGACGTGACAGTTCGGCTTCTGAGCCTACATAAGTTTGCTAGCCAAACTTGACAAATTGTCCATAATCAAAATAAATTCATATCTCCATAAATACTTATCGAAATCAGATGATCTTTAGATCAATCCTACACCTCTCGATGAGAGAAATCTAGGAAAAATATTAGAAGCCATAAATAAGGTGATCCACATGGATTTTGACCCTAGTTGCCAATTTTAACAAAAATCCCATAAGGTTTATAAGTTCTTCCGTTAAAAGATTTCAAGGTGGTGGTTGATTGACTTAATTGAGGAGAATTAATGGCTTTCTAACAAGACAAGGACATGATACAGGTTGAGGCTCCCTTGTCCACAATAGAGCAATAAATGTTATTACCGCGGATGAAAATATGGATCATAAATGCTAATTGAGATGAAAGTTGAGGTATATAGTTCTCATTATTAAAAATGACTTGGTTGGAATCCTAAGGATCGATGCATCCAATTACGGAAAGCAAAGCCTTTTTCTGGGCGGGATATTTTTGCAACACCTCAAGAGTAGACATAGCTGATGGAGACTGAGCCAAGTCCTCAAATACGTTATAATTCTAAGCATCTCTCGCGCGAGGGTTGAAAGCAGATTTATGGATAATGCCCTTTGGAGGCTTAATAGACAATTCCGTAGGAATCGTAAGAGGAGCAGAATCCGATGGAGATGCAGCCAAACTAGTAGTTTGATCAATAGCTTGACGGTTTTTGGGATTCACATTACCATATTGTTTATTATATGTAGCCACCATAATATCAATTTTTTATTTAGAAGAAGAAATCATAAAAACTGAGTTAGAGGAAGCAGGGTCCCGAGCAACCAAATGAGTCTCCTGATTCAAAAATGGATCTATCAACACAACGGGTGAAGTAGAAGATTTCAGGAATTGGTTCACTTCTGCCCGACGGGCACAATCATGAGTGAAGTGTTCCTCACTATAATCAGGCATAGGTAATGAGGTTTCCGTCTCTCATCAGAAGATAGATCGTTTTGTTTATCTTGTAGAGGAGAATCTTTATTATTCTTACCTTTGCCTTTCTTTTTACTTCCTAGTTGTTGTTGAGATTTTCCTTTATCAGAATGAACGACATTGATCTCAGAAGTAGAATTTGCCAAGAGGATTAGATGGATGGATTTGGGCAGTTACGATAAGAAAAATACTAGATGGTTTACCCACCTACTGCAAACTGGAAGAACCAATCACACCATCAACAACATGACATTCTTTACCGGGAGTTTGAGGAACAACATTTGAAGGTCGTGGAGCATTTGGTATCTTATCATAAAGTGTGCCAGATTGGGTATAAACGAGATCCAAGTACTGGGCACGAGTAAGTACTTTTTCTTTAGCTACAGCTCCACCCTTAGCTATGTCTTCTATTATAGGAGCCAAAAGAGACTTAGTAAACCATTCCGATAACAATCTAGAAAATACGTCTTAACCAACTGACGGTAACGTCACCACTCATGAATATGATCAAAGATGTGAGTGGAATCATATTATTTGAAGTTGGTCAAAAGTTTCATTCCAGTTTCATATCAGATGGGAAACTAGAAATGTGTGAGGAAGGTGTTAGCCAAGGCATTGAAATTGTTAAATGAAGCTCTTGGTAATTCGATATACCATTTAGATGTTGTACTGGTAAGAGTGCACTAGAAAAGATGACATTTAATCGAATCATCATCAAGGGAGTTTGATGAACACCAAAGATGATAAGTCATGATATGCATCGATGGGTCTTCTCCAAGATTCCTATTGAATTTTGGGATATTAGAAGGCAATTTCATAGGAATAATAGGCCACCAAGGTGAATGACCAATAGGACTATTGGCGAGTTGACTCAAATCTAGAAATTTGAGAGTTTCCACAAACGACAACTGCCTGTTAAAATCTAGTGGAGGATAACCTGGATAAGAGGGAATAACCTGAGCAATAGGTATTTGTGCTCCATGATAGGGAGGGTTTTGATAAAGAGGAACTTGGGCACTAGAATAAGGAGGATTCTGATAACCAGCATACGCATAACCTTGTTGTCCAGCTCCAGGATAACCTTGCAAATGCTGGAGAGGCTGGGTTTGGACTTGTTGGCCCTAATAGGGCACTTGAGGGATACCCTGGTAAGGTTGATATTATTGTCCTGTGCGATTCTAGATCATCCCAACATAAGGTGGATTTGGTGGAGGTTGTGCCATAATATAAGCAATCTGTCCTATTGGAATTTGAGGAATACCTTGTCCAAGCGGTTGAGACAATAAGGTACCTTGTAAAGGCTAGGTAAGTGGAAACTAGGAGGTACTAGATATCAACGAAATAGTTTGAGTCACAGTTACAACCTGTAAAGGTTGTCTTACATGAATTTGAGCTTGTAGAGATACCGATTAATAAGTAGGAATTTAAGATGTGGAGGACATAGGTTGAGAACTCAAAAATGGAACCATAATCAAACCCGGTTGTATGGGAAAAGTAGGTTGCTAAAAATTAGCAGCCATTACACGATACGGAGGATTTGGATAAGGATGAGCACCAATTTGAGGTATACCAAAAATAGGTTCCCCCCAACCAAAAGAGGAGGGGATGATGGAGGCAACTACCCCCCTTGCGTAGGGTACCCAACATTAGGAGAGTTAGGTTATTGAAGGTAACCATGCCCACTAACATAAGGGCCTATCTATTGTTCAACTGTAGGTGTAGGTGGAGGAGAAGGAGCAGGCTGCATAGTGCTCATTAACAAAGTTCCAGATAGAATTATAGAAATATATGACAAGGGAGAGGTCCATGGAATGGATGTCGCACCAGAGAAGGTACCAGATAATGATTGATAACTAGGTGCGACGGCCAAGCCCTCACTAGCTTGACAAGCCTTCTGAATATGATAAAAATATTTTTCCCTTACAAAATTCTCATCTTAATCCCGTGCTTTTAATTGAAAATTCAACTTTCCAAAGATTTCTGGGTTTTCAAGAGGATTGCTTTGAATTTCATGATCCAATATATGATCAATTGGAAGCATTGTATGTAGAAAGCTATTTTTCTAATAACACGCTTCAATATTTCTAGATGCTTGCCAAGAAATACAACATAGATAAAGGTGCATTCACAAGAAGCCTTCGAGGTTTGTATGGTTGTTGTTTTCGTCAAAAAGGTAGAATTGCAAGTTGGTTAGAGGTAGTTGTTGTGATGCATCTTTCTATTGATAGGAAAGACCTTCAATTAGTTGTGCAAGTTATTCATGCTCTCTTCTTTTCTTTTGCAAATTATTATATATCAGTTTTGACCGTTCGTATCTTTGTGTTTGCAAATGAAGAGCAGTTATGGTGGTTACATTAGAAATATCATTACACTTGATCCTAACCTTCTAGATAGTTAGGTTAGGAGTAGGTCTCAATGTATTTTAGTTTCCCTTTGTCGCACTCGTCCTATGTTTTCTCTCCATATGGTCTTTTCTTTTCTTTTGTTTCTGTCTACATGTTATTTTATGTTCAACATCCATTTGTTTGCATTTTTTCTTGTTTCTTTATTTTGTCTTATTTTTTCTTTTGTGTTTCACTTTTCATGAAAGATGCTCCTGTTTGGCTCAAAATACAATGAGGAAAAACTTGAAAAGGGAAATTGTGACAATGAACAATACTTGGTTTATCTATCATCCTCTTTGTTGGCATTGATGATGCAATTATCGGTGTAGGTGTTATTATGTAGTGTTTGATGGTGGCATTGTTGTCAACATGGGCATGTATTGCAGATGATTATGTTGCTTGTGGTTATGTTGCTTGTCTTGTTAGTTACAAAGTGTTTACCTTGGTATTGACATTACAATTATTGGTATTATTATGGTATCATTACTTTGGTATTGGTTTGTGTGTGGTCCAGGTCAACACTTGGTATTGACATGACAAATATTAGTATTACCATGGTATCTGCCTATGGTATTGGGTTAGAGATTACCGAGGTACAAGGATTCATGGTATTAGCATAACCATGGTATTAAGCCATGGTATTGACCTGAAGTTTACTATGGTACAAGTTTCCATGGTATTGGGTTAACCATGGTATTTGCCCAAGGTATTGATTGCAGATTGTTGAGGATATTTTGACATATATTCTTGTGAATATTTTTGAGTGAGTAAGTGGATTAATTGTGTGAGAGTGTGAGTGGATGGTACAATGTTTTTACAAGCATATTGCATATATGTGGCTATGTTGAGTAGAGAGTTAGATCAATTTATCATTTTTAGATTCAGATCAGTGAGGCTGGTAGGTTGCTGATGTTGAACACGTTTGAGATTCCAATTTGAAAATGCATGAAACATGGTTCACATGGAGGTGCTGAGGGCATTAAGGATCATAGTAGACAAGCTGTAGGGAAGGTGGGAGCCTTCTAGCCAACAAATCAAAACGAGAAGCAAATTTCTCCAAAGACTAGTGGTATTGGGCAAGGCTCGCTAGTTGTAGTGTCTTCCAGTGAACAAGTGTTCATAGAGTCATGAGAGAAGAGTCTCTTTATCTGGTGTTGCTAGCAGAAATTTTTTAGTTGTCGAGTCTTCCAGCTAGTGGATGTTAGCTCCTCTATGTAATAATTTGTTCAACATAATAGAAGATTTGAGCAATAGCACCAGTGGGTGGTTTTTTTCCCTGGAGGGGGTTTTCAACTAGAACACTTGTGTCCTTGTGTGTGCATGTTTTTGATATTGTTCATGGTGTTTCTATGCATTGATTTTATGTTAGTCTCATGTGTTAGATGATGGGTTACTGATCCTGCTTTATTTTTGGTAAAAGAATTAAAAATACAATAAATTCTAGTATTACTGATCCACCCCCTTAGTAGTGATCTCAATTCCAAAAATTGGTATGAGAGTAGGGTTCTCTTGGTGATGCTTGATCATTAAGAGAAAATCGTGGGATATGACGAAGAACAAGAGGAAATTGTCTCAAAATAATAAGGGCTGAAAACAAATCAAAAGTGCTACAAAATATGAAGAGTCTCTCCTCCTCGTAAAAAGTATGGAAAATAATATGTTTAGTCATGGAAATTTTTCTTGCCGGTCTAGTGATGATGATTTTGGGGTCATTGAAGAGTATAATGATCAAATTTTTGAAGTTGATTCTTCAAGAGATGAGGAAGGTATTTTTCTAGTACAGGAAGAGGATGATGAAATTCAAAGATTAGTAATCCTTGAGGCCGAAAACAAAGCTCAAGAAAGGTCGATAGAGAAGTTTATATTGGAGAATAGAGATCTGAAGAAATTGCTTCATATTCTTGAGGAGAGAGAGCATGCTTTCAAGAAAGAAATTTCTAATTTAAAAACCCAGTTGGAGAAGGCAAGAAAGACTCAAGAGGAGCTTGGTAATCAGCTAAAGGAACATATCAACAATTGTAAGAAGCTTGAAGCAGAATTAGAAGATAGTAGATTGAATTCAAAAAGAGTAAATGAGGCAGTTGTTGAGAAATCTAAAGCATAAACTTCCAACAGAAATGAAGGAAATCATCATCAAAATCAAAAGTTGGAGAAGGTGACAAGGAAGGGTTTGAGAAATGCAAGACGTTTTAGCTGTGAGAAATTTAGACAAACTTAAGTAGACTACAAGAGGAGAAGGATAAAGACAAACTATTCCTAACAGAAGAAGCAGTTGAATTCTCAAGTAACCCCATTAGTTTCCTGGTACAAAAATTCCTTTTATGGGTATTGTTACATGCATAATGGTTTTGGGCATAAATATGTTGACTATAGGGTTTATGGTGCAAAGAGTAGAAAGCAAAGCGGTAAATGTTTTGAGCAATTTCCACTATTTCTTGGACATATAAGATGTTATGTTTGTGATAATATCAACCATATGACCAAGGACTGCAAATTGCCAATGTGTTACAGAAAATCTAATCAGAGGAAGAAAGTGATGCAAGGGAAACCATGTGAGAAAAAGGAAAGTGATCCGCATGTTAAAGTTCAACAAATCAAAGTATGGAGGAGAAAGGAGCAGCAAAAGACTCTCAATAAAAACTAAGGCCAGCTCGGTCTAGGGGCGAGCATATGGCTGCATCATGAAATTTGCATTAAAAACGATGAAAATGCAGTCATAAGTATTGTACTACAAAAGGTTTGGTTAATCCCCAGTACATGAGAATTTTTGAGTTATTTGTCCTGCAAAGATGTAATTTCAAATCCCAGCTTGGAGATGTTGAAGAAATTCCTGCACCAAACAAGGAATCAATGATTAGCATTTAATAATAAATAAAACAAAGAAAAAGGCGCGAGTTGTTATTCTTTTGTATGATGAAGCATGTTTTTAATTTGATTAACAACAACGCTGAGTATATGTATGTGCATGAAATGATTAGATTGTTATGCTCATATGCTCATTAGATATTGAATGATTAAATCTTGTTAAAGAAGGCTTTGATATGTATGAAAGCAAATGGATTTCGTAAAGGAAAAGTTTATATCATGCATGCAGTGCAATGCTTGGTCAAATCAAGTATATTTCATGGATGCAATTTTGGGCGTTTAGATATCAAATTTTTAATGCAGTTCACATGTGACAACATCAAAAGACAACATTTCCTTCTGCACAACACATCAAATCCTATTGTGTTCTTGACTAACTGTTACAAGTCACAACATTATGCTTTTACCCTTCACAATTTTCATCAATTTTCCATGCTCGGTTATGGCTAAATGCGATGCCTCGAGCGCACTAGTTCATGAGTGCGAGATGTAGTGGGATCAAAATTGTTTAGAATATGGGGCCTTCAAAGGGTGGTGGTGCTAAAGTCAAATCCCCTAAAGAACAAGATGTTGGATTTAGAGACGTCTAATTGCAATAATTAAGTTGGACATATAGTGCATCATGATTATAATGTCAATTACTGTCAATAAGATTACATTCATATGCCAAATAATGTGATTAATTAAGTCATGGCATTAAACGTATTTAAAAATAAGGATTTGGATTCAAATACATGTAGATTAATGTTAATCAATTATGATTGTTAATGGACCGATTATAGTTGATTAAAATAAATAGCAATATTAAATTTGAGCTGAATAAGGAAATCAAAATCTGATTGATTGATTGATTGATTTCAATCAATCTGAAATTTCAGACTGACTTGTTTCAGCTAAATTTTAGGCTGCCCTAGGATTGGGGTTTTGCAGTGCTATAAAAGGGCTGAGTCTCCAAGGCTTGCAATCAACTCATAAAGATTGTCTGCTCCATTGAAGACTGGAAGGATTGCAAGCTCTTGGAAGGATTCAAGAGCCAACAACTCAAGCAAAGACCAGGAGCATTTGAGCATGGAAAGTAAGTTCCGCTGTGCATTATTTTATTTTATTTTTAATTTCTTACAAAGGAGTAGATCTTGGTTAAGAGTTTAAGGTAATTAGGAAAACTCTCAAGTTAAATCTAACAATTGGTATCAGAGCTCCCTTATGTAAGAATCCGTGCTTAATTTTTTGGAGATTGACTGACTTTGTTTCGTATGTGAAGTTGTGAACTCTCATAACAATTTTAATCCAAATGATCACGCAGAAGAGGATCGAATATGCAGACATATAACTCCAGAAATTAGATGGTTTATGTTTCAGCTCTTATTTCTCCTTTCACTTATGGTTTTCGATTCCTTCTCTACCTTTGTTAATATAAATATATTAACTGTTTCATAAAACCATCTAATCTCACGCCAATTGAAATGTGTAGCATTACACATATCATGTCTGACTTCCCAGATCTGCTCACAACTTTTGAAACTTGAACATATGGCGTGTGATAACAACCCAAGCAGAACGATTTATATGCCTTTTTATGATAACGGTTTATATGCCATTTTCTGCTAATAATACATTGAGAATTTATATATAGATGTCACCTGCACTGATGTTCTCATTATATTATTTTGGTTTGACCATCCTTTCACCGTACACGTATTCTTTTTAGAAAATATGGCGAGGGATATGTATTTTTTATGAGTAATGCTACTTATGTTTGACTTTTGGTTTTCGATTCCTTCTTTACCCTTGTTAATTGCAAGTTAATTTCAAATCTCCCTTCATTTAAAGAGAATTTGGTTCACCAGTTTATGTTTCGGTTGAGATGTATTGTAAATTTACAGTGGTTGGGATTGCAAATCTATAGGTTGTATATGCGAGTATCATTTGTTTCCTATTTGACAGGATAAGGAGAGAGTGACTTATTAATTTAGCAGCATGTATATTGAGTCACTTTTTAAATTGGAACCCGTGACTTTGGAAGCATCTAATGCATGTAATTGAGACCTACTGAATTGAACTTTAATTTGCTGCCGTCTACTGAATTTTTAAGTTAATTGCCTCATCAAACAAAACGAAAGTGGCAGACTCACCCATGGTTGAAGCCTCATTGACAATAATTTTTTTTTCCTGCTATACACTATCAGTCCGTCTCTATTTAATGAGTGAATGTCAATAGGCCGTATTATTGTTTGTTTAATTTATTAATCAGTGGGCACTGGTCATGCCCGGGATCCGGGATCATGCTGTTGGAGTCCTACTCAACGCCATTTACTTAGTAGATTCGATTGCCTTTTCCAAGCGATTGACTGTTTTGGTTTCTCCGAACTATAATTTTTGTTAATAATTTTACCAATACAAATATATTGTTGAAAATCAGTCTCCCAAACAATGAACCTACTTTAACCAATCTGTTGTATAAAATGTTGCCTTCTGGTTGGTATGGTTCCGCATTCAAAGGAAACCCTCCAGAATTGCTGTAGATGCCTATTGCTCTAACTTGGCTCGGGGCGTCTTTGCTAGCAGCCAAGGTTCTAATAACGTGTGGAGTCTTTAAATTGTTGTCAATCACATTTATCTAATAGAATGTACATGTATATTTCCGTTTATTGGAATAAATTCTTATCATCGAGAAGTGTAATTGTAAGTAATTGTAAGTGATTGTAATTTAGGTTATAATTACTATAATTACTATATGCTATATTTAGGCTGATTATTAGGATTTAGATATTATTTAAAATTGGTATTAACACCAATTAAAGGGTATAATACTGAATTCTAAATTTGATCACAATAATGCTAATTATGGCATAAAAATTTGTATTAACGTTAATATAACTAAATTCGGATTTGATCACAATGATGCTAATCATGGCAACCATAAAATTATTTAGTATTCTCTAAATAAATTATTGAAGCATTTCTAAAAGGTAATCATTGTAGAAACTGCTAAAGTTTTACTAAAACCTAATAATTATTTTGATGAATATAGTTGACATATTAAATTTAAAAGAGTTATGAGATACTTTATTCTATATAGGACGAGTAGATTCTATAGGTACGTCCTAGATTAGGTTTTAGACATAATTTTGGAATCTAACTAAAGACGGTGTTTGGTATACATGTGTTGTTTTCGCATGAGTCAAGCATTGATGTTCGCAAACGAACCACTCTCTGTAAGACGATTGCAAGGATGACTCATGACAAGTTGAAGTAACGTGCTGGCAATGGACGTGGGTGTTAGCTTTCCCAAAGGAGGGTTGGCGCCTGCTAAGTTGTTTGGTGCATAAGGGTTGCCTGAAGGTAATGATTGCACCCAAAGGTGTTTCATTACTGAATGGTGTTTTGGCTAAAGTTTTAATTGAGAAAATAGTTTTACACATGCCTTTAGATAGATTTTAGAATTATGATTAAATCGTGATGCATCGTATCTAAATTATTTTCTTGTTCTTGAATTTTTCAGATCCAAACATAATGTTAAGTCTAAGTCAGATTAAGCCCCTCATGGGGAACAATTTCAATCAGTGGGAGGAAAAGCTGAAATTAGTCTTAGGGATCATGCAATTGGACACAGCACTGAGATTTGATCGCCCCAAGCCTAATAAAGAGAGTGAGGTAACTCCTCAAGAGAAGGCTGATATTGCTAGATGGGAGCATTCAGATCGCATGTGCATAATGGTGATGAAGCAAACGATCCATGAGACTTTTCGAGGCATCATACCTGATACAGAGACAGGCGCTATTGAATACCTTAAGGCCCTTGAAGAAAAATTCACAAAGAGTAAAAAGACTGATGTTAGTACACTCTTTGTGAAGTTGGCAACAATAAAATACAAAGGAAAAGAAGGGGTTAGAGAGCATGTTATTGAGATGACAAGACTGCAACGTGCCTTGAAAGGGCATAATTATGACATCTCTGATGAGGTTCTCATTGAGTTCATTTTTCTGTCTCTCCCGTCTAACTTTAGTCAATTCAAGATGACTTATAATTGTCAAAAGGAGACGTGGACACTACCTGAGTTTGAGGCTCGGTTGGTGCAGGAGGAAGAGAGACAGAAAATGACTAAGGGAGAAAGTGCTCATGTAGTAACATCTAATCCTAAGGGTAAAGGCAAGAAGCGCAAGTTTACTGCCAAGGAAAAGGGACCTACCAAGGTAGCTGCAAACAATGCCGCGCAGAAAAGCAAGAAGGAAGATACTTCTGCGAAAGCAGGAGAAAGGAACTGTTTTTTCTGCAAAGCGCCAGGACATACAAAGAAATTCTGCACCAACTATCATGCATGGTTGGCAAAGAAAGGTATGTCTCTTGCTTTGGTTTGTTCTGAAGTTAATTTAAGTTCTGTATCTAGATATACTTGGTGGATAGATTCAGGTGCAACGACTAACATCAGTATGTCGATGCAGGGTTGCCTAAGCCATCGCAAGCCAAGTGAGGCAGAGCGCTACGTTTACGTAGGAAATGGCAATAAAGTAGAAGTGGAAAGCATAGGAAAATTTAGATTATTATGTAAGACAGGATTTTATTTAAATTTTGATGCTTTAGTGGTTCCATCTTTCAGAAGGAACCTAATTTCTATATCTTATTTGGACAAAAATGGTTATGTGTGTTCATTTGGTAATGGAAATTTCAGTTTGTGTCGAGATTCTAAGCTTCTTGCTTCTGGTATCCTGTCTTCTTATGATAATCTTTATTTTCTAGATATAGACACTTCACATTCAGAGGCACTGCATATAGATAATAGAAAACGTAAATTAACTTGTGAGAAATCTGCAACATTATGGCACAAGCGATTAGGACATATCTCTATGAAAAGGATAGAACGTCTTGTGTCTAATGATATTCTCCAACCTTTAGATTTTACAAACTTAAATGACTGTGTAAATTGTATAAAGGGAAAACAAACTAATAAACGTAAGTATGATGCAAAAAGGTGTAATGATGTCTTAGAATTAATTCATACGGATATCTGTGGTCCTTTTCCAAAGGCTACAAGAAATGGTGACCGTTACTTTATCACATTCATAGATGATTATTCAAGATATGGTCATATTTACTTAATAAAAGAAAAGGCGGAAGCATTAGATGTATTCATAAAGTTCAAAACGGAAGTTGAGTTACAACTTAACAAACGTATAAAGTCCATTCGTTCTGATCGTGGTGGTGAATACTACGGTCGTTATGATGGATCAGGAGAACAGCGTCAAGGTCCCTTTGCAAAATACTTAGAGGAATGCGGAATTGTGCCTCAGTATACGTTGCCAGGTTCGCCTGCAATGAATGGTGTTGCTGAACGACGAAATCGCACCCTTAAAGACATGGTGAGAAGTATGATTGCTCGTACAACTCTACCTGAGAATTTGTGGGGAGAAGCCTTAAAAACTGCAGCATACATACTTAACAGAGTGCCTACTAAAGCAGCTAACAAGACCCCTTACGAGTTATGGGTTGGGCGCAAGCCTAGCTTGAATCATTTGAGAGTTTGGGGATGTCCATGTGAAGCTAGGCCCTATAAGCCAAGCAAAAAGAAACTGGACGAAAGAACCGTTAGTTGTTACTTTATAGGCTATTCTGAACGATCTAGGGGGTTCAAATTCTACAATCCAACAGAACATACAGTTTTCGAGTCAGGAAGTGCAAAATTTTTTGAGGATAATGAGTTTGTGGGGGGAGATATGACAAAAGATAGTATTTTTGAAGAAGAAGAGACGAATGCGAATGAGACTATGGACCAAAGTCCTAGTTTTGTTCAAATTCCAATTGTGTTTAGAAATACATCTTTTGACAATGTGCAATCTTCATCATCCCAAACAACTCAGTTAGAAACTCAACATGGAATAGAGAACACAAATGGACCTGAACCCAACCCAAACCCGCACATTGACATGACAAATGTTGATGGCCTAGGGCCTGTGGGAGAGTCAGAAGTTGGTAATGATGTTCTTCCTCCTGTTGAAGATCAAGTTGTAAATGAACCTCAAGAAAATCTAGAGCCTGTGCCAATTAGGAGATCTACTAGAGAGAAAAGATCTACACAATCAAAGGATTATGCATATCTTCAAGAACATGAGTTTGACATTGGCATGTTTGAAAATGATCCTGTTAATATCAAACAAGCTGTGGAAAGCTCTAACTCTCAAATGTGGATTAATGCCATGAATGAAGAGATGAAATCTATGTATGACAATGACGTTTGGGATATCGTTCCGTTGCCTAAAGACAAGAAACCCGTTGGTTGCAAATGGATATTTAAGACTAAGCGGGATTCTAAAGGCAATGTTGAAAAATACAAGGCACGTCTTGTTGCGAAAGGTTTCACACAGAAAGAAGGCATTGATTATAAAGAGACTTTCTCTCCAGTTTCATCGAAAGACTCTTTAAGGATTATATTGGCGCTTGTAGCACATTATGATTTAGAACTTCATCAGATGGATGTAAAGACGGCGTTTCTCAATGGTGATATTGATGAAACGATCTATATGAAGCAGCCAGAAAACTTTGTATCAGGTGATGCAGGGTCTATGGTTTGCAGACTTAAGAAATCTATCTATGGGCTAAAACAAGCATCTCGGCAATGGTATTATAAATTTCACCAAGTTATTAGCTCATTTGGTTTTGAGTCTAACATAGTAGATGAATGTATATACCTTAAGTTCTGTGGGAGTAAATTTATTTTCTTGGTTTTATATGTAGATGACATATTGCTTGCCAGTAACGATAAAGACATGTTGCATCAAACTAAGAATTTTTTATTTAAGAACTTTGAAATGAAAGATCTTGGTGATGCATCATTTGTTCTAGGGATTGAAATACTTAGAGATAGATCTCAAGGTATTCTGAGGTTATCCCAGAGGAACTATATCGATAAGATTCTAACAAGATTTGGCATGCAAAACAGCAAACCAGGAGATACCCCTATATCAAAAGGAGATAAGTTTAGTCTGAAACAATGTCCCCAAACTGACTTAGACAAAAACCTCATGAAAGATATTCCCTATGCCTCAGCCGTGGGTAGCATCATGTATGCACAAGTATGCACGCGTCCGGATATTGCGTTCATTACCGGAATGCTAGGGAGATATTTGAGTAACCCAGGTATGGAACACTGGAAGGCAGCCAAGCGAGTGTTGAGATACCTAAAGAGAACAAGGGACTATATGCTCACGTATCGGAGATCGGAACAGCTCGAGGTCATTGGATACACCGATTCTGATTTTGGAGGATGTGTCGACAGCATGAAATCAACATCAGGATACATCTTCATGATGGCAGGTGGTGCTGTGTCATGGAAGAGCGCTAAACAGTCATTGGTAGCCTCCTCCACTATGGCAGCTGAATTTGTTGCATGTTTTGAAGCATCTAATCATGGCGTATGGCTGAAGAACTTCGTCACAAGTCTGAAAATTGTGGATTCTATTCAGAAACCACTCAAATTATTATGTGACAACAATTCAGCAGTGTTATACGCATCCAACAACCGAAGTTCGTCAAAGTCGAAGTACATTGACATTAAGTTTTTGGTTGTAAAAGAGAGAGTGCAGAATAATGAATTATGTATAAAACACATAGGTACAGACTCCATGATTGCGGATCCTCTTACTAAAGGATTACCACCCAAGAAATTTCACCAACATGTTGCTTGTATGGGTGTAATATCTGTTTAGGATAATTAGAAAAATGTGGGAGCCTGAATATGTTTTAAGTTCTGTTTTTGATGTTCTATGTAATGCAATTGTAAACAATTTTGATGATATATACAAGTTGCATTCAGTTTCAGTTTCATTATTTCTTTCTTTAAAGTTTAAGTTTTTTGGCCTCATACAGTAAAGTAAAGGTGACTCAATTAGAAATAGGCACGTCTAATCACACTTGCGTGTAATTTCTAAACTATATGTCCAAATCAGATTCATGTCATTCAGTTATGTTGGCAGCGTGATTTATGTCAGTTTAGTTGCGAATAAATGTGACAAATGCCGCTTAAGTCCTTTGTTAGCATAATTGATGGACGGAATTGTTTAAGAAATACGATAAGTAAA
The DNA here is from genome assembly GCA_031772625.1 of Pinus tabuliformis. NCBI lineage: Eukaryota > Viridiplantae > Streptophyta > Pinopsida > Pinales > Pinaceae > Pinus > Pinus tabuliformis. The sequence continues at coordinate 1,651,436,468 of CM062820.1, read as the reverse complement.
GACAGAAAAGTTGCATGCAATAAAGTTAAGGACATATAATCAAAAGGTTGCACTTGTCCATGTGGGAGATTGTTGGATTTAGAGACGTCTAATTGCAATAATTAAGTTGGACATATAGTGCATCATGATTATAATGTCAATTACTGTCAATAAGATTACATTCATATGCCAAATAATGTGATTAATTAAGTCATGGCATTAAACGTATTTAAAAATAAGGATTTGGATTCAAATACATGTAGATTAATGTTAATCAATTATGATTGTTAATGGACCGATTATAGTTGATTAAAATAAATAGCAATATTAAATTTGAGCTGAATAAGGAAATCAAAATCTGATTGATTGATTGATTGATTTCAATCAATCTGAAATTTCAGACTGACTTGTTTCAGCTAAATTTTAGGCTGCCCTAGGATTGGGGTTTTGCAGTGCTATAAAAGGGCTGAGTCTCCAAGGCTTGCAATCAACTCAAAAAGATTGTCTGCTCCATTGAAGACTGGAAGGATTGCAAGCTCTTGGAAGGATTCAAGAGCCAACAACTCAAGCAAAGACCAGGAGCATTTGAGCATGGAAAGTAAGTTCCGCTGTGCATTATTTTATTTTATTTTTAATTTCTTACAAAGGAGTAGATCTTGGTTAAGAGTTTAAGGTAATTAGGAAAACTCTCAAGTTAAATCTAACACAAGAAAGATGCAGAGGAGGTCACGGTTTTTCTGTAAGCTTAAAAGGATAGTGATGTTGAGGCGTGCACTTGGGTAGTCATTGATTTAATGATTTGTTTTTGAAATAACCTAGAAATCTTTTTCCTTTTTAATAAATTGGTGACTCAGTCAAAATTTTTGGTGTGAGCGCATTTACAGTTTGAATATTTTCTCCAGAGGCGTAAATGACATAATATTATTATTTTGATCTGGACTTCAAACAGGTGTGAACGCATTTATGTTGAGAATTTGTGAATTAATGGCTTGTTGATTTGGTCATTTTAGTTGTTTTAGTGTGGTTCCATTGTGAAATTGGTGAAGTACCTTAAATAAATTGTTATGGAGTTAACGCTGCACATCCTCATTTGAAAAGTGCCAACACCACTGTTCAATGGATGGAAATTTCAAAGTTTCTCTAATAAAATATTTGCAGATGTCAAGGAGATGTTAGCTGAGCTTCAAAAGGAAGAAGAACGCGAGAAAAACAAAAAGAATGTAACAAGGAAGACAATTACGAGGATGTGAAGAAAAATAAGAATGAAGATGACGAATACGAGGGCTAGTGCACATGTAGTGTGGAGATATTAAAAGGCGATGCATAAGTTAAAATACAAAGCTCATTTCAAATTGGTGATTAAATATTCTTTATTGTTGCATTATTGGCCATGCAATATTTAAAAGCGGATGATCCAGAAGTCTTTCACCCTTGCGTATTTTGCTGAATGAGGAGATCATTTGATGGTATCTATCTTTGCCCTAGGTGCTGCATAGTCTTCTTGGACTGTTGCGAATGAGGCCATTTCCAACAAAATTTCAAAAAAACCAGCTGAGGATGCATTGCTTATCGTATTCATTATAGTGATAGTACTCGGAGTTTTATTTTGAAGTCATTTCACCCCAAATAGATTGATGATCAACAGATTTTGGTAAAAGTAATCTCCCAAGTAAGGTCCTTGCATCAATTATCAATAAGAAAAATGTTATGGCTTGTTAGTGTTTCATTCGATTTGCATGGTTATAGACTCATCTAACGTGTGCTCAGAACGAATATTTCTCAAGAATTCAAAGAAAACTCATAGAGCGTAAGATTGCACTGCAGAAAAGTTAGTTTTTTTTGGGAAAGAAGGTAAGGTGTGCAGGCACCGGAGGCCATGTATCCCTGGAGTTGGTTGAGACAACAGAAAGAAGTGTTGAGTTCGGAAGGACGCAAAGGTAATGGAGCATGGCTAGAATAGGAGGTCGTTTATGATATTGGGGTGGCAACATCACCATCAAAGTCCACGATCCTGTCATTGCCAAATCACAAAATCTTATTGTAATGGATCCATCAGGAGTACGTAAGTAAATAATGAAAGCGGAGGACGTGTACATGTTCACAAATAGAACCATTTTGTCTGCTACGTCACCCAATTTCCTGTTGATTGAGATTTTGTTGCACGAGCCTTCTGTTCATTTGTTCAATCGTTGCTATGAAATCGAGAATTCTTCTCACCTTTCCATTTGTCTGGTCATCATTGGGACCCTTTTCATTTCTGAATGTTTATCATGTAGGCTTGATTTTACTTGAATGTATTACATCGAATGAAGGAATTGCATGCATCATTTGGCATACTTCTTGAGCCTACTTGAATGGAGGAATTATTGGAAATTTTCATTGGCTCTGAGGGTTTGCTTGAAAGCTTAGCTCAATGGGCTCTCAATTGGTTTCGTTTGAATACATTACATGCGAATGAAGACATTACATGCAACCAGAGATCGAACTTGCTGGTGGAGGTTAATCTTAGAAACACATTTTCGTTTTCCAATGCTATTTACAATCTTCAACCACTCAAAAAAAATTAGCAAATTATATTAATCTAAGGAACTGAGGGGTTTTTCCCTATGTTGACCATAGTGTTAGTTTGACAACGAATTAGTAACTTTAACTAAAATGTAAATAGGCAGTTGTATACCGAATAATTAGTTATGTAAAGATAGTTGGTGATATAAAACTATCAAATGCCCATGAAATGTAATGCTGAGAATCATTGATGAATAACAAATTCAGTTTCTTATCTTGGTTATTTTGTTGAGTTTCTTGTTTTCTTCATTATTTCACTTATTCATTCTACAAGTGGTATCAGAGCAAGAGTTAAGTGAGAAGACGCTGCATAGGAGGGCATTGCTACGTATCACTCTGTCCAGAACTTTAGAGAGGAGGGTGGTCTCAGCGTGCGAAGGTGACAAGGAGAAGTGCTCTGTGCGTTGGAGCAAACCCTGTTTAGAACCTGCAAACTATCCAGCCTGCGTGAGAGCGGTTTGATGCTATCTGCGTGGATAGGAGTTAAGGCGTGAGTCCAAGACTTGCAATCAGCCTGCGTGAGAGCGGTTTGATGCTGTCTGCGTGGATAGGAGTTAAGGCGTGAGTCCAAGACTTGCAATCAGCGTGCGTGAGAGCGGTTGGATGGGCGTGAAGGCATCGTGATTCCAAGACTTGCAATTAGCCTGCGTGAGAGCGGTTGGATGGGCGTGAAGGCGTGAGTCCAAGATTTGTTTTTTGCTGTGTATTGCAGTTCAGCAAGGAACGCAGAGCAATGTTGTGTATTGCAATTCAGCAAGGAACGCAGAGCAATGTCCAGCGAGGAACGCAGAGCCAGTTTGCTGCGTGACTGTGTGAAGAAGTTGCAGTTCAGCCTGCGTAGTGGAGTTGTTGTGTGTTGCAGTTCAGCAAGGAACGCAGAGCACTGTCCAGCGAGAAACGCAGAGCCAGTTTGTTGCGTGACTGTGTGAAGACGTTGCAGTTCAGCAAGGAACGCAAAGCCAGATTGCTGCTGAGCCGAAGTTGCTGTTAAAATCCGGGTATTTTTTTTAAGAAATTTTGTTTCAGAAAGTTTTTGAATAAAGGGGTGAATGTGAGAATTTGAAGAGAAGAAGACAAGGTTTTTTTTCTTTGAGGAAAGGAGAAAAAAAAAAAAAAAAATTAAAAAAGGTTTTTTTTGAATCGAAAAAACAAAGGTTTTTTCCTTGAAAAATTATTCAGCAATTTTTTTTTAAAATGAAGTAGGGAGAGTTAAAACTTGGAAATCCTTTGTTGGCATTGGAAATTTTTTTTTGGAAGAAGAAAATTGAAATTTTTTTTAAAAACCCTAGACTGAAGATTGAAAGTCTTAGAAAATGGCCAAGATGTCGAATGCAAAATTCGAGGTGGAGAAATTCACCGGAAAGAGCAATTTTGCTCTTTGGAAACTGAAGGTTAAGGATCTGCTTGTGCAACAAGGGTTGCACAAGGCATTGGATGGGGCAACTAAGAAACCTGCAACCATGACTACTTCAGACTGGGAGGACTTGGATGCCCGAGCTCTCAGTACCATCCGCTTATGCCTAGCGGATGAAGTTCTCTTCAACATTGTTGAAGAGACTACGGCGTCACGATTGTGGGAAAAACTTGAAAACCTCTATATGACAAAATCATTAACCAACAGAATTTATCTGAAACAACAGTTATACAGTCTTCGAATGAAAGAAGGTTCAAGCGTTGCAGAACATTTGAATGTTTTTAATACACTAATTTGTCAATTAACAGATATGGAAGTCAAAATACAGGAAGAAGATAAAGCCATAACCTTGTTGTGTTCTCTGCCTGAATCATGGGATCACTTCGTAACTTCAATCAGCTTCAGCTCTGCTGATTCTTTGAAGTTTGAATCAGTCGTGGGAGCTATTTTGTCTGAAGAAGTATGAAGGAAATCCAGCACTGAAACAGCTGCATCAGAAGCCATGGTCGCTAGAGGACGCTCAAAGGAAAGAGGAGAAAAACCAAGGGGGTCTTCCAGGTCGAAATCGAAGGGCAAGAAGTGTAAGGCAAAACGTTGGAACTGCAGTAAAGTTGGACACTTGAAGAAGGACTGTTGGAAACGGAAGGAATCCGAAAACCCAAAGAACGAAGCGAATCAGGTCGATTCAGGTATGATAGACGAAGTTTTATCTGCTGAATAATTATGTATGATAGATGAAACTTCACCTGAATGTAATGTCTCTCAGAGTTTTGATAGCTGGCTGTTAGACTCCGGTGCTTCGCATCACATGTGCCCACATAGAAATTGGTTTACCTCGTATGAAAATGTAAATGGTAGTTCTGTGTTTATGGGTAACAATGTGTCATGTCAGACTGTTGGGATGGGAGATATCAGGATTAAGATGTATGATAACACAGTTAGGACATTAACTAGTGTTAGACATGTACCTGATTTGAAGAAAAATTTAATCTCTTTGGGAGTGTTGGATTCAGATGGTTATAAGTTTACAGGTCAAGATGGCGTCTTGAAAGTCTTTAAAGGAGCCCTTGTAGTTATGAAGGCAGAAAAGGTCGGAAATCTTTACAGGTTAAAAGGAAGTACTCAGGTCAGTGAAGCAGCGGTTGCGTCAGAAAAGGAAGAAGCAGGGACTCGTCTGTGGCATCAGCGATTTGGTCATATGAGCGAGAAAGGTCTTCATATACTGATGAAACGTAAATCTCTTCCCGGTCTGAAATCCTTGAATTTAGATTTCTGTAAACATTGTGTGTATGGAAAACAGTGCAAACAGAGATTTAAAGTTGGAAATCATAATAGTAAAGATGTTTTAGACTACATTCATTCTGATCTGTGGGGGCCTTCCCCTGTTATGTCATATGGAGGTGCATTGTATTTTTTAACGTTCATTGATGATTACTCCCGTAAAGTTTGGATCTATATGATAAAAAGGAAAGCTGATGTATTAAATGTCTTTAAACAATTTAAAGTAATGGTAGAGAAAAGAACAGGCAAATCTATTAAATGTCTAAGAACTGACAATGGTGGTGAGTTCACTTCTGTTGAATTTGAACAATACTATAAGGATGAGGGCATTGTTAGACACAAAACTGTTGTTTATACTCCTCAGCAAAATGGTGTTGCTGAGCGTATGAATCGAACTCTTATGGAAAGAGCCAGAAGCATGATCAGCAATGCTAACTTGCAAAAAGAGTTGTGGGCAGAAGCAGTATCTACTGCTTGTTATTTAGTTAACAGGTCACCTTCAGTAGCAATTGATTGTAAAATTCCTGAAGAAGTTTGGACAGGTCAGTCTTGTGACTATTCACATTTGAGGATATTTGGCTGTGATGTTTATTCTCTTATTCCGAAAAATCAACATTCAAAATTAGATCCAAAGTCGAAATGTTATGTCTTTGTTGGGTATGACTATGCAGTGAAAGGATATAGGTTGTGGGATCCTACATTGCGGAAGATAGTCATTAGTAGAGATGTAACATTTGATGAATCCTCTTTGTTAAAATCAAATATTGAAGGAATTGAACAGGAACAGGTATCGCCGAGTCAACGAGTTTAGTTGGAGGCTAGACCTTTCGGTGACAGTCGAAAGGAAGGAGAGACTTCTGGAGAAAAAGGTGTTGAAGACACAAAGGAAGCCGTTGAAGCTTCTGAACCAGTGCAAGTTTCTGAACCAGTTCAGCAACCAGTCGCTCTGAGAAGGTCTACAAGGGAAAGGAAAACTCCCAAAAGGTATGAATATTATGCTTCATCTTTTGCTTTGATTACTGAAGATGGGGAACCTTCTTGTTATCAGGAAGCAGTAGATGATACAGATAGCGAGAAATGGAAAATGGCTATGGAAGAAGAAATGGACTCCTTAGCCAAGAACAATACCTGGGATCTTGTAGAGCTTCCTGAAGGGAGAAGTGTTGTTGGATGTAAATGGGTCTTCAAGCTGAAACGGAAAGTTGATGGTAGTATTGAAAGGTATAAGGCGCGACTGGTAGCGAAAGGGTATTCTCAGGTTGAAGGTATAGACTTTCATGAGATTTTTTCTCCAATTGTAAAACTTGTTTCTATACGTACTGTGTTGGCACTAACTGCGTTGCTTAATCTTGAGTTAGAACAGTTAGATGTTAAAACAGCTTTTCTACATGGTGATTTGAACAAAGAGATATATATGGAACAACCAGAAGGTTTTGTACGAGGTTGTAGCAGAAGATTAGTTTGCAAGCTCAGGAAATCATTGTATGGTCTAAGGCAGTCTCCCAGACAATGGTACAAGAAGTTTGATTCCTTCATGGTGAGCCAGAACTTTATAAGAAGTGAGTATGATCATTGTGTGTACTTCAAAAGTTTCAATGGCATATTCATTATCTTAGCTTTGTATGTTGACGATATGCTTATTGCAAGCAAAAGCATGGAAGAGATCAACAGGTTAAAGGCTCAACTCTCTAGGACGTTTGATATGAAGGATCTTGGAGCAGCAAAACATATCTTGGGCATGAAGATACACAAAGACAGGAAAAATGGTAAGCTTTGGTTGTCACGGCAGAAGTATGTGGAGAAGGTACTTGAAAAGTTCTCTATGAATAATGTGAAACCTGTTAATGTTCCTTTAGCTTCCCAGTTTAAGCTTTCTTCGGTTTTGAGTCCTAGAGCTGATGAAGAAAAGCAGCATATGTCTCATGTACCATATGCAAATGTTGTAGGCAACTTAATGTATGCAATGGTATCTACAAGACCTGACATTTCACATGCAGTTGGAGTTGTCAGCAGGTTCATGACAAATCCAGGTAAAGAACATTGGCAAGCAGTGAAATGGGTGCTTCGATATCTAAGAGGCACAAGTGGCCATTGCATCGTCTTTAACGGTAGTGAAGGATTAGTCTGTGGATATGTAGATGCTGACTATGCAGGTGATTTGGACAAAAGAAGATCTACTACAGGTTATGTCTTTACTCTTGCAGGTGGAGCAATTAGTTGGATGTCAAAGCTTCAAGAAACAGTTGCATTGTCCACTACCGAAGCCGAATATATTGCTGCTTCAGATGCTAGTAAAGAAGCAATCTGGTTAAAGGGTCTGCTCGATGAAATTGGAAGAACGCAGGAGAAAGTGAATGTACTTTGTGACAGTCAAAGTGTTATTCACTTGGCTACAAACCCTGCCTATCACAGCAGAACCAAGCACATTGATGTAAGGTATCATTTTCTGAGACATGTGATCGATGGCGGAAAAGTAGCTCTTAAAAAGGTCCATACACGAGAAAATTGTGCAGACATATTCACAAAGCCAGTTACAGTAGAGAAGTTGTGGTGGTGTTTAGCTTCTCTTGGCTTGCAGGAAAGATGATGAATGGGAAAATTGTTGTCAAGGTGGAGTTTGTTAGTTTGACAACGAATTAGTAACTTTAGGTAAAATGTAAATAGACAGTTGTATACTGAATAATTAGTTATGTAACGATAGTTGGTGATATAAAACTATCAAATTCCCATGAAATGTAATGCAGAGAATCATTGATGAATAACAAATTCAGTTTCTAATTCAGCTTCTTATCTTGGTTATTCTGTTGAGTTTCTTGTTTTCTTCATTATTTCACTTATTCATTCTACACATAGGTGTGTACATTAGCGGTGAAGTGGCAGCTATTGTAGCTTTAAAATAAAGTGAAAGGGTGTTCAACAAACGCGAGGCTTTCTGGGGTGCGGAGACGATGATGAGGATTTTAGATTTGCAAAAACTTCTGAAGAAAAGTGTGCTCCCTAGAACAATTGTTTGTAGTTGTAGCAGCCACTGACTTGTATGGGGATTTTGTTCCTTGGTGTCAAAGATCAGTAATTTTACGACTTAATAATTATGAAGCATTCGATGTGGAACTTGAAATAGGTTTTAAGTTCCCTGTTGAGTGGTACACGTCTCAAGTTGAACTAAAGAAGCCCAGTTGTATAAAGATTACTGTGTTAGAAAGAAGACTTTTGGATTACTTGATAAACATATGGGAATTCAATGATGGTTTGATCAGGGGAAGTTGCGATCTTCATTTTTTTGGTGGAATTCCAATTTTGATCTCCTCTCTATCGACAAGTTGCAAATATGTTTTTTGAGGTACTTGCATGCCTTGAATACTCTTTTGAGCAACGCTGGAATATAGTTTATGGACCAGCTGTGAAGATTTTGGAGGGAACATATGGAATTCAGTGAATTTAACTTCATTTCGCACGCTATACCATTTCTTCTTATAACTAAAGCACATTGCTTTAGGTGACCATGTCCAATTCTTATTAATACAATATATATTAAAAAAAATAAGAGTATGCCTAGCTACTGCTCATCATGTAGGTGATGCAGAGATTGCCCTGTAGAGAGAAGAAAAATGCTTTGTGGAGAGTGGTCAGAATATATTGCTTACTGTTACTAATATTGTAGACAAGAAAAAATTTCAAGCTGAAAAAGCCTGCAGAAGATATGATTTCCAATTTGGAGGCTGATCTAGTGCATACATAAGAATCTGTTATTGATGCTGGTGTTGTGGAAGGTAAAGAAAGTGGTAGTGATAATGGCCTAGATGGGAGTGGATGAAGAGAAGATGGGAAATTTATTTAGCTGAGGAGAGAGCCACTCTATGAGAAGAAACATATTGTCAGGTGGGTATATTACAAGTGGCTGATGTCACGGGGGAGAACACAAGGGTTGAGGCAGAGGTGGTAAATGATATAGAAATTGAGAAATTAAAGTTTGTGTTTGAAGAAGTTGAACAAGACAAGGAAAAAGTTCCTTGTCAACCAAAAAAGCGAGTGGAGAATGCCAAGGATACTCTAGCTACTATTGTTTCAAAGACATCCACGAATAATTATTCTTGCTTCTTTTTTGCATCCTTCTTTTCTTTTGAGGATGATGGAGATAAGTTCACCTAGACAACCATATTCTTTATATTTGTTTCTTCATTCAAAACAAGTTGACAAAGCTATTCGTGGGGATGCTAGTGCTTGGTGCTGAGGTAGTGTATACTAATAATAGAATGGAAAGAATGGCACAGACAATGGACCCAACAACTATTGTGATTGGTATTGAACAGGTCACATTCAATGCCAGGGGTCTTGTACGGGAGTTGCAAAGGATTCTTAAGCGAGTGAAGAGTCTCATAGAAAAATTACCACATCAAGAGGTAAATGAAGAGGATACCTTCCTTTTTGATGATTTGTGGCTTCTTCTAGCAAGTGTATTTTTTGTACAATTATTTCAAAAGATTAGTGGAAGACCTTTATTGGGTTATTTGGTTGTTGGTATCTTGATTGGGCCTTATGGCCTATCAATTATTCACCATGTGCATGGGACAAAAGCTATTGATGAGTTTGGAGTTGTATTTTTTCTCTTTAATATTGGGTTTGAGCTTTTAATAATTGTGATTGAGCAAGAATAATAATTTGTGTGGTACTATTATTCTTGAGAAGACCAAAGGTGTATGTTGTAGTTTCATCATTTAGTTGGCAATGTCATTGTTAAGTGTGCTTGTTAAGGTTTGACAGAGAAATATATTGTTAGAGGTCAAGTGTGTCAAGAAATGTATTAATGTATTGGTCATATGTTGTGATGTCAATGTTGTGTCCTTAATAACTATGTATCACATTTTTGAATCCTTGTAATAATTATCAAAATTTTCTAGTCATGACATGTGAAGTCATAATGTAGAGTCATTTGATGTCATGTAAATGCATATTCATCTCTATAATCAAATATTCAAGTCATTGAGGTCATGATGTCAGTGTTTGGTGATAGGAAGAGTCATGTATTAGTCATGTGCATTGCACATATTTCTACTCCATTGGTCAAGTCCCTTGGTCAGGATTCATTCTATTAGTCCATCAGGTAGAAGCCTTAAACAAGAAGGCATTCTCTACAGGATGATGATGGTGCTCTGGGGGAGCATGCATGTTGTGAACTTGTTGGTTTTATATCGTCATGATGGCGATGGTAATGATTCTTAGGTGGAGCATCTCTAGTGTTTTTTGTTGATCAAATATGGTCGATGTTGTTGCTTGGTACTGATTCTTATGATATCTATTTGTTGTTGTTGCATTGTGTGTTGTTGTTGTTGGAGCCATTGATTGACCATGATGCTGAGTGAGAGACTTGTGTTATTACTGCTATTCATTGTTGTTGTCTTTCTTCCATGCTATTTGTTGCTCAATTATGATTAGATCCAGATAGTGTCCAGGGGGAGTATTGCTTATTTAGCTATAGTCATGTTCAATGAGAGTTTCCCTTTGCCATTGATGTCAAAGGGGGAGTGCATGAGGAGATTTAGTTTCAAAGGTCATTATCAGTTGGGTTGCTCAGTAGGGGTTTCCATCAATGCCAAAGGGGGAGATTGTTGGCACTGATGATGTAGTTTTCGGTGTAGGTGTTGTTGTTGTAGTGTTTGATGGTTGGCATTAATGTCAACCTAAGCATGTATTGCAGATGATTATGTTTCTTGTGGTTATGTTGCTTCGATTATTAGTTTTAGGGTGTTTACCTTGGTATTGACATTATAGGTATTGGTATTTCTATGGTATCATTACTTTCATATTGGCATTATAGGTATTAGTATTACTATGGTATCATTACTTTCGTATTGGTTTGTGTGTGGTCTAGGCCAGCACTTGGTATTGGCTTGATGGGTATTAGTATTACAATGGTATCTACCTATGGTATTGGCTTGAAGATTACCATGGTACAATGATTCATGGTATTTTTATAACCATGGTATTGACCTAGAGTTTACTATGGTACAGGTGTCCATGGTATTGGGATAACCATGGTATTTTCCGAAGGTATTGGTTGGAGATTATTGAATATATTTTGACATATATTCTTGTGAATATTTTTGAGTGAGTGGATGCTACAATGTTTTTTCCAACATATTACATATCTATAGTTGTGTTGAGTAGAGTGTGCACATCAACGTATCATTTTAAGATTCAGATCAGTGAGGCTCTTGGGTTTCTTATGTTGAGAAAGTTTGAGAGCCTAGTTTGAAAATGCATGAAACATGGTTCGCATGGAGGTGTTGAGGGCATTGAGGCTCATAGTAGACAATGTGTAGAGAAGGTGGGAGACTCTTAGGCAACAAATCAGAATGAGAAGAATATTTCTTCAGAGTCCAGTGGTATTGGGTGAGGCTCTTTGGTCGTGGTGGCTTCTAATGAACATGTGCTCATAGAGTCATGAAAGAAGAGTCTCTCTATTTCATGTTGCTAGAAAAACTCTCTTAGTTGTCGAGTCTTCCATATAGTGGGTGATAACTCCTTTATGTTGGACAATTGACATTGTTTGATTGATTGATGGAAATTGGTATGTTTCCATTGATTTCAACTAGACTAGCATTGAGTCAAAGTCCAGGGAGAGAGTTTGCAGGCATGTTTCAGGTATAAAATGGCCTCAAAGACTACATCAAAACTTCTCCACTGGAAAGTGCTCTGAAAGAGATTTCCAGTGATATGTGGAAGTCTGGAAATGGCCTCCTGGATCAAGAGTTATTCCTAGTCAAATTCTAGGGACATAAGTCCATAAAAGCAGAGCTAAAAGGTGATTGGAGGAGTCTTGGCATATAGCAAAAGTTGGCAAAAATGCCAAACTCAGCGCAGATGGTGGCGGAATCTCAAAAATTCGGATGGCTCAAAACCTCGACACCTCAAAACTTCATAACCTCAATGTAATTCCATTTTAAGAAAGTTTTGATCCGATACAAGGGCAACAGGGCCGAACTTCGGGACCTCGGAACCAGGGTAGCGGAGCGTGAAGTTTGTACATGAGTCATAGGGTTGTCTGCCCTTAATTGTGTAATGTAATGTCGGCTTTAGAGATCTACCCATGGTCCACGGACCATGGGATTGTATAAATAGAGTGAGGCTCTAAGTTGTAAATCAGTGAGGAAGAAGAGAAGAAAAGATGAAGAATTGAGTCTTGTCTGAAGTGTAGAGTCGAGTCTTTGGGTTGTAGAGTAGGAGAAGGCTCTGCAGCTGAGTGCGCAGAGGCCTAGTAGTCCACAGCTGAGTGCACGGACCCCTGCAGCTGAGTGCACAGGGCAGGTTGAGTCTGTAACCATTGAAGCATTAATAAAGAGAAGTTTTATACCATTCTTATGTATTCATTTACTGTTTTTATGCTTCAAGTATATTGGGTATCAATTGCATTTTCACCGTTTATATGGTGCGCAAACTTATATCATTGTGTTGATTAAGTAAATGTGAGATAAGGTATCTATTTACGTGAAGTTAACTAACAATTGTAAGAAGATAAGTAAGATATGCGGTGTAACTTGGGGAAATAGTGCAAATCGCTACGCTAGCAGCGCGAAAGCATCTCAACCCCTGGTTAGGGCTGTTGTTGGCTTAGTGGGGTCTGACCCAGGTTCAGAAGTGATTTAGCGAAGCAAATCCCGGTACTACTGGCCCTTTCGACAATAGTCCATGGAGCACAAACTGAGGTCTCACCCGAAGTAGTATGGGAGGGTGCTAGAACTAGGTTTCTGCACCTTCCTGCACGGGGTCCAACCTTCGCACTTACTGCGCTACATGCACCAGCAGGTGCCCCGTGCCCCGCGATACTGTATTTGCGTAGTTCCAGCCGCAGCGCGACCCGTGTTATTTACCCAAGTCTTCCTTAGTTAGGCTCTGTTAGTTGATTACTTAGATTATTTTCATATATAAGCATTCATACGAGTATTCATCAAGTGTGCGCAGTAAATAAATAGAGTAAAAGTAATGCATAACATCAAAGTACAGATTCAAGAATAGATGCACAGAGTAAACTTCTCTTTATTAACTTTCAATCCCAATTACAGACTCGACTTTGCCCTACGCACTCAGTTGCAGGGATCCACACACTCAGCTGCGGACTCTACTAGGTCTCTGTGCACTCAGCTGCAGAGCCTCTACCTACTACTATGACCCAATACACTTCAGATCCAACTCTAGACCTCAATCATGCCTTCGTTATTCTATCTATCATCTAATGGCTATCTTTACACTTAGAGCCTCACTCTATTTATACAATCCTGACACAACTTTACATTAAATTACAATATTTTAGGGCGGACAACCCTATGACTCATCCTAGACTTCGCGCTCTGCACCCGCAATCCGTGGAGTCTTACAACCTAATTGACAAAAACTTGGGCTCTAAGCCCAAAAAATGTGTTGCGGGGGATCCCATGTCCAACAGGCCCCCAAAACAATTATTGTGACTCGTCCCGATTCACTCTGCTGGTGCGGCGATCTTGGCACAGAGCCCCTCCAATTGTGCCTGTGTTGTGCGAAGGTCCGCAACGCACTCTTCTGTCGTCTACTGGATCTTCTCTACTCTTTCGGCCAAGTGCTCGCTGTTAGGGGCAAATCCCTGTCTTACGGCATGCATCACCTTCATCTGTGCGAGCTTTCCTTCGATATCGACAATGATGAGGAAGGCCTCATCAATCCAAGGCTAGACGTGCGCTTTAAGTGCTGCCTCTTTCTGTCGCGCGACATCCACCTGTTCCTTCATTGCCTTCACCTGTTGTAGCTTCACCAGCTGTTGGGTCAGGAGAATTGTCTGCGTCGTTCCGCACATACTGTCATATTGTACTTGAAGCTCCCGCGCCTCGGTTTCCAGGTGTTGTATGGTGGGGTCCTCCTGTAAGGAAGTGAGGACCGTGAAGGATTCTTCCAACATCGTAGTATAGGTTTGCACTACCTGTCCTATTTCCTCCAACCCTTTTTGGATAGCACCCGCATGCTGTTATCCTCATTGCTTCCTCCTTCACCTCGCGGAATCCACTGGCCAATCTGTGAATTCGCTCTCCTACTAGTAGATCTGTCGGGACAGCCAAGTCCGAGACAGTTTTATAAGTATCATCCACTGCCTGCGCCAGTCCTTGAGTCTGCGCAATGAGTTCATCACGCTACTGGCTGAGCTGTTCCATATTGATCTTTTGTTCGCTCAATACCTGTAGCGCATGGCCTTCTCTGGCGTGGAGCTTGGCTATGACCCCATCCTGTAACTGGTACAGGGTTTCTCGCAGAAGGGTAGCCAAGTTTACGCTCAACCCCTTAATCCTGCCCACCGCAGCTCGGTCAACTTCATTTGCTACCGCTAACGCACCCTCGAGGAACATGAAAGTGTTGGTCATTTGGGCGCACAACATCTGTTCTGTCTCTGATGTACCTGTTGCGACATATGGGGCCATCATTCCTGTTTGAGGGGGTTACACCTGTAGTCCCTATAACTGCATTCGTAGCGCCCCCAACACAGTGTTCTACTCCACCATCACTTCTTGGAGCGCGTCCTTAGTGACATTGCGAACCGTTTCGCCTATGTCAAAAAGATCACCTTCTGTAAGCGTGATTGAGTCAATAGATGTATTGGATGCCTTTGTCTTCTTTATGAGGACCGGTTTCTCAGGGACGCGCGGTCGTTTCAACTGTTGCGAGGTAGTTTCCAGACCCGCGTGCTCTTCGTCCAGATCGATGTCCTTAGCCCCATGTCTTGTGGATATTTCCTGGCCCCCCTCATCCCCTTTTATTGGCGCTGTTGTTGTTTTTTCCATCTGCGTCGATGTTGCTGCATCGGTCGTCTTCTATTGTGCGGCTACTTCTTGTTCCTGACGCCTCTTTTCAGCCAGCTGTGCGATGCGCAGCTTGGTGTCCTTCTTCCTTTGTTGGGCTGCGGCCTTCTCCATTCCTACCAAGTCTGGGGCGCACCACTCTGAAGGCCATGATTCCAATGCTGTGAAGATGGCATCATCAGTAGCAATAAATGGAAGCTTTGTCCATTCCTTTACTGGATCCTTCCGCACCCGGACATGAATGTTGTGCATGTCTGCTTTAAACTCTGCAAAGCTCTACAAAGTGGCGTACACTGTGGGAGACAACCGTGGTCTTCTATTGATCCATATCTGGATGCTCGCCTCCATTAGCACCCAAAAAACCTTGACCGTGTGGATCTGCTTTTCATCTTTCGTGGCCTAGAGCGAAGTGTACTTCACATCCTCAGGAAGGTCCTGGTCAATAGGCAGGAACTGGCTATCTGTCGGTATTTCGCTTGCTACGAGCACAATAGATAAGAGTAACCACGTGTAGTGGAAGGTCTTACCCTGCTCTTGGGCCTCCTTGCAGTTTATCAAAAATTCCTCATAGAGGAACTCAACCCAGTTGAACTGGACCCCCTCCACGCATTTCTCAGCCAGCACAACCACCAGCGCTGGTACTTCATCGGCACAGTACTTCCACATTAATTTGCCAACCAGGAGCTTGGTGGCTACGTGGATGCCTTTTGTCCTTAATACATGCAATTGCATAGCCGCACTTCTTCTTCTCCAACTTGTACTTGGTTTTCATGGCTTCCGCGAGAGCCAAATCACTGCTTTTACCAGCTATTTCCCTGGGGTCCCTTCCCTTACAGGGAAGCCAAGAAATCTTGTGAATAAGTTCCGTCGTGATGGGAATAGGCTCCTCCAGCCATAGATACCCATCATGCACCAGGCACAGCAGCTGCCTGATGACGAAAATGGTGATGGGCGCGTGGTGAAAGTGGGGTATCCATCGTAGATGAAGTAACCCGGCCTTCTCCACACTGCACAGCCATTTTCAGTGACCCCCCAAACTTCTGTTTCATCAAGATTTCTGTCGTCAGGTGCGGGAACTTCTCGCTGTCTATGAGGTCCCAATATTCGAATTTCAGGGTAGGCACCCGGCCAAGGGACGGACCTTCAAAAGTAATGCCGTCAGGGAGGAGCGAGGTCTGGAGTGCACTCTTCGTGGCCTCTAGGTCTTTGGCTGCCCTAACTTTCCCTTTCCATGGAGGGACGTACGTGGGTAACTTTGTTGCAGAGGCATCGGTGGGACATCCTCTATTTGATCAATTAGAGCATGTAAGTCTTCCTTCTCTTCCTTTGATTCAATGGTAATGGCTTTGCCTTCTTCTTCCATCGATAGTTTGCCAAACCGTGGGTTTCTTGGGGATACGCAAACTGGTCCCATCATCTGCTTATCCTTCTTCGGCCATGGCGTCCGTGGCAATTTTGGAACTTCTAGTGCAACCATCGCATCTCCAGGCTCCGCGTGGACCATATGGGGCTCCGCGGCCTCACCAACGGTGTCTTCGGCAAATCGCACTCCTGGTCTGGTAGCAGTCATCATGTTTACATGGGATATGTTCTGTCGCGTACTCAAAGGTGGTAAGAGTGCTCGGCGCTCAATGCTCTGTAACTGCTCAAATCTCAAACAACCAAGTGTTGTCTCGTGGCTAGCCTTGGGGGTTTTATAGCATATTTTGAATTTGAATTCAACCATTCCCCCCACTTCTGAGTCATTAATGCCTTCTTGGCAGCAGATCGTCCCAAATCTAGCTCTTAATTTGTGTCTTAATTTCCCGTCGCCCACTCCTCTTTGTCTTAAATTGGATATCTTGTCATGAACAGTGACACCAACGGTCACTTCCCAGCCTACCCACGTGGTAGCACAGCCCCCTCTACACGGGCGCGACCCTTGTGACATGCCGATCCTACGCACAACCTCCTTATCTTGTAGCACCCTCACAGACTCTTTTATAGTCCCATGCTCTCTTTCAACTGCTTGGAGCATTTAGAATGTGCTCCCTACGGCTAGTCAGGTGGTCACACCCCCTGTGTGAGACTTCAATTCACCTTCCAGCTTAGTCCGCGAGCACTCCTTAATTACCCTTGCGACAGTTAGTGCCGCACGTTATTGCTTATGCAGTGCGCTCCCCTAGTTACTTTGTTTGGTAAGGTGCGGTCGCAACCATGGTAGCAGAGTCACAAATTCTCGGCGACATTCTTCTAATGCAGTAGTATGGTTGTCCATATCTTGTCTTGTTATTTTATCGACAAGACATGCTTGCGCGATGTCATTTTCCATTTTTTGATCTCCACGTCCATTAACATGCGTTTCTTCCTCAGTCATACCCGATCTTCTTCGAGTTCGTGAAGCTTAAGGTTCCCTCGCCGAATGGCTTCCTGAATCCGCATATGTTCACCCTCGTGTAGCTACATAATTCCTTCATCCTGGTCCTCACGTACTGTCCCAACTATGGGAGCTATTGTGTGAGGATTCCTTTCCTCCAAAATTGTGGTCTCAACTTTGTTCCTCAGTTTCGGAATCATCTCCATGCTCAGGGTTTTGCACATGGCCCTGTAGACCCATTGAACCGTTGGCACGCGCAGGTCCCAATTAGTTTGTCTTGCCTGGTGAACCCTGTTTAGGACTTTGCATACCTTATTGAATGCTTCCATGTGGAATATTTGTGGTGTGCGTCGCCTTTCCTACTATTGTGTCTTGTTCGGATTTTCAATCCTGAGTTTGAGGTGTGCTTGTGTGGGCTACACAGCACATGTTTGTACCCATCAAGATAGGTGGGCGTGCAAGTTGCTCTGTCCTTGCTGGCTGACTCTTTTTCAAAGCTGGGGGCTTCCAAACTGTAGGCACATCATTCTTCTACATATGTTTCAGTCCTCAAAATTTCCTTGATGTGTACCCCACCATCGTGTGGGTGTTGCGTGTAGTGCCCACTTCAATGCATCGAACCGCTGCTATTCCGGTACTGCGCTTTCAAATTTGCTCAGGAATTCATCCACCGCGGTCAATCCATCATATGTCGGTAGCTCTCTTGCCTCTGTTGTCATGCAACGTAGTGATCTAATCATCATGTTGCAATTTAGCGTCGTCACTTCGTGCAACCAATTCTACCATCGCTCTACTTCTTCGTCTAAATCCAAAGTGCAGGAGCTTTCACGCTCCCACGAGATCCTCCCATCAGCAATTGGATTCACCCAATCCTGGTCTCGCACAGTTATCTTGTAAATACAATCAAGATCATCGTCGCGCCCTGGTTCAGTGTAGCGCACTCCTTCAGCTGGATCCAATGGGACTATTACGCGTAGTGACTTTTTCTCGAAGATCATTTTGTGCTTCTTCAGGTTGATGACTCCGTTCATATCAGTAGCCCAGTCTATTCCTAACAGTGTGAGATAGGGATTGATGTCATCGACAATTTCTATTAGTTCAAAATCTACCTGCACGCTCGCGCCTTCAATATCAACTCTTACCCCTTGCAACCTTCCTATGGGAAAAATATTCTGTTGGTTTGCCATTCGTAATTGAATAGGGGACCATTGTAACGCGGGCCTGCCCATGCATTCCCTTGTTTTCTTTGGTAATACATTCGCGTCCGAACCCAAATCTAGGATTACCTGATCCATTTCATACTCACCAATCTGTGCAGTCAACCTCATTTCCCTTCCAGTGCGTAATGCATGCTTCCCCAATTTCTGGACTACGCACAATTCCCTTGACCCCACGCACCTAGTGATCAGTTCCTGTAGTTGTTTAACTGCCTTGTTGTCACAGCAGTTTCATTCATGTCTCCAGAAAAGTAGTGAGCATTGAAGGATCCATTCCTGGCTCTGTTTGATCCTTACTACCTGAAGTGGAGGCCTCCGCGAAGCTCTTCTTAGCTTCCATGAATGTCGCCTTTGCACGTTCTAAGTCAAAATCGGGTTCCTTCACAAGAGCCTTGCGAACCCACGTAATTTCCTCTGGTTGCTTCCTCGTATCCTCTCCCACGGCCGTACCACTTCTGAGCATCATGTTTATGTTCGGGTCCTCTTCGTGCAGTTCAGACCTCATCATTTGTATATTCTGAGTCGGGGGAGGCTGGAATACCCCTTTTTCACGCATCCTTGTGATCAACATAGGACAGTCTATTGTTTCATGATCAAACTGAGCACAATACGTACAGGATATCCTCATTGGGTTGGTACAGTCATAGGCATAGTGCCCTGGTCCTCTGCAATTGTAACAAATTAATTGTCTGCGGCCCCTTCCTGGTCCCATTCCACCTCGTCCTCAACCTTACCCCTGAAATCCAGTATGTGCCATCCCCGCATCTGGGTCAAGGGCTTGCGTTTCGGTCTGCATCCTATAGGCAAGGGTCTGATCCATCATTAGCTCGTAACTACGACAAGTGTGCTCATCGTGGCCTACTGACTCGCAGAAATTACAAAACAATTGTTGGGGTGTCTGGGTATATTTCTGCAACAAATGACAATTATCCATTTTGTGTTTCCCTCCTATCTAACAGATCGTGCACCATAAAGTGTGTGTCGTGCTCAGCCCTGCCTGTGCCTCCGGTCTCAACGGCATTGGCCCTCCCCTTGCCAAGTAGTTCGCAAATACTGGACAATGATCCTTGTCATGGCCCTGGCCTTTGCATTTTATGCACCATACTTCCTCGCGTGCCTCTGGCCGTGATGCCCTATCCTGCTTCAAACTTTGCATTTCCAAACACAGATTCTGTAGTTGCACGTTGATTTGTTGAACTCCTAACCCAGGGTCTTGTATCGGTTTCTCATGTAATCTCATTGCCATTTCCAATGCTTCGGCCTAGGTAGAAAGTTTCTGCTATGACAGCGCCAGCCTCAAGTGCAGTGTCAAAGATGCTACAAACCATGCATGATGTTTTCCATCTGTCAACGTCATATTGGCTTCGCAGATCGTACTCTTAACCATTGATCCAGATCCCAGGGAGTCTCGCCCGAGAGCATCGCAATTTCTTTAAACCCGATGATTGATTATGTTTCTGACTTTGCCCTGCCAAATTCCCTGTTCAACGTGTTTTGGATCTCTGCTATCCCGGCGTTTGGGTGGTCGTTAGAGTGCTTGATATACCATGTTAATGCGCGATCTTGCAGCGTGCCCACCAATGTAGCTTTCTTAATATTGTCGTCCGTGACACCTTGTGCTTCCCATACTGCTCTTACCATGAACCAGAATTGGTCCGATCTTCATTTCCCACTCCTCTGAATACTAGTAGTTTGATCGCACTCGCCATACTGCAATATGGAGGTGGTGGAGGTGGAGTGGGTGGAGATGGAGGTGAGGGAGGTGAAGCGGGTGGTGGTGTGGGTGGAGGTGGTAACCGCAGAATGCGCTGCCTTATCAAACTGACCATGATTCTCAGATAAACCTTAGTGAACTCTTCCTTGCTTTCTCACGAAGGTTAAATTAAGGGATTGTTTTCTAATTCTTCACTACTTTTGTAGATATTTCCACTCCGCGTAGTCCCAAATATTAATGTATTCACATGACCCTTTTTTCACACAATAGCCTCTTAATCCAAGTATTCAAAGACTTAATATACTTACCTCGCGGTCCCTTGAGAAAGCTTCACTCTGCCTCGCTGTAGCTCACGGTCATGTCTACCGCAAACTTAGTGACAAATCCCCCTATTATCCAATCGATCCAATGGTCCACAACTCGCACGATCTTATCTTCTAATGCTTCTAGTCTGTGCACTAATTCTGGAGTCCACACTATCGGTTGGTCGAGCCTACACCTTCCTTGGCTATCAGCTAACCTCGTGATCCACTCATACAGCTCAGAAGGAAAGGATACAAAGAAAAGCTCATGGATTTTTTGTATACACGTAGCGTTCCAACCACTTTTCCTCGGATGCTTGCGGAGTTTTGTTTTCCTATGTTGCGAACTCGTGAATCTTCTTGTCCAACCACTCTTCAATTTCCTTCTTTGTTGGGTTCCAATGGCACAACATTAGACATCCCTTATGCAGATCCCAGTCCCGGCAATGGAACCATTTGTTGGCTTAGTGGGGCCTGACCCAGGTTCAGAAGTGATTTAGCCAAGCAAATCCCAGTACTATTGGCCCTTTCGGCAACAATCCATGGAGCGCGGACTGAGGTCTCACCCGAAGTAGTATGGGAGGGTGCTAGAACCAGGTTTCCGCACCCTGGGGATGTCTGATATGAGGTGATTGGAACATGGTCCAACCTTCACACTTACTGTGCTACGCGCATCGACGGGTGCCCTGTGCCCCACGATATTGTCTTTGCGCAATCCCAGCCACAGTGCGACCCATGTTATTTACCCAAGTCTTCCTTAGTTAGGCTCTGTTAGCTGATTTCTTAGATTATTTTCATATATAATCATTCATACAAGTATTCATCAAGTGCACGCAGTAAATAAACAGAGTAAAAGTAATGCATAACATCAAAGTACATATTCAATAATAGATGCACAGAGTAAACTTCTCTTTATTAAATTTCAATCCCAATTACAGACCTGAGTCCGCCTTGTGCACTCAGCTACAGGGGTCCACACACTCAGCTGCGAACTCTACTAGGTCTCTGTGCATTCAGCTGCAAAGCCTCTACCTACTACTATGACCCAGTACACTTCAGATCCAACTCTAGCCCTCAACCATGCCTTCTTTATTATATCTATCATCCAATGGCTATCTTTACACTTAGATTCTCACTCTATTTATACAATCCCATAGTTCGTGGACCATGGGTAGGCTGACACAACTTTACATCAAATTACAATATTTTAGGGCGGACAGCCCTATGACTCATTGTTACCGGGAATAGTGTCTATGCAGAGCTGCTAATCCCACTAAGGCTGGTAGCTACCTTAGAAACAAACAAACTAAAACTATTTTCGTTTTCCTTTATGAGAGATAGATGAGAGAAGAATAAAGGAGACCAACGTCTGTCTTGCGCTTGGTTCCTTGTTCGATTCCTCTCCCTTCTGATAGATCTTTTGTTACTCGCTTCCTTGTCCACCCAGCTTCACAGGGTACATGTAGAGTCAAAGTAGCATAATACTATCCAAGAACATAGATCTATTATCATAAACAATATAGGATCAGATGTACATTGACCACACAAATGCATAAAACATTAATCATACAAATATGTGGAGGAAAACTTGAATAGCTTTATTGATAATCAAGAAAGAGCCAAGAGAATTACAACCAATTGTTCTGACCTAGCATCATCCTCTCAGCAAGAAGCCCTTCTTCACCTCATGACAAGCTTAGATCACCCAACACTATGATATTGCACTAAGAAACCAGCAGCACTTCCTTACAAGATACAAAATTCCAGCCTCCGGATCTCTGGGATGAGGGATCCATATATAGATGTCTGCAAGGGAGGTGAGTCAGCTTTTCATATTTGATTAGTGTCTTCCCTCTGATAGTTCTTGATTCCACTTGGAGATTGATGATCTCTTACTCATCCCTGGTCGAATTCAGAGAGGCAAGTGTCACAGGAGAAGTTTCTGGAAGATTCCATGCTTCTCCACCTTGCGGATTGACCCTGCCATTTGTCCCTTCTCGCCCATTGCACACCATAGAAGGGATTTTTGACATGCATCGCACCTACTGTGTGTATTTAGGTGGGATGCAACGCACCTTGCCTATGGAGCAGGTCAAATGGTCCAGTTTTGACCAGTTCTGAGTAGTTTTTCATGGAGAACTTCTGGGAGATGTTGTAATTAGTTGACCTTGTTCTTCTAGGGGTTGGAACAACACCTTTAGGGACTTAGGAGCCCTTGGTTTATGGACATTTATGCTTGGGGTTGCAGTGCCCAAAAATGTCTATAACACTCATCCTAGACTTCGCGCTCCATGCCCGTAATTCATGGAGTATTACAACCTAATTGACAAAAACTTGGGCTCTAAGCCCCAAAAACATGTTGTACGGGATCCCATGCCCAAGAGTTGCGCGAAGGAAATTATAATAGATCGTGAAGGTCTCGCATGTCAAGACAGTGCGCGAAGCGACCTGCGCGAAGGTATTCACAGTTGGACTAAATCGACCCCTCAGACATCTCTAGGGTGCAGAAATTTGGTTCCAACATCCCCCCATACTGCTTTGGGTGAGAATTCAGTCCACACTCTGTGGACTGATGCCGAAAGGGCCAGTATTGTAGGGATTTTTTTGGCTCATTAACTCTGAACCTGGGTCAAGCCCCCTCAAGCCAACAAATGTATCCGTTGTCCGGACCAGAATCTACATAGAGATGTTTGATGTTGTATCATTGGAATCCAACTAAGAAGGAAATTGAAGTTTGGTTGGACAGGAGAATTCACGAGTTCGCGGCACAGGAGAATAGGAATCCGCCGCTGACAAAATAAGAGTGGTTAGACTGCTACCTGTACATAGATATCCACAAAATCTTCTTCACATCTTTCCCTACTGAGTTGTATGAGTGAATCGCGAAGCTAGCAGATAGCCAAGGAAGGTGGAAACTCGATGGTCCTATTGTGAGGACCCCAGAGTTGGTGCGCAGATTAGAAGCATCGAAGGATAAGATCGCGCGCATTGTTGATCAATGGCTCGATTGGATTATAGGAGGATTCATTACTGAGTTCACCGTAGACACTTCTGTCAGTTATAGTGAGGCAGAGCAATGCTTTCTCAAAATACCGCGAGATAAGTACATAAAGTCTCTAAATACTTATATTAAATTTCTATTGTGTGAAAAGAGGGTTATGTAATTACCTTGATGTTCGGAGCTACGCGAAGTGGAAAAACCTACAGAAACAAAGGAAGTAAGGGACCAAAGAATAGCCCTTTGATTTCACCTCCGTGAGGGGACGAGGAAGAGCTCGCGAAGGTCTCTCCGTAAAGTGTTATCCATTTGATAAGGCAAAGGATTCCACGCATACCACCCCCACCCACACTGCCACCAGCTTCACCACCATCACCTCCATCTTCACCTGTACCACCTCCGCCACCACCGCGAGTCAATATGGGAAGCACGATAAAGTTGCCTGTGTTCAAGGGAGTGGGAAATGAAGATCCAGACCAATTCTAGTTCGTCATACAAGCTGTATCGGAAACGCAGGGAGTTACAGATGACAATATAAAGAAAGTGACATTAGTTAGCACCCTGCAGGACTACGCGCTGACCTGGTCTATTAAGCATTCCAATGACAATCTGAGTGTCAGAATCACGGATATCCAAATTGCGCTAAATAAGGAATTTAGCAAGCCGAAGTCAGAGGTGAAATCGATCATTGGATTCAAAGAGATCACAATGCTACCAGGCAAGACTCCTTGGGAGCTGGATCAGAGGCTGAAGTGCACGATTCGTGAAGCTAATATGAAACTGACAGATGGACAGCATCGCGAATGGTTTGTAGCGTCGCTAACGCCACATCTGAGGAGCGCGTTGTCGCAGCAGAAGTTAACGACTCAGGCAGAGGCTCTAGAGATTGTGATGAGGCTTCATAAGACCCCAATGTAGGATCTTAACTTGGGAGTTTAGCAGATTCACGTGTAGTTGAAAAACTTATGCCTGGAGATGCAAAGTTTGAAACAGGATAGAACAGCTCGACTAGAGATGCGTGAAGAAGTGTGGTGCATAAAATGCAAGGGTCAGGGTCATGATAAGGACCACTACCTAGTGTTCGTGAATTACCTCGCGGGTGGAGGACCAATTTCATTAAAGCCGGAAGCAAAAGCAGGACCGAGTGTGGCACTTGCTTTGTGCTGCACGATTTGTCAAATCGGTGGAAAGCATGCTACAGACAATTGCCATTTGTTACATAAGTATACGTAGAATTTGCAGCAATTGTTCTATAACTTTTGTAGTTCGGTGGGACACGATGAGCGCACTTGTAGGAGTTATGAGTTGATGATGGATAGAACTCCCACCTATAGATTTCAGGCCAAAACGCGACCCCCAGACTCGAATGCAGGAGTGGCGCGAACCGGATTTCAGGGGCGTGGACGAGGCTAAGGCCGAGGAGGACCTGGAAGAGGTCGTGGACAGCTGATATGCTACAATTGCGGAGGGTCGGGAAATTATTCATGTGATTTTACGAACCCAACACATCCATCGTGTTTGTACTGTACCTTGTTTAATCATAAGATAGAAGATTGTCCTACGTTGATAGCTAGGATATGCGACAAGGGAGCACTACCACCTCCCCCGACTCAAAACCTGCACATGATGAGGCCTGAGCTACGCGAGGAAGATCCAAATGTGAACATTATTCTCCGAAGTGGAATCACGATGGGAGATGACAAGGGCAAACAGCCCGAAGATAGTACTTGGGTTCGCAAAGCTATGGCGAAAGAAGTGGAGTTTGATTTGGAGCGCACTCGAGAAACCTTCATGGAATTTAAGAAGAGCTTCGGTAATGCCTCCACTTCATGAAGCAAGGATAAACCGAAGCCAGAGATGGACCCATCTATGATCACAGCGTTCCTGAAAACATGCATGAAGCTACTACCTGATAGTAAAGTTGTAAAGGGATTGCAGGAACTCATTAACAGATGCGCTAGGAATGCGCCAGGAGAACTGCACATAGTCCAGAAGATTGGAAATAATAAGATGAGGACGGGGAGAGAAATGAGGTTAACCGTGCAAATTGTAGAATATGAGACAGACCAAGTAATTCTAGATCTAGGATCGTATGCGAACATCCTGCCGAAGCAGACATGGGAGTGCATGGGAATGCCTACGCTGCAATGGTATCCTATTCAGCTGTGAATGGCGAGCCAGCAGAAAATAATACCCATGGGGCGATTGCAGGGACTCACTGTGGATATTGAGGGAGCGAGCGCGCTAGCAGAATTTGAAGTAACAGAGATTGTTGATGACAGCAATCCCTATCACGTGCTCTTAGGAATTAATAGGGCCACTGACATGAACGGGGTGATTAATCTGAAGAAGTGCAAGATGATTTTTGAGAAGAAGTCTCTACGTGTAGTTATACCCTTGGACCTTGTTGAAGGATCGCGCTATACAGAGCTGGTGCGCGACTATGAAATTGATGATGATTTAGACTGCATCTACAAAATAACCGTGCAAGAGCAAGATTGGGTAAATCCCACCGCGGACGAATGGATCTCATGGGAGCGCGAAATCTCCTGTACGTTGGATTCTGATGAGGAGATAGAGCGATGGCAGAACCGGTTACATGAGGTAACCACGCTGAACTGTAATATGATGACAAGATCGTTGCATTGCGTATCGACAGAAGTAATGGATCTGCCTACTTATGATAGGTTAAGTGAGGTAGATACTTTCCTAGATAAGTTTGAAAGGGAGGTGTTGGAAAAGCAATGTTTCCAGGCCTTGAATTGGGTACTGCGTGTTACGACCACAAGGTGGTGGGGTACGCACAAAGGGATCTTTAATGACTGCCGCAAATGTAGAAGGATGATGCGCACGCATTTTGGGAAGCCTAAGATGTGGCTAACAGACAAGTATGATGGACAGGATGATCCACACACACATATGACCAAGTGGACGAAGGTCTATGGAGAAAAACCACAACCTGAGTGGGTGCACCTGTTCTGTCATACCCTAGACATTATACCCATGAATTGGTATATAGAGATGGAGCTCCACCATGTGACAAGTGAATGGGATGTCCTGCGCGAAGGGTTCATGCTGACCTTCAGTTTTGAGGATGGATGGGGGGACAGTATTGATGAAGCGTTACAAGAGATAAAAGCAGCCATCTTTAGGATACCGCAGGAGCCTTTAGCTCTAAGTCAGCCTGAATGGGCTACTCATCTAAGTTGCACACTAGAATGTTATAATGTAACTACTGAAGAGAAGGATAAGGATCTGAGGAATCTTAACATTCTAGAGACAGAAGGCCATCGCGAGGTTCAAGGACCTCAGATTGAGAACCCTGACATAACCGTGCCGATAAGAACAAAGCAGGTGAACATTGGTACCGAGGCCGAACCTAAGTTTGCAAAGCTCGACGACTACTGGGATGACACAACGGTGGATAAGGTCGCTGAGTTACTCCGTGAGTACCAAGACTTATTCCCAACCAAGTTTACGGATTTAAAGGGAATCATCAAAGATTTAGGAATGATGAGGATCACGTTAAAGCCCAACACGAAGCCAGTTAAGCAGAGGCCTTACTGCTTAAATCCGAAATACAAGGATAATGTCCGTGTAGAACTAGACAAAATGCTTGCAGCAAGAATCATTGAGCTGGTGGAAGAATCGACTGGGTAAGTCCAATGGTGGTACAGGAAAAGAAGCAAAAGGACGAGATAAGAATATGCGTGGATCTCAAAAAACTGAATTACGCTTGTGTGCATGATCCATTCCCAACTCCGTTCACAAATGAGATGTTGGACAATGTCGGTGGGAAAGAAGCATATTCTTTCACTGATGGGTTCTCAGGGTACCACCAGATCAGAATCGCGTTGGAGGATTAGAGCAAGACAACCTTCTCAACTGAGTGGGGTTGCTTTCAATACATTGTCATGCCGTTTGGGTTGAAGAACGCGTCGGCCATCTTTTCGCGCGTGGTTGTTGCAGCATTCAAGGAATATATTCATAAGTTCTTGGAGGTCTATTTTGATGATTGGATTGTATTTGGGTTGGTTAAGCGCCATGTAGCGAGCATACGCTTGATGCTGGATACCAGTCGAAGATACCAAATCGTGCTTAACCTCAAGAAATGTGTGTTTCTTGTTCCTTTTGGGAACCTATTGGGACATGTGGTTTGCAGACAGGGACTAATGGTAGATCCCGCGAAGATTGCGGTGATTCTAAATTTAGAAGCACCGTGAAGTGTGAATCAACTGCGCGCTACGCTGGGACATACAGGGTACTACAAAAAATTTATCAAAAGTTATGCCCAAATCACTACATCGATGGAGAAACTATTAAAGAAGGATGTTACATTCTACTGGAATGATAACTGCAAGAAAAGCCTAGATATATTGAAGGAAAAGATGGTAACTGCACCGATTCTTATCTTCCCAAACTAGGACAAGGAGTTTCATGTCCATGTTGACACATCATGTATAACGTTGGGAGCAGTATTAACATAGGATGGTGGAGAGGACTTGGATCACCCTATCGCGTTTGTGAGTCGCAGATTGTCTAAAGCAAAAAAGAACTATTCCACCACTGAACACGAGGGACTGGCTATGGTGTATGGACTCCAAAAATATTGGCACTACTTGTTAGGAGGACACTTCAAGATGCAGACAGACCATTCCACATTGAAAGACTTGGTCAATAAGCTTGTGTTGGGGGGGGCGCATATGCAGGTGGATTTTATTGTTCCAAAAATACGATTTTGAAGTTGTTGTGAAGCCTGGGTGACTGAACATGGGACCTGATCACCTGTCATGCATTGAGACAGGGGAGGAACCTACTAGATTGGAGGAAGGACTACATGACGCACAGATTTTCACTATGCTCATAGCAGATGGACATTTTGAAGAAATAATTCACTTTCTAACAACTATAACTGTGCCGGAAGGTTATTCTGTCCAGTAGAAGAAGGAACTACTGGTGCGCGCGGCAGATTTTTCTGTCATTGCGAGACATCTATACAAGATAGGGAATGATGAGATACTGGGAAGATATGTACTAGAGTTTGAACAAAGAAGCATCCTTATGGACGTTTATGGGGGTCCCATGGGAGGTCATTATGCATAAAGAGCAATCGCGTAGAAGATTCTCCGCGCAGGGTTATGGTGGCCGATCCTTCATCAGGATTCAAAGGCACATTGCAAGGCATGTGATGTATGTCAAAGAACGGGTAAGCCGTCGTGAAGGGACGAGATGCCTTTGAATCTGCAAATGATGTTGTAGCCCTTCGAAAGGTGGGCGATCGACTTTGTAGGAATTATCAAACTGCAAGGAAAGACAGGCACAAGATATATTATATTGTGACAAAATACCTAACGCGTTGGGCAGAAGCGCAGCCAGTAAAATATTGCATGGCCACGATGGCCGCAAAGTTTATGTTTGAACACGTATTGAAACGATTTGGATGTCCGAAGATCTTGATGAGCGATTGTGGTACACGTTTCCTGAACGAGACGATCAACGCGCTGACATAAGAGTTTCAGGTGTATCGTCAGAAAATCACACTGTATCGCCCACAAGATAACAGGATAGTAGAAGTGTTTAACAAAGTACTGGAGACTGTGCTAACCAAGGTATGCAATGTGCAGCAAAGTGATTGGGACCTACGCATACCCGTAGTATTATGGGCTTATACGACAACATGCAAGAAATTGATGGGACAGACACCTTCCCGACTGCTCTATGGAGTGGAAGCCGCAATGCCAATGGAATACATCATGCCTAGTCTACGCATAGCAGCGCTCATAGGTATGACGGACTGCAGAGCCCTGGAGGAGAGGCTCGCGCAGTTGGAGGAACTCGAGGAAGAACGATTTTTGGCTGAATTTCACCAACATGTACAAAAGCAGCGTAAAAATGCTTGGCACGATCAACATATTAAGTTGTGCACGTTCAAGGTGAACGATTTGGTGTTAGTGTATGATAGTAAGTTTGATCAATTCCCCGAAAAACTCAGAATGCATTGGTTGGGACTGTATGTTATTAAGGAAATCACGGATGGTGGCGTGGTGCAGTTGGTAAAGTTAAATGGAGAACCTTTCCCAAGAAAAGTAAATGGCAGTCAGCTGAAGCCATACATGGGTGGCCCGGCTATCTGACTAGCCAATAGACACATAGTCTTAATGCTCCAGGCAGCTGAAAGGAGGCGTGGGACTATGAACATGTACAGGGCGGCAGTTCAGCTACAGTAATCTCTGAACAACGCATCTAGGAAGTACAGCAGGCAACTGCTCAGTGCGTTGTTGATCTTGCAGTGGTCCAGGTAGAGTTGGGTGGTCTTTGTGCAAAGATCTCCACACCGACAGAGTGACTCGAGGGCGAGTCACGATGTTTGTGTTGGGGGCCTGTTGGGCGCGAGATCCCCCAAGGGAAGTTTTGGGGCTTAAAGCCCAGATTTTGGTCAAAAGATGTAAATCTGATGTAAAGACTCCACATTTTGTGGGCACGGAGCGCGAAGTTTGTACATGAGTCATAGGGTTGTCTGCCTTTAATTTTGTAATGTAATGTCGGATTTAGAGATCTACCCATGGTCCGCTGACCATGGGATTGTATAAATAGAGTGAGGCTCTAATTTGTAAATCAATGAGGAAGAAGAGAAGAAACGATGAAGAATTGAGTCTTGTCTAAAGTGTAGAGTCGATTCCTTGGGTTGTAGAGTAGGAGAAGGCTCTGCAGCTAAGTGTGTAGAGGCCTAGTAGTCTACAGTTGAGTGCGTGGACCCCTACAGTTGAGTGCATAGGCAGGTTGAGTATGTAACCATTGAAGAATTAATAAAGAGAAGTTTTATACCATTCTTGTGTATTCATTTACTGTTTTATGCTTCGATTATATTGGGTATGAATTGCATTTTCACTTTTTATATGGTGCGGGAACTTATATGATTGTGTTGATTAAGTACATGTGAGATAAGGTATCTGTTTACGCGAAGTTAACTAACAATTGTAAGAAGATAAGTAAGATACGCGATGTAACTTGGGGAAATAGTGCAGATCGTTGCCCTAGCAGCGTGAAAGCATCTCAGCCCCTGGTTAGGGCTACGTGAAGGCGGTTATAATAGATCGTGAAGGTATCGTAGGTCAGGATAGTGCGCAAAGTGACCTGCGCGAAGGTATTCACAATTGGACTAAATCGACCCCTCAGACATCTCGAGGGTGTAGAAACTTGGTTCCAGCATCCCCCCATACTGCTTCGGGTGAGACTTTAGTCCACGCTCCGCGGACTGATGCGAAAAGGACCAGTAGTGTAGGGATTTGTTTGGCTAATTAACTCTGAACTTGGGTCAGGCCCCCTCAAGCCAACATCTCATCCAGTTGATTTAGCTACATAATTCTTTGTTGTTGTGCTTCTGATAGGTCCAGTCCCATTTTGGCTGCAAGTTTGTATGTATGAATCTGGAACTCAATTGGTAGTAGAACTTCTTTTCCATAAACAAGTTGATAGGGGCTAAATCCAGTAGTATTCTTCCATGTTATTCTATAAGCCCATAATGCTTCATTCAGTTTCTTTGACCAATCCTTCTTGTGCATATTCATTGTTTTTGTCATGATGTTCTCAAGGACTTTGTTTGTTGATTCCACTTGTCCATTCGCCTGAGGGTGATATGGTGTTGATTTCCTATGCTTGATTTTATATTTCTATGTAAGGTCTCTAACAAGCTTAGAAGTAAACTGTGCTCCTTGGTCTATGACTATCTTCCTTGGAACCCCAAATCTTACAAATATCTCTTCAAAAATAAAAGATACCACTGCATCTTTTGTTGCTTTTGACATTGCTTTTGCTTCTACCCATTTTGTTACATAATCAGTACATACTAGGATGTACTTATTGTCATTAGAGGGTGGATTGATAGGACCCACAAAGTCAAGAGCCCATTGCTCAAATGGCTCTATAAGTACTTGTGGTTTCAACGAAATTTCATCATATACTACTTTTTAACATAAGGCTTTGAGTATTTGAATATTGATGGTCAAAAATAGCCTAGATTCAACACCTTGTATGTTGTTCTTTTGTTTGCAAAATGACGACCACAAGGTTCATTATGACATGCCTTTAAAATATCTAGAATTTCATCTTCTCTTATGCATTTTCTAATTAAAAGATCAAGTCCAGTATAGAAAAGGTCACCATTAACCCAACTATATCTAGCACTATCTCTAATTATTTTATTTTTATGTTTGTTTGTAAAATGAGAAGGTAATTTTTCAGATGATAAATAATTGGCTATATCAGCAAACCATAGAGTTTTGACTATTATAGAAAATAAGTGTCCGTCTGGAAAATTATCAGAAACGAGAACAATGTCACCAAGAAAATGAATTCTTGACAGGAAATATGCCACTTGATTGTCTTTTCCTGGCCGAACTAAAACAGTAATGTTAAATTCCTACATTAATAACAACCATCTAGTGATTCTACCATTAGTGATTGGTTTATTCATTAGATATCTTATGGTTGAATGATGAATATGAATGAACACTTAATATCCTATTATGTAATGTCTGAATTTATTTACTGCATATAGAACAATTAGCATTTATTTTTCAGTTACTGTATAATTAAACTCGGCTGGAGTTAGATTTTTGTTGATGAAATATATAGCATAGTTAAATTTATTTTCTTTATGTCCTAGAGATGCTCCTATTAGTGTATCTGATGCATCAATGGATATATGAAATGGTAATGACCAATTTGGTCATATGAGAATTGGTGCTATGGACAATTTGTGTTTGATTTTATTGAATGCATGTTGACAATAAGTATTCCATTGAAATTCTATGTCTTTTGTAAGCAATTTAAATAATGGCAAAGCTATTTTACTGAAATTTTCAATGAATCTCCAATAATAGCCTGCATAACCCAGAAAAATTCTTACTTATTTTTGAGTTGTTGGTGGTAATAGGTTTACAATGATTTGTATCTTTGTTGGATCCACTTTTATTCCAGAAGATGAAATATGGTGTCCCAGCACTATCCCTTCAGTTAGCATCATAAAACATTTCTCATTGCTAAGAGATAGATTTGTCTCAATGTATCTCTATAAAACTCTTTCCAAATTGTTTATACAATCATCAAATATATTTCTGTAAATAGTGAAATCATCCATGTAAGCCCCTACACATTCATGTATAAGATCGGCAAAGATGGCCAGGACTACTCTTTGAAAAGTAGTAGGTGCATTATATAATCCAAAAGGTGACACATTGTAAGCATATGTACCCCATAGACAAGTAAATGTAGTTTTTTCATAATCCTCTAATGCTATCTTGATTTGATTATAACTGCTAAATACATCAAAGAAAATAACTTTTTCCCTGTTGATGAATCTAGGATTGGATCGATGAATGGTAGTGGGAAATGATCCTTAAGTGTTGCTTTATTCAAATCCCTATATTCTACACAGATTCTCCATTTTCCATTTTTCTTCGGAACCACAACTAAGGGAGAAACCCATTGAATATGAGAGATGGGGTAGATAAATCCTACCTATAATAGTTCCTGCAATTCTTCTTTTACTATTTCCTTCATCATTGGGTTCATTCTTCTTTGTGGTTGTCTTACAGGTTTGATATTTTAATCTATGTAAATATGGTGGATACATGTTTTTGGATGAATTCCCTACATATTTGTATAATACTAAGCAAAATCTTTTGAGAATTTCTTTAATAGTGCAATTATTTGTTCTTCATGTGATGATTGTACATTGTTACCAACGTTAAGATTCTTTCTAAGGCTGATTTGAATTACTTTTCTTTGAGAATTTGTAATTAAGTTAACAGGAAAGATAGATTCAAAAATTGTTTATAATGAATTAACAGTGAAATTTTCCTAAAAACATTGATCTAAAAGTTGACTTGCAGCTTCATATTGGATGGTTCTTAGTTGCTCTGAAATATCAGGTTCTGAAATGAAGAGATCTATTAAGTCTTTATTATCTTCTTCTCTAAAATCAAAAGCTTTATTAATGCTTAGAATAGGCTAAATCTTTTCCTTTTGTTCATCAGGACGTGATAGTAAAGAAGGAGATTGAGCAGGAGGATAGAGTGTTATGTGCTTTCTTTCATTTCCATGTGATATGATCATACTTCCTGATCTACATCCAATAAAGGCATCAGTTGTGGCTAACCATGGTTTGCCAAGAATTAAGGGATGGCCTCCTAAGTTTGACTTGGGTGGTAAGGATAAGAAGTCTACAAGGTATTCCCAAGAATATAAAGAAACAATGATATCTTTGAGCAGTCCTTCTAGCACTACTTTGGATCTATCAGCTAGTTCCAAAATTATAGTGGTAGGTCAGATATTTGGAAAGTTCAAACATTTCATGGTTTTTCTTGTCATGACATTGATAGAAGCTCCTAAGTCAATTAGAGTTTTATAAATTGAAAAAATTGTTGATTGAAATTGTTACCATAGGTATTCTAAGATCAACATATTTTTCAATTGTAGTATTTGTTGACATAAGACTAGCTAATTTCCCAATGACATGAATTGTAGGTGGATCTTTCTTTCTTTTTCCAATTTTCTTTGTGCATAATTCCTTAATTGCCTTTGTATAAATAGGAATATCTTTAATAGCACGCAATAAAGGAATTTTAACATAAGAATTTTTCAATTCATCTAAAATATCAAATTTAGGAAGAGAGACTAAAGATTTTTTCTCTACTAACCTTTCCGGAAAAGGAGGTGTTTGAGTTGTTATTATTCTATTCTTCTGAATTTGATGTTCTGCATTAAGTTTTTCAGGATTTCTCTCCTCCTCAACTTGTTCTTCTATAATCACAGGAGAGTCTTTTTGTAAGATTTTTCTAGACCTTAAGTGGATGTTTTGAATAGGAAGGATTGAATATGAAGTCCCTTCCTTAGTATTGTAAATTGGTCTTTCCACTTTGTTACTCAGATTTGCTATAGGTTGGGCAGGTAATTGAGTTGATATGGGTGGTGTTTGGTTAGATGGTAGTTGAAGCTGCTAAGGTTGAGTTATTGCAGGTAATGATTATTGTGGATTTAATGGGTTTGATTGAGGGGGTTGCTGGAATTGCTAAAATGGTTGTTTAGGATATGGTTGTTCATATGATTGTTGAGGATAAGGTTGATATTGTTGTTGATATGGTTGTTGACGATAAATTTTTTGCGAAGGTTGGGCTCCATAAGCATATCCTCGCCAACTTTGTGAAGGTTGGTTTTGGTTTCACTGAGGAGGCCAAGCCTGCCATGGCATAGGAAAATTCCATGATGTTTGAGCAGGATATTGATAATTTTGAGGAATTTGTTGAGTAAATTGTTGAGATAAATTTTGAGACATACCTGTAAACCGTAGTTTCCAAGGTTTTCTTAGTGCCAAATTGTAGAGAGATTCAATCCCTTTACCTTCTTCTATTGGATTTGCATGTAATTCCCTTAGCTTTGGACAATTATTAGTTGAATTATTTTCAGTACAAAGTCCACAAATCTAAATACCATCTAAACGACATTCCCTTAGTGGATGCTTCTTACTACATTTAGGACAAAAAATTGATAGTACCTGATCTTGTTCATCTTGTTTTTTATTGGCCTTAAGTACATCAACTTGTGTTCCTAATGTTCTCAAGGTATCAGTTTTAAAATTCTCAAACAAATTCCCTAATTCAGCTCTTGTTATGCTTCCTATTGCTGATTTATTAACTTTTGAATTTGCATCTCTTTGTCCACTGTTAGCTCTTCCTCTTGAATACTTTTGACATAATTTTTCAATTTCATCAAATGGAATATATGAGATGTCTCATTTTCGCATCACATTAATAATATTAAGATATTCATCTTGTATACCTTCAACAAAAATTGTTCGAATGGTATCAGGATTTAAAGAATGTTGTTTAGATTTTTGTAAGTTATAGAGAAATCGTTCTAAGTATTCCTCCAAACTCTCATCTTCTTGTTGAGACATCCTAAAAATATCCTCCTTCGAATCTCTAGGCCTACAATATGCTTGATACTTCTTAAGAAAAATCTTCCTCATGTCTTCCCAACTGCTAATAGTATGTTCACCTAATCCCATGAACCACTTTAATGTAGATTCTTTCAAAGTAGTAGGAAAAAGACTAAGCTTATGTGTACCATCAATATAACCATAGGTACAACATAAAATATCAAATTCAAACAAAAATGAGTCAGGACCTTCAGAAGACATACTATAGAAATTTGGTAAAACAGAAGGTGGTATATTTTTCATTTTTACCTCTTCTCCCAAGATTGCTCTAGTGTCTAAGATTGGAAATCCAAAAGTAGCTTCTTCGTCATTGTCTACTCCTCCATCCTCTCTTCTTTTCATTTTCTCTTTTAGTATATTCTTCTCTTTTAGTATATTTTTCTCTTTTAGTATATTCTTCTATTTTTATATATTCTTCTCTTTTAGTAAAAGAGGTTTGCACTTTAAGAGATTTGATCCACCATTTGCACCTTAAGAGATTTGATCCCTCAATGGTAAATTAACTATTTTATTTCAAAAAAAATTATTTATAAATTTTTTTGGGTTTTGCTAGCAAGACATGTCTGGGGGGATTAAAATTTTGATCACTTGGATACACAAGGGCTTGCCAACATGATTTTTTCCACCCGCAGATTATTTTACCTCACTTTTAATTTTATTAGTAATTTTATTTTTTCATTTTTTTAATTTTATTTTTATGTAATTTGACTAAGTCAAAAATTTTACAAGACAATAAAGGACATTACATCTCTTCCATACTAGGTTGGGAGTGTCTGTTGGCACAAAAAGAAACAAAAAAAAAACTACTTGAATACAAAGGACGTGGGCACTGAAGTGATTTTGGTAATGAAATTAGCACTGAAGTGATTTTGATAATGAAATTATATTCAAAATTTCAAATTGTTTAATGGAATTTTATTATTTTATAAATTTGATATCTAAATTTTCTAAAATATTTTGATACGAAATCAATTTATTAAAACTTATTGCACATAATTTTGTCATTGATGACAACCAACATCATTGATGTCAAAGGGGATGTCTACAGAAGCAATAATATCTCAAAGGAAACAGTGTGATGACTTGATCTCTTGCATGTCCTCATCAAGCGAAGTAAAAAAACGTTTAAAATTTATTGATTTTTTTGTCACAATTATGATGCCCTAATGAATCTACGGATGTTTGGTTGGATAGTCCTCTATGAGACCTTTCTAATGGTATACCCCAATTGAAAAAACTCCTCCCGGATGATAATTTATGATCATTTGAAATTTCTAGCTATAATGAGGCATAAAAACACAAAATTTGTTAAACAATGAGCATCTTTGAGGCAAATCTATGGTTCTATGGAAAAATATATAACGGATATTATTTAGACATGCACACTATTTAATTTAATTAAAGTTCGGGCATCTTCGTCAGCATTCAGCCTTCAAAATTTCAGTAAACTATTGATGATATGTCAAATTGACTAAAGTTTAACATGGGGCTGCCCCTCCTTGATGGCCCAATTAGGCTATGATATGTGGCCTTTTGTGATGACATGGAAAAATAGGACGATGTGGTTAATTGAGAATGACATGGAAATACGTCATTGTGTTGTGTGCATGTCGGTACAAGATTTTTCAGTCAACCAATAGGTGGATTTTGTATGACACGTGTCCCACTCAGAATGAGCCATGTGGCTAGTGTGATGTCATGATGACATCAGCATGCAGGTGTTTAAGTGACCCTTAAATCACGAACATTTTACATGGTCACATGGGTGAGATTGTCCCTAAAATGTAGCCCTTGTCTTGTATATATACGAAGGCATGATCGTGACTAAGGGCATGGATCGTGAATAATAATCATATGTGAAGGTCTATCTTAAAGGGTGAGTTGAAGGTGCTTGTGTTCATTGGTCACAAGGTCGAAACCCTGTAGCTTAATTATTTGGCATTTTTGATAGGCTCATATAAATCAAACTAGATTGTTGTTTTTGGCACATTGACTTGGCACTGTTGATTGGATCAAACTATTTTGTTGCTTTTGGCATAATGACTTGGCATTGTTGACTGGCTTGTTGATTTTTGACACGATTGACTGGCTCACACGATGACTTGGCACTATTGATTGTTTTAGATTTGGCTTGTTGTTTTTAGCATGATGACTTGGAAATATTAATTGGCTCGTATGTGACTTGGCACTAATGATTGGCCCATATTTGGCACAATTGTAACGATCTTGGCTCAGTGATTGTCTCACAAGTCATAATGGGGCAAGGCCTCTCTGAATTGAATCAAACAAACTAGTAGCTCCAACCTTGCACGAGGTAATGTATAGCATGGTTGGCACATTGTTTGTCTTTTGTGAGATCATGGGTTTGAACAAACAAATGATTTTATTGCTTTTAGTTCTCAGTGGAAATACATTTTCTTGAATAAGTAAGCCACCAACAGTAACCTTTCTGTAGAATCCTCATCAAACTTTTTCCATTTTGTAGAAAACACCTCAATTGTGCCATTATGTTGATTAGTTAATTTAATTTATTTTTATTTTATATGGTTTTTGGGTCATTATGAAGTCGAATTTGATTCTGGAAGAAGCATGGTGATCAAGATTCAGTTGTGAACAATTCTAAAGGTGTGAAAAGCCTTGGTGATATATTTTTGATGTCTAGAATTAGTTTTATGTGTTTTGAAGGCTTATGAGCATGTTGTGGCAAGTGTTTTGTATATGGCCATAACGTTTTCCAAGAGGAGTTTCATGTGACCAGGTTAATGAACAAGGTGTAACAAAGTATGAACAGGATATGACAGCATTATGACAGCAACATGATTATTTTTTGAGACTTGTATTCTTTATAGAGCATGTGGATCCAATTTGAAATATCGTGATAAGTGGTCCACATGAAGTTGAAGAAGGAGGTGGATGCCTTCATCGAGGTTGGTGCCTAAATCAGGTTGAATCCTACAACAAGTTGAAGCTTGCACATTTCTGATGTTAGTGCCTCAATCAAGTTGTAACCTATTGCAAATGGGTGTTTTCATATTTTCGAGATCAGTGTCTCAATCAGGTTGTAGCCTATTACAAGTAGCAACATATTGGGGTTGGGTGCCTCTAGTAGGTCGGTTCCTACAAATCTATGTAATGAATTGAAGAATATAAAGAAAAATAATTTGTGGTTTTCTCTCGCAAAGGTTTCCATGTACAAGCTTGTGTCATCTTACGTTTATGTTATGATGGTTTCTTGATGCATGGTTTCATTTATTTTTATGCTACAAATTGTTATGGTACACTAATACATGGTTGTTAATTGATGCAATGTTTTGAAATAATAAGATTGTAATTACATTGATTCACCCCCCCCTCCCCCACTTTTAGCCTGATCTTTGGACTAACAAGTGGTTTTAGAGTAGGTGCTTTCAAGAATAGTTAATTACTAGAAGGTTGATCATGGAAAAAGTGGCATATATTAGATCATCTAGCAAACCTCCTCAATTTGATGGATCCAACTATGCTATTTAGAAGATAAGAATGGAAACCTATCTCATTTCCTTGGGATTTAATGTTTGGACAGTTGTAGGAATTTATTATAAAGTTCCTGATACTCCTCCAATATATACAGTGGGTAAGGCACTCTATACATCAAATGCACTAGTTAAGCAAGCTATTTTGATTGGTCTCACACATTTAGAATTTTTCAAAGTGATGCATTGTAAGTCAATACATGGAATATGGAACAAACTTAAAGCTTGTTATGAAGGGGACAAGAAGGTAAAAGAAGCTAAACTACAATCTCACAGGGCTCAATTTGAAAGTTTGAAAATGGAAAAGGATGAGGATATTGCTTCATATTTTCTTTGAGTAGACAATATCTTCAAAATTATCACAAGTTCTGGTAAAGAAATCAAGAATGAGGTTTTTCAAAAAAATTGAGATCTCTTCCTTCAAGATCAATCTCAAAGTCTCGACCCTTGAAGAACTGTCAGATACGGACAAAATGAATAGGGATGTACTTCATTGAACACTCAAAAACATATGAACTAAGGATAAAGGAGGACAAATTGGGAATCAAGGAAGCATCATTACAGGTAGTCGAAGAATGGAGAAAGCATGAAAATCAAACATACTCCAATCATAACACTGATAAAAAAGAAGCCAAGTTCATCAGAAAGATGAAAAGGTAAACTGGAAAGTTTAAAGGTAAATTGTCTTTCAAGTGTTTTAAATGTGGAAGAAGCGGTCATTATCCTTCCAAGTGTACTTATGCAAAAATGAATGATAGTGATGATGAATCAAGATTCAAGTTTAGGAATCAAAATAAGAAGCAAGGTAACAAGAAGAATACTTTCTTCTCAAAATAAGAACGTGATTATGAAACTAATAAAAGTGCAACTGATAATGAAAGAGGTGAAATTCAATTCTTTGTTAAAATAGAAGAAACTGTTAGAGTCCTATAGTGATAGGATTCATAATTTTGAATTGGCTAAGTTTGAGCCTTGTAATATTGTACATATCTTTGCTTTCTGCAAATGTTTTCCATATTCAAAAATTAAAAAATGTAAAGAGGGTACGTCCAAAAAGAAATATCAAAGGACAAAAAGAATAAGAAAATATCAAAAAATGAAAATATATGAACCAAAAAAAAAAAAAACAGATAATGAAAGTGTGCAAGTCAAAATGCCACTACTATTTTACTTCTTTACTGTCTTAAATAATGGTTGTGTGCAGCTTGTCATATATGCCACAACCCATGGTAGTCAAACTGCTTGATCTTGACTACTTCGTGCTTTAAATTTTATGTTTATAGTTAGAGAATAAAATCTGACCAAACTGTTTAATCTTGGCAGATCATTAGATAGCTAGAGAAAATAAAAGGAGCTCATCAGTTTAATCTAAGCCCTTGGATGATATAATATTAGAATTAGATAGTTTACTTTTCAAAAAGAAAAATGAATGATAAGGGTATGCTAGTCTAAATGCACGCACATAAAATGAAGAAAAAATGGTAGGGTAAGTAATGGGTAAGTAGAAGAAAGGTTGTTGAAGTATAAAGTTGATTGGATAAAAGCTCATTTATCATGCTTGATTATATGTCTCAATGTGCATAAACATTTGACAAAGCAAAAATAATGGTTTACAAGTTCATTTACTTAACTCCCCTTCATTCTTTTCATCCATTTACTTACTAATTTCCCCATCCACAAATAAGTTCTAAGTACTTAAATATTTCAAGTCATAAAGGCTCAGAGCATTTCTCTGACTTCTGGTGGGACCGGACCCTCGACTTAATGACTTATGGACATCAAGTGTTAGAATTCCCTTCATAAAATTCAATTCCCCTTCATTACCCTAATAAAACCCCTTTTCCTAAGGTTAAACTTCATTTGCCTAGGATAAATAAATAACCCCAAGTTAAAATTCCATTTCATTCAAAAACCCACAAAAACATTTTATCCTAAGTATGAAGTGCATGTAAATAAAGTGCGCAAATATTACATTTGCATTTATGCTTAAGGATATATTCACTCCACTCATTTCATATTAATTTTTAACTTGATTATATAAATTCCCGATATACCTTTTCCTGTATATTAATTAAATCCCCTATATAAATATCCCAACCCTTAGTTTTAATATAAACTATACAATTTACCCCATATCCTGACAAAACCTTCTTAACTTACCAGATTTTGGTAAAATTAAGATAACCCATCATTTAATT
Source organism: Pinus tabuliformis (assembly GCA_031772625.1). Classification (NCBI taxonomy): domain Eukaryota; kingdom Viridiplantae; phylum Streptophyta; class Pinopsida; order Pinales; family Pinaceae; genus Pinus; species Pinus tabuliformis. The sequence continues at coordinate 1,651,395,116 of CM062820.1, read as the reverse complement.
CCCCCCGATCATTTAAACCCGTGATTAACCTATAATTAATCCCAAACCGCCGAGGGTTAAAGTCCTGGGACCCCCCGAAAACCCATACTCTTATCACCGGTGCACCTCCCTCGCCCTAATACCATCAGATCATCATCGCCCTCATCCGACGGTCCATAGCCATATTGGCCGCACCCGATGACTGACCGTTACCTTCTCGATAAGGTGGTTTTCACCGGTCCCCCAACTGATATGTGTCGAGTGCTGGAGTAGATCGAGTGACCCCTCCTAAATACTGCCTCCTCCACAAAAGCAGTGCGATGGCATGGGAAACCACCTCCCCGCCAAAATCGAAAAACCGCCCACTGTTCATATGTAGAATTACCCACCAAAAAGTGACCGTTGCTAAATAAAGAGCCTGCGAAGCCCTATTTCGCCTTTTTCGCTTATTTTCTCTGTGAACCATTGAACTCAAATTTCAACCCTAAAGAAGCTGCATAGACCTAAATCAACCTCTCAAAAACGTACTAGAGCCATTCAAACATTTGCAACTACCGTGAACTCCAAATTTGAAGCCAGTTCACCCAATTCCAGGTATTTAAAGACGTATTTTCCACACAACCCTTTCAATTTGAAAACGCTCAGTCTGTGAAGTGTTTTAATTAAGTAAAATTAATTGAAATTACTTTAAATTTAAAAAGTCTCTGCCCAAACCCTTTTGAGAGCTTCTAGTTTCCGTTAAAACCACTAAATAAACCTGTGAAAGCCGAATTCAATCCACAAGAACTGAATTATGGCTGCCCCTGTCGCCATGGATGTCAGGCCTATCACTACTCCCCATTTGGACCTAGACCACCTCCCCCTGGCGGACAAAGATTTTCAAATCAAAGACACAAGTGCATATGAGGTCCTGCTCAAAATTCATTGTTTGAGTAAAGATAGATACCTGAACCATTCTAATGACATTGGCCTTTGGGACTCCAATTTTCCCAAATACTAGTTTCCCCAAGTACATATTTTTCCTAAAATTGTCCATATGTGCCATGCTTATTACATTCCCAGCCAGAGAGTTGTAATGTCCCCTGACCAAAAATTTTTGTTTACTATCACAGCTGAATCAATCAATGAGATGTTACAACTCCAACCAGGACCAAACCTGACCCCACTCTCCATTGGGGATTTGTTAGACCAGTACACCAAGTTGAGTCCCTCTAGACTAGCCCAATTATTTCAAACTTTCATTGTAGAAGAGCAACACATTCCTAAAATTGCCCCTCCATATGTTTCTGCCATGTTCTCTGAAAGGGGCAAACAAATCATAACCATGATATCATGTATTCTAGGTTGCACCATTGATGAATTTGTTGATGAACTTATCCTGGCCTTCATGTCCATTTAAACCCTAGGAAACCCTCCTGCTACTTTGTATGATTATGCCCAATTCATAGCTAAAAGAATGCATGAACAATTTACTAGAATGCACAATGAGAGAGTATTCAAATACTCATCTATACTATACTATATGTTTTTGTATTATCAGTCAGACAGATTTCTATTCAGCCTCCAGAAGCTAGGTACCAAAGGCCAGCCCAGATCTATTATCTTTTGGACACCACTTTTCCACAAATACTCATCACCTTACACCTATACAGACTTCATTGATTCTTTTGTCCATCTTGTTATAGACATTTTTGTGCCTTACAGCATTGAGCATGAAATGTCCATAATCTAAGGGATCCAAAGCCCTAAACATGTTTTTCCTACCCCTAGAGGAACAAGGCTAACAAACCACGGCAATTCACAGAAGTTCTCCACCAGAAACTGCTCAAAAACAAGTCAATTCAGGATCAATTCAGTGGCTCCACTAGCTGTTTGCGCTGAATGTCAAAGCCAACACTGGCTACCTGCGCTGAATGTCAAAGGCAACACTGGCTACCTGCGCTGAGCGAGAGTTGACATGTGGCAAGTTCATTCCACGAGGTGTCAAATCCCAGGAAGCTTCCAGAATCTTCCTCAATGACACTTGCCTCAGGGAATTCGACTGGTGATGAGTAAGAGGTTCCAAATCTCCAAGTGGAAGCAAGAACCTCCAAGTGGAATCAAGAACTGACAGAGGGAGAGGACACTAGTCAGATCTCAAGCTGACTCATCCTCTCTCCAAACATCTATATATGGATCTCTCCTCCATGAGATAGAGAGGCTAGAATTTGGTTATTGCAAAGAATTGTTGTTGGTTTGAGATTGGAATCATTGGGTGCTTAATGCTTTGAAGGGGGTGAAGATAGGAATTCCATTTGCTGGGAAGGAGATGCTGGATTGGAGCCCTCTGGGTTGTATCTCTACCTGAACCTTGTTATTTATCAATAAAGTTATCTTGGTTTCTCCTATATACTGATGTATCTTTGATGTATGATTGCATTAGTATGTTTAGTTTATTTCTAATCCTGAACTAGTTATGAATATTAATCCATGTCTTGTGTAGTGTTCTCTTCTTGTGATCTTGCAGAAACCTCTTGAAGCTGGGCGAGCGAGAAGACAAGTAGCTGGGAACTCACAAAGAGAAGAGAAGCCGGATCGAGGGACAAACGGAAGACACCGGTTAGTCCATCCATCTCTCTTCATTTTTAATTCATAAAGGAAGAATACTAAAATAGCTGTCTCTGTTTGTTGCTAAGGCACTGTCACACCTTAGGTGGATAGGATCTTCCTGCATAGGCATTTTTCCCCACAACAAATTGGCGACTCCACTGGGGAGATCTGTTTAGTCATTTTATTTGTGTTTCCATCATTGTTTGTTTCATAAACTCAACAGCAACAATCGAACTGCATCTGCTTCTCCCATATGCAAAGTAGACAGTTGTTGCTTTGATCCAATCACTGGACTTGTCTATGATCTGAACAATGGACTCACAAATGATTTGATGATCCTTTGTGATAGATCTTAGTACTCCCTCAAAGCATCCCTTTGATTGCACCTTGCTTGTTGCTTTTATTTGGCCTGAAACAGTAGATTAAATAGCAATCTGTGACCCAAAACCCAGTGAGAAACTCTCGTTTCTCCTTCAGCGCGATAGCTGTGAAGAGGTTATGCATTTCAATGCAGGTCCCTTGAAGGCTACCTGCGCTGAATGTCAAAACCCCTGTGTTGAGGTTGCACTGAACCAGTTTGGCCTTGTGCAGCTGGGATTCTCTGCTCTGTTTTGCCTTGTTTTGATCTCTGATTTTTGCAACCTGTAACCAGCATAGGTACCAGTCTGATAACTCATTTTCTCTACTTAAATTCCACCTCCTTTTGTACAAAAAGACTGTGAGTGTTTTTATGTGTTTGTGGCGTCATTTACAGTTTTCCTTTGCATGAGTGAAATAATCATCCTGTAGCCCTTGATTCAGATCTGTTGATTGTGATCTTAGAAGAGAGTTCATTGGTTGTTTGCAATTGATTATACATTTACTCTTGCTTATTGGTTTGAGTTTGTCTCTTTTAAGTGTCAAAACAAGTATTCATTTCGAAAATCGTTAAGTGTTGTAATCTCTTCTACCCTTTCTGATTTGGAAAAAGTAAACTTGTTTGTATCCGTCATTTAAAAGCAAATTCAAAGTTGTACAAAAAGCTTTCTTTGTAGGCATCAATACTAAGAAAGCGGAAAACAAACACCTGCATTGTGCATTTGCATCTTGATAGTTTGCATGTTTGATTTAGGAAAAGTGCATTAGAGTGTGCTGATTGCTCTTTGAGAAAAGATGGTGTCTTTCTTTTCCCTTAGTAGCTAGGATTTTCAAAGTTGAAAAGATATAAATCTTGCTTATCATCTTTAGACTGCATTTAGGAATTGTATCATACATCTCGTGGTGAACCTTGAAAGGAAAACTTCTAAAAAGATCAACCTAAAATAAATTGAATGAACTTAACAACGCTTTGCAACATAACACACAACATAGAGTTCTAGGCTAGAGACGTGTTCCGGCGTCGTAAAGCCTGGTGACTGTCGATCTCGTGGATGGTGGGTGATTCCTCCTGAGGGACGACAGCGCCAGTACGGATTGTGCTCCCACGTACCGTCGCGTATATATTGTGAGACCCCTATAGGCATAAAACCTTTATCCTTAGGAAGCCGTGTCGGCTGCCCAACTGATCGCAATGCACTGAACACAGCATTCAGGAAGATCGACCGCCCGTACCTTAAAAAGTATTCTGCGGTTTTGCGAAAAGTTTGGCACACCCTCTACCTAGAACTCCAGAGTAGTTCCTTTTGGCCTTTTTTAGACTCTATAACGGAAAAAGTCCATCCAAGCATTTGTCACTTCGGGCTCGTTAAAACATCGAAGGAGACTAGAGTCATCTTTAGCTTTTTCTCGACTCTTTAAAATTGAAAAAGCAAGTTGTGTCTAAAGCGTCGTTAAAATTTATTTTAAATGGAACAATCACCCCTATTCCTACGTTGATCTTTGGGTTGAGAAAATGGAGCACACCAACCAAGGAATTCCCCTTGGTGGAAATCCTAGTCCCTTCTTCTCTTGGGGAGATGTTGGTGCGCCTCATATGGCCACATTGTCGCTTCCAGGACTGACAATTGGCTTGCCGGTCTGGCTCTTCTCAACCAATATCGTTCAGAACACCACTATTCCTGAACAGTCGAGTCAACAGTTAGACCAGGCCAGAGTTGCCCACCAGCCTTCTACTTCATCTAATTCTTCCTCTCCTCCTTCCTCTTCACTTGACGGAACTAGTAGAACAAAAAACCAAGTTCCTAAGGAGAAGAAGGAAAAGAAGAAGAAAGAGAAGAAGAAGAAGGAGCCAAAAGCGACTGGGGGCAAACAAGTGTCGTCTGACAAAAATCCACACACAGCACTGACTAGGCCTAAATCGCCATGTGTCATATGCAAGGGAGACCACTTCCACAGAGATTGTCCCTGCATCCCTCGGATACTAAGGGACTGGTCTCCCCGTTTGCACAATTCGGTAGCGTCAACCTCTGATAGCCATGTTGACTGCTCACCGTCAACTAGTGAAAGTGAAGTCACAGGACAGAGAGGGAAAGCTAGATTTCCCTGCAAACTGTGTGAAGGCGACCATGCCATCCACCATTGTCCCTTCTTAGATGAGGCTAAAAGAGTTCTGGAAGATCACCCGATTTTACGAGCGCAACTTCCTCCTGGATATCAAAAACTCCTGCCAAGTCCTTCACTAGTTGAGAACCCGGCTGGCCCGCCCAGGTGGTCAGCCGAAGCACCTATCATTGAAGATGAACCGTCTGAATCCATACCTGATGAAAGTCAAAAGGTTGAGGTGGCAGTTGACCCGGTTTTGCCTTCAGAGGCTCTATCTTCGAATGATACCATCACAGAGGAGAATAAAGACGACACCGTCCAAATTCTCTTCATCAACACAGACTCCGACGAACAAGGGGGAAATTTGCCCATTCCTTTATCGCAGGAAAGGACTTCGTCAGAGTCATACCCGGCCGTCTATTCGGTCCCACCACCAAGCAACCTAGTTGTCTCGTTCGACTGGAACCAACTAGGCAGACCCCGGTTGCCAGCAAGCATACCATTCAGAATTATCGTTCAAATATACAGAATGGTAATGGCTGGCATTATCATTGATGAGGGGGCATCTGTGAGTATCCTTTCCTCTATTGCTTGGAAGGCGCTTGGTTCGCCAGCGCTTTTGCCTGAAATGAGAAATCTATCAGGCTTTGATAAAGGAACCAGTCGACCTTTAGGGATCCTCCCCAATGTGCCCATAACATTGAAAGGGAAGACCGTTCAAATGAACGTGATGGTCGTTCAAGGACCCTTGGATTATAACCTACTCCTTGGACGAGACTATATATATTGCATGGGGCCCTCGTCTCCTCACTCTTTAGAGTAATGTGTTTTCCGCATGAAGGAAGAGTGGTCAAGCTCGTGGACCAACTTTCATTTCCCGGATCACGCATCGCAAATAGTCATGTACCTTCCCTAAATGGTCTCTTCACACAAGAAGTGTCTCAACCCACGGTCCATCCTCCTGATGAGCGCGAGTAATCCAGGAGGATATGACTGGAACCTAGGGGGCATGCGTCCTGGTCTGCTTCGGCAGGAAAACTTTTGGTATAGGGTAGGTTTCCGCGGGAGAATATGACTAGTATGTACTCCGTCCGTCTAGGAAGAGGGGTTGTTCTAGAATAATATTCTTTTGTCAAAGTTATGTGAGTTGGCGGGCTACGTCGCTCACCTTTGTCTATTTCGGTAGACATTGCCGAGGAAGTGTTTTGTTTGAAAGATTAACGAGACAATCTTTGGGTAACCTGAAAGAGGTAAGCCTCTCTCGTTAAAACAAATGTTTTGGCGGAAGTGAAGTAGAGGTAACCTTGAAACTCTGTTTTATACCTGGGGGCATGCAAACCTTTTGGAGTGCAAGCAAGGGGCGGCTATTTATTTTTTAAATTTTTAGGACCTCTAACCCTTTAAACTCGTAGGATTAGTCGTTTCCGAACTTGCATAACGAAAGGATCCGGGGCAAAGCTTCGTGAGATGAAGCTCCATAAAAAATAGAATCTCAATGAGACACCCTTATCATATGACTGGTATATCGAGCAGTTTTAGCACACAGTTCATGCTCGTTAAAAAATAAATGCAAGATCCGAGCAGTTTTAGCACATAGTTCATGCTCGTTAAAAAATAAACATAAGATCGAGCAAGTTTTTCCACCCGCGTTTAAGCTCGTTAAAAAATGAACTATCCCGGTAAATAACCACTGTGAATGTAATATCATTAGCCATTAAAGCCTTGGTCGTGTTTGCACCGTCACCTCCACTTTTCCATTAGCCGATCGTTCACCTCCATATGTTTGTTTACCCATTTTGAGGAACAGCTGCGAAGAGTGATTTCACCTAGCCATCCTTGTGACACTGCCGTGATTGGAAAATTCCAACCTGTACCTGGAATCAGCTGCTAACCCTGTTTATCACTCGTTCCTCAAAAGACGAGTCTTCTTTAAGCTCTTTTCATCTGACTCGTAAAATATGAAAAGATTGCCGAGTCCTTGGCTTTCCAGCTCGTTAAAGGGACAGGAAGTGCTATCCCTCCTCTAGATTTTAATCTTTTTGGACCTGAGGGATTATTGCACAAAAATATCGAGCGCTTGTTTTATTCAGCTCGTTAAAACTATCGAAAACTCATCCCTTCTGTATTGTTTTATACTTTTTCGGACTTAAGGGATTAGATGACAAAAAAGGACTTTTGGAGTTAACTTTATGTATCTTTTCAGACTCTCTAAAAATGAAAAGAACCGAGTTATCTTTGTCGTTAGACTCGTTAAAATCATTAAATAGCGACAAACTTGTCTTTAGGCGAGAACGAGTTTCACTATCGCTAGGCTCGTTAAAACATAGCGATGGGCTTGCCCGAAGGGCAGGTTATAGAACAAGCATATGTTATCCTCCTCAAGCTTGACAAAAATAAAGAGGTACTGGTCAGCAATGACTGGGGAAAAATTGGGAGAAACTAAAGAAAACTTTGATGGTAGCAAGTCGCTCTTGAACATGACACTTTTCCTCCGTACCACAATCGGGTTGAGTTGTTTCATTCACCGGTCACATCCATGGTCTCGCCATACCATCCATATTTGGGGTAATGCTACCGATCCATCGCATCAGTGTCGCCATATGTTCAAGAGAAGTCGTTCAGAAAAGTCAACCGTGTCCCATCCACTACCATACATTATCCTTCATCCTTTCATGACCGCCACCCTGAATCATATGTCACAGATCGTTTTCACCTCCATCAAAATCATTAGCTCTGTTCCGTGTCATTGATGTGGGATTCATTAAGGCCCTCCTTTGACGGATCGCTTCTTGTCGACATCAGCTCATTATCCAAGAAGTTGATCTAGGAACAACCCCTTCAGTACTTTGAAGCTTGCATGCCTCAATGGCAAGTTTCTCACTTCCGGCGACAGGTATACATCAATGACCTTCGACCGAAAGATTTTGCGTGGTGTTCGACGCCAAGTCCTTTATTCACACCACGTGAATTGTACTGCAGTACCTTGAGGGTCATTATCATTATCGGTGATTCCTCTCGCGCTTGTTAACGGTTTACCTCATTGACCGGTAATCAAGCGAGGTCTTTCCATGTTCGACTTCAGAACATTTCTCACATGGATCGACTTGTACTTAGAGTGAAGATCGAACGAGTTTGAAGACCCCGGATCTAGTTTCATCCATCCGGGCTGCGATATATATTCAGGAAAGATAAACACATTGACATGTACATCATTGCAGCAGATAATCATCCTACTCAAAGGATGATAATTTCATCAAAATTATCAGTCTACCATCAGACGATTGTCTGTTCTATGTACAGAAAAATGAATTTATAAAGCTGAGCATGGGAATGCCCGCCTCAGCTAGATCATGAAAGCAGTATGAAAAATAATGTATTGTATTGTATCTTATTACAGGTCTCCTCCCAGCATTGGATGAACTTCGGATCCCCTTGATAAAGCATTTCACCCGATAAACGGCCTCATACTTTAGGGGGCAACTGTTATAGACATTTTTGTGCCTTACAGCATTGAGCATGAAATGTCCATAATCTAAGGGATCCAAAGCCCTAAACATGTTGTTCCTACCCCTAGAGGAACAAGGCTAACAAACCACGACAATTCACAGAAGTTCTCCACCAGAAACTGCTCAAAAACAAGTCAATTTAGGATCAATTCAGTGGCTCCACTAGCTGTTTGCGCTGAATGTCAAAGCCAACACTGGCTACCTGCGCTGAATGTCAAAGGCAACACTGGCTACCTGCGCTGAGCGTGAGTTGACATGTGGCAAGTTCATTCCACGAGGTGTCAAATCCCAGGAAGCTTCCAGAATCTTCCTCAATGACACTTGCCTCAGGGAATTCGACTGGTGATGAGTAAGAGGTTCCAAATCTCCAAGTGGAAGCAAGAACCTCCAAGTGGAATCAAGAACTGACAGAGGGAGAGGACACTAGTCAGATCTCAAGCTGACTCATCCTCTCTCCAAACATCTATATATGGATCTCTCCTCCATGAGATAGAGAGGCTGGAATTTGGTTATTGCAAAGGATTGCTGTTGGTTTGAGATTGGAATCATTGGGTGCTTAATGCTTTGAAGGGGGTGAAGATAGGAATTCCATTTGCTGGGAAGGAGATGCTGGATTGGAGCCCTCTGGGTTGTATCTCTTCCTGAACCTTGTTATTTATCAATAAATCTATCTTGGTTTCTCCTATATACTGATGTATCTTTGATGTATGATTGCATTAGTATGTTTAGTTTATTTCTAATCCTGAACTAGTTATGAATATGAATCCATGTCTTGTGTAGTGTTCTCTTCTTGTGATCTTGCAGAAACCTCTTGAAGCTGGGCGAGCGAGAAGACAAGTAGCTGGGAACTCACAAAGAGAAGAGAAACTGGATCGAGGGACAAACGGAAGACACCGGTTAGTCCATCCATCTCTCTTCATTCTTAATTCATAAAGGAAGAATACTAGAATAGATGTCTCTGTTTGTTGCTAAGGCACTGTCACACCTTAGGTGGATAGGATCGTCCTGCATAGGCATTTTTCCCCACAACACATCTAGTCATGACCATGCTAACAGGAAGCCCTCCACCCAGAATAAGCCAAGATATCAAAAGAGTCCTCCAATTGTCCAAGCAAAGTAAAGTGGGAGATTGGTATCTTTACCAAAATCACACTGAAATAAGAATCTATGGTTGCCAACTAGCACCATACAAACTGCCCAAATACCTCCCCATGAGGTTGCTTGCTCTAGAGTATTATAGGCAGATAATGAACTCAGATGAAGTCAATTTCGTATCAGCCAAGAAAAGAACCTAGTTCAAGGTCAAAAATCAGTTAGGCCCTTTCATTTGCAACTCTAGAGAAGCATGGCAGGAAGCAGATCAGATTCTGCAGTGAATGAAGTTCCAAAACAGTTTCATGTGGAGATATGACCCTCAAGGGTTTATGACCAAACTTAGACAAAAGGTCAAACCGGGGCCTTACATTCATCACCCCATACCAGAGATAGAAAAATATGCCAATCAATCTGAGTGGGTGGAGAACACTCTCATAGACAGGGATAGTACAAAGGTAGATGTTGATAATACCTTAATTGATTTAGAAATACAGCTTGATGAAAGCTCATTCCTGCAGGTACCACAGCAAGAAGCAACCATGAGTACCCCTACAGTTTTGCAGACTCCTCGAAATGAGGAAAAGAATCCCAAGAGGAACATAGAGGGAGCCTCCACTTCAGGTATGGACACTTCAAATGTGCAGTATGAAGCCAACGAGAGCAAAGGGCCAAGGTTCAATCTAGTTTCAGAATAGGTGTTACACAGTAATTTGTCACTGTCTTCCTGTCAGTCTTCCTACTGTGTCATGAGACCAAATTAATCATGCTCATGCTCTCTAATGTTGCAAAATGACCCACTTTGCCAAAGTTCTTCTATCATCACGACTGTTGTAAAAATAAACGCGCTGATGAGTGCTCCAAAACAAACCGAATGCGCTGCCAGCGCGGAAGTACACGTGATTCCCACGTTGGTCGGGTTTCATGAGACAGCGCGACTATTGCTCATATTTGATCGCGTTGACATGACTTTCTTCATTATTCAGCAGCGATGTCAGCGCTCCAGTGCATTTATTCACCCGCGATGATCCAGTCTGGGCGAGTTTGTTCTAACAGCAGGCCTTCCAGATGACTTCAGACCTGGTTGTTGGCCTTGTAAATGTCGCCCTCCCTTCTCTGGCATGTCTATTTCGTCATTTGAGCCACCTTCCTTGGAGATAAGCTCATCCTCCCACCATTCATGGAGACTCCTTCTCCTATTTAAGCCTCCACCATTTCCATGAGCTGCTAGTTTGGAATTCATAGTGTTTGGAGTGTTGCTGATAGTGTGTGAGCTTGATAGGTAGCTGGTGTGACAAGTGTGGGATTGTTAGAGAGCTTAAGGAAGGTTGTGAAGTGTTTTGATCTTGTGTAAACTTGTGTGAGAGAGAGTTTTGTCTTGGGAGATCTACCTTCAAGGGTGAATGCTTGAGGGACTTGCTAGCTGGACCCTCTTGAGAAGGATTTGACGTCAGAACTATGGTTGTATTCTTCTTTGTTTATCAATAATATATGACTATCATTATGGTTCCACTCTTATTGTCTTTATGATGGTGTTTGAGTTATATCCTTTCTGACTGATATATAGTTGCATCTATTGGATTTTATACTTGTGTTTGTATCGATCTTTGCATGTGCAGGTTTCCGTGCACGAGGATCGTGAGGATTGTGACCAGTCGGGGCAAAGGAACGGGAGCATCAACTCTTTTACAAGTACTAGCGTTGGAATCCAGGTAGTCCTTCATCATCGGTCTTTCATTTGTAATTAGGAACCTGCGCGTTAGCGTTGTTTGATTGTTGCTAGACCCTATTTGGACTAGTAGGGATCGCCTCTATCCGCAGAGGGGATTTACCTCCACAACAATTTGGCGACTCCACTGGGGAGTTTACCTTGTTGTTTGATTTGTAAACTTTAGACGGAGCCTGAAGCACGGCCAGATAGCCTTCGAAACGCTATTTCTCTGCATTAGCGAAGTAGATCAACGCCACTTCAGTCAATCTCCAGTTTGGTTTACGAACTGAACAGCTTGGAGCTGGCTTTTGTCCTTTTTGTTCATTCTTTCCTTGAGTTTGTTTTTGCTCTCTTTTCAAAGTTTGGGGATTAGTTCTCTGTTTTTTGGTTTCCTGGTTCGGTCTGGGAGGTGCCTTGTTTGTTTAAAGATTGATTGCCTTGGTTTGGGAGTTTTTGGCTTGATTGTGGCCGTTTTTGAGCATCATCGCGGTTTATAATTAAACAGTCGCGCTGTCATCGCGCAACCCTTTCTGTGACTTCCTGATCATCGCGTTAATACACCAAATAGTCGCGACGGTTCTGAAAATCGGACCATCGCGGGTAAGGCGTGTACTTCCGCGCTGACATCGCATTGTTGCTATGCGTAGTTTCTTATCAGCGCATTGTTGTTGTGTACCACCCGCGCTGATTCCTGTAGAATTGAATTTCTTCAATTCTACCTCCTGAGCCTGTTGGTCTTGCTATCCCCTGCTGTTTTCACTTGGTTTATGACTTGATTTTCATTGTCTGAAGATTGAAGCACTTTCTTGTGAGTTCTTGAATGAATCTTGCTTTTTGTCTTGTGACCTAGTTTTATCATTCCAATTTTGTTGGATCAGCTTTGCTTGGTTACTCGTTTGCAAAGGTTCGTTTACTGCTTGCTTTTGGTTTGCTGAAGCCTTCCTCTTTGCTTGCTTTTGCTTGGTTGTTTAAGTGATTGTTGTTGAACCAGTCTTGACATTGTTTCGATTTCTTCTCACTACCCGGACACGGATCACAGTTGTTTGGGGTCAACCGGTTCTTTTCACATTTGTTTGTTATTATTTCTCAAAGCTTGTTTAATGCACTTTTCCATCAACAAAAAGAAAAACCTCTTTTGCTTTGTATTAGTTAAGGAGAACTAGAAGCTTTTCATTTTGATTAGTCATTAGTGATCTTGAAGAAAAGTTTGTGAATTTCCATTAGCTGCATTAGGAAAGCTGTTTGTTGTTTTGTGATCATTTCGTTTGTGTGAAGGCCCTCTAACCCTCTCGTAATTAGCATTCATCGAATGGAATGACATATTTTGGCATATAGTTTGAATTTAGGCAATTTTGAGAGATTTCATATGGTAAGGCCTGAAAACCAAAACCTAATACAAGATCAACCTTAAAATGAACTGAATGAACTTAAAAATGCATTGAAACATAACGCTCACTGTTTAGAGGTCTAGGCTAGAGACGTGCTCCGGCGTCGTTAAACCTGGTCACTTTTGTTTCACTTAATGTTGGGTGATTCCTCCTTCCGTGACGCAACAAGTGGTCTAGCACGGATTTGAGCTCCCACGTACTGTCGAGTATATGGGGAGACCCCACTAGGTTATCATCCTTTATCCATAGGAAGCCGTGTCTACCGCCTTACAAGCCGTAACACACCGAACACAGCATTCGGGAAGATTGACTGCCGTACGGGAAGTCCTTGGTTTTCATATGACTGCCAAGGTGTATATGCAGTTTTACGGATTTGTTTGGTAAACCTTTTTGCCTAGCTCTCCAGAGTAGTCACTTTTGATCCTTTTCAGACTCCCTAAAAGAAAAGGCTCATCTGAGCATTTGTCACTTTGGGCTCATTAAACATTCGAAGGCGACTAGAGTCATCTTTTTGCCCTTTTCTCGACTCTTAAAAAATGAAAAGGTCAAGTTGTGTCCTTGCGTCTTAAAATTTATTCGGCCATGATTAACATTTACCCGGTTAGATCTTGTTTGCGTTAGTTTGAGTAGGGTCCTTTCTCGTTAGTTTCCCTAGTTTTTGTTTTGAAGTTTGTCATCCTGTCTGAATCATCGATCCCGTCTCCCGTTCCAAGTGATCAAGGGTCTTCGTCTTCTGTTGCTCCTGAGGTACCGGTTGTGAGTGATACTCTCCCTGTCCCGAGTATCCAACCGATTAACTCTCATGCTCCAGACGACGAGGAGTATGAAATTCATTGGAACCCCATTTGGGAGCCTGAAGACGATATTCCTTTTACCCCTCCTGGTGTTTCGACCCCAATTTCTACCTCTGATATGGATGATACATCTCCTAGAGTGTGTGAGACACCTGTTTTGTCGAGTATTGAAACTCCTATCCCGGCCACATCTCCGGTACCCTCACGCTATAAGTCGTTAAGGGATAATACGGGTACTAGGATCCCTGCTTCAAGTACCATGTGGGATCTCCGCATTACTCCCACTACGGGATCTTTTGTTTCACAAGTTCACAGTACACCCGTCACTTCAGTTCCAACAGTTCCGACCGTTTGTGTAGCACATTCAACACCGGTTGTTAGTGCCATTGCGGCATCTTCAGCTGTGACCACTGGTGCTGGTCCGCCTCACGGCCAAGTGAGTAGTGGCTAGCCGGCACATACACCTAGAGTTGTTCATCCTGCACAAAGTGCACCACCCTCTTCTGGTCCCGTTCCAGGAGGAGGGCCATATGATCAATATATGCAAGCTATCCAGGATCCGAACGCGCAAGGTCTGTTTTATTACTACGATTCCACTTGTCAGTTCCTTTATCTTTCTAGACCCTTGCATATTCAACCTGTTGTTGAGGTCTTGGTACCATTATCCGTTGCTTGGGACGCCACCACTTACCATGGGGGCCAAGCAATGCCTGCACAGCTTCAGGGACCGCCTAACCAAGGTCAGTCGTCTTATGTGCAAACCCCCCAAGGGCAGCAATATTACAGCCAATCTTACCCAGGGCAACCTGGGGGCCCACAAGGACAACCCTATCAGGGACAACCTTCGGCCGCTGGTGGTCCGTCTTTCACTTATCTTACTCAACCTTCTGGTAATCCAGGGCAACCTGGTATCCAGCAAGGTTACCCATCTGGGCAACCAGGACAACCTTACATCCAACAAGGTCAACCTGGTGTCCAACAAGGTTATCCATCTGGACAAGCAGGACAACCTTATATGCAACAAGGACAACCTGGAATCCAGCAGGGGTACCCTTCTGGGCAGGGCGGTCAGCCTTACGTACAGCAAGGCCAACCCACTGCCCAGCCTAGTCATCCATCTGGACAAGTTGGTCAACCTCAGGGTCAACCGGCCGTCCAGCCCGCTCAACCATCTGTTCCGCAAGGACAACCCTCGGTTGTACAAGGACAACCTAATACCCAGCAAGCTCATCCTTCTGGGCAAACGGGTCCGTCCCAAACCCAACCAGGACAACCTTCCGGCCAGATGGTCCAAGCTCAACCTGTTCAAGGACATCCTTCTGGGCCCCAGACTCAAACTGGTCTTCAGATGCAAGGTGGGTTGCAATCCCAACCTTCTTACCAAGCGCAGCCTGGTCACCAGGCTCAGTATGGAGCTCAGCAACCGTATGGTTACCAGCAACCCCAGGGGCAAACTCAGTTGGCCCCGTATCAAAATTATCAACAAATGCAGGTCACCCCTTATCAGAATTATCAGCAACAGTATGTTGCTCCTGCAGGTCAAGTTGCTAATCCATGGGGTGCTGGGGGGCAGATCCAGAGTCAACCATCTGGTTATGGACAGAATCCCTATGGGCAGAACCCTTATGGGCCGAACCCGTCCGGACAAAGTCCATGGGGGCAACCGCCACCTAGTTGGAACTCTGGTACTACCTCTTTTCCACGGCCACAGATGTCCTTCAATCCTCAATTGCCTTTCTTAGCAACGTTGGAACTGCCAGATGTGTCCAAATTGACTAATGATCCCATTCTTCATAATCCATATTGGCCACCAGTTCCAACCAAGATACCCGGTGATTGCCCCAAATTCGATGGCAAAGCTGGAGAGGACCCTCAAGCCCATGTCATGACCTATCACCTTTGGTGCTCGTCAAACTCGTGGCTTGATGATTCCATCCGGCTCCACCTTTTCCAAAGGACTCTCACCGACTCGGCTGCTAAGTGGTACATTGAGTTGAGTCGCAGATACTTTCAAGATTTCAACTCGTTGGCAATGGCATTTCTAACTCACTTTCAGTTGCCCATTCGGTATGAGACAGGGACGCATCTCCTTACGTCTCTTAAACAGGACACGGCCACGCATATATCTGATCATATACATGAATGGAAACGGTGTCGTCATTTGATCAAGTTCTGGATTCCTAATCAGCTCCTGACCGATTGGTTTACAACCTCCTTTGTCCCTGCAATCGCGCGAGACATTGCTATGGGAGCTTGTGTGACTGAAGAGCAAGCTATCGCGCGTGCTCAGTACCTCGACTTAGTTTATTCTCAGTCAGGTACCTTATATGATTATTTTCCAGATGCCCCGAGGCCCAGAACATCCAAAGCTCCGCCAAAGCCATCTGTTGACAGTGTTATTGGCTCTGTAAATGCATCTTCAAAGAAATCATCCACGAACCCTGGGAAGCAAAAATCGAATGCTCCTAACGAAAATACTTCTCAGGGTCAATCTAATTCTAGAAACACTTCCGAGGTTAACATTGTCCAGTCCACCATGGCGGATAAATCCTCGAAAGGAAAGAAGAAAGGGAAAGCTAAGAATAAATCTGTGCAGCCCAGACAGGACTCCCTTAAACCTCCACCCGAGGAAGGAGCCAAACGTAAACCTAAGTATCCTTGTCTTATCTGTGACGAGGATCACTATACTAAAGACTGCCCCAGGCGGTCCAAAGTTAGTCGATTGTTGAAAGGGGCTCCCGGGACTCCTGCTATGCTTAAAGAACCTTTCCCCTCACAGCAAACTCAAATGGTGGCTGACCCATCACAACCCTCTTCTTCATTTGGCTCTCAAGTATTTATGGCTGGGATGATTCCGTCCACATCACTACTCGGGCAAGAGAATATCCGTCGCATGCCGGGAAAGAGCCTGAGGTCCCCTCCAGCGCTCCTCCGTCCAGTTCTAGTCCACTCCACATCGAGAGACCTAGCACTGAGACGCCCATCCGACCCCCTCCAAAAGGTGTACTCCGGAAGTCTTCTTACAAACCTAATGCTCATGCTGCCCAACACTACAGCATCGTTGAGGACTTAGCTCAGGCTCCGTCTGCTATGTCCACCTTAGAAGTGCTCCAGAGCTGCCCCTCCCAGAGGAAGTCCTTGCTATCGGCCATCGGTGGCATAGACCCGGTTGACTCGGATCTGATTTCTTTTGACCTCGAAGGCCATACACCGAGACTGCCTCACCAAATCACTTTCCTCATACAGGTCATCATCAACACTAAAACGATTCATCGTACAGTCATTGATGAAGGTGCTTTGACTTGCATCATGTCTATTGCCTGTTGGAAAGCTATTGGTTCTCTGACGCTAAGCCAGTCTCCTACAACATTGGAAGCCTTTGACGGAAGAGAGTCTCGTCCTTATGGTATCCTCCAACGATTGCCCATCTCTTTGGAAGGGAAGACGGTCGAAGTGGAGGTCGAAGTTGTCGATGCTAATCTTACCTACAACCTCCTCCTCGGACGTAGCTGGACATACGCCATGCAAGCCGTGGCTTCCTCTCTTTTCCATGTCATTCGTTTCCCTCATCAGGGGAAGATTGTCACCGTGGACCAGCTCTCCTTCTTCGCCTCCTCTTCCGAAGGCAACGTGCCTTTCGTGGAGCATACCTCCAAATCATGTGAGAGTGTGGGAGCCGGACTCTTTAAAGATCCCGCCCTGATGGGTGTCTTTTCCCTCCCACCTCCTAATCTCGCTCCTATTAATATGATTTCTGTGCGCTCTGATCCGTGGGTCCTTCCTCCCGCTAATCAGATAGAATCTTGGGGCGATATGATGCCGTTGAGTCCTGCCAAGCTCAACTACGTTGAAATCGTTGCTGCATCGGCTCCCCCTCCCGAACCTGCTCCTCCGAGCGAGGTTCCCGACTCGTATGTTCATTCCCCTTGGCTTGGAGATGACGCTACTTCGGATCCGTTAAAGGAAATATTTCCTTCCGATGAAGCCATTATCGAGACCATGTCTCTCGAGGAACCTCCTTGGTCTGATCATCACCACCGTTCCTCGTTTCTCCCTGCCCATCAGGAAATGATCACCTGTCTCGAACGGTTTGCTTCTTGTCTCCCATTTCAGCCCCTTCAAACACCTATTCAAGTTTATCAAGTGTCCTCTGAACCCAACCCATCGACATCTCTGCGAAACCAGGGATTGTTGAGCATATTCACATTGGAGTCACTTGTACTCCCAAGGAAATTCAGCTCTACACCGATCTTTTTCACGAATTTCGTGATGTCTTCGCCTGGTCCTACGAAGAAATGTCTGGCATTGACCCTAGCATAGTGGTGCATGAGATACCTACGTATCCGGGTGCTAAGCCTGTTCGTCAACGTCTGCGCCCCGTGCACCCCCGAAAGGCTGCAGCCATTAAAGCAGAAGTTGAAAAGCTTCTCAAGGCTGGTTTCATTTACCCCATTCCACTTACAAATTGGATTTCTAATATTGTCCCTGTGAACAAAAAGCAGGGTACCATTCGAGTCTGTGTTGATTACCGTGACATCAACCGGGCCTATCCTAAGGATAACTTCCTCACACCCTTCATCGATCAGCTCATTGATGAGTGTGCAGGGAGAGAAATCTATTCATTTATGGACGGTTTTTCTGGGTATAACCAGATCAATATTGCGCCCACTGATCAGCATAAGACTGCCTTTATCTGTCCTTGGGGCACTTTTGCTTACAAAAAGCTCCCTTTCAGTTTGAAGAACGCCGGTGCTACCTTCCAATGTGCAATGTCCTATGCTTTTCATGACATCCGTCACATTGTACAACCGTACCTGGATGATCTACCAGCTCATTCAGTCAAAGGCCAGGACCACCCTTTCCATCTTCGTGAAACCTTTCTCCGCTGTCGACACTACCGCATCAGGCTTAATCCTCATAAATGTGTCTTCTGCGTTGAATCAGGCAGACTACTCGGGTTTATCATCTCCCGAGAGGGCATCCGTCTGGATCCCCTTAAAGTCGAAGCTATTATGAATCTTCCTCCCCCTGCTTCTTTGCAGCAATTGCAGAGCTTGCAGGGCAAAGCAAATTTCCTAATACAATTCGTTCCGAACTATGCCGAAGTGGCTAAAGGCTTTACATAGTTATTGAAGCAAGATACCCCTTTTCATTGGGATGTTATCGCTCAAGAGTCTTTCGAGTGTCTCAAGGGTCTCCTTGTCTCCGCTCCATTATTGCGACCTCCGAACTACCATCGCGATTATACTCTGTATCTGGCCACCGCCGATACGACTATCAGCATGGTTCTCGTGCAAGACGATGATGATGACACTAAGCATGTCATATATTACCTCAGCCGCAACATTTTAGACACGGAAACTCGATACGCTTACATCGAGAAGTTGGCATTGGCCGTCGTTTGTGCCGTCCAACGTTTCCGGCATTATATCTTGTTGCGCACCACGACCGTGATTTCTGATTGCAACCCGATGACGTACATTTTGTCACGTCAGTTGCTGGGGGGAAAATACTCAAAGTGGATCGTTATCCTCCAAGAGTTTGACTTGGAATTCACTGCTGCCAAGTCTAAGAATTCCCTGGTCTTTGTTGAGCTACTTTGCTCTTTGCCATCTCCTTCTGTACCCTCTCACTCAGAGGACCATATCCCGGACGAAACTCTATTTCTGATCAGCACCCTCGATCCCTGGTACGGGGATATTATTATATATTTGCAGACGTCCTCTTTCCGTCCCGATGTATCTGTTACACTAAAATTTGTCACCATGACTATTTGCAGTTAGTATGGCTCCATCAACTGTCATACTATCCTCCTTGGCAAGCCTCATACCTCTGCTCTCCATGTCAAACTCCAAGAAAGAGAGAAAGTCATTAAAAATCTATATATCTCTGGGTACGCAGTTTCTCTTAACCTTACCTGCGTGTACGCACCCCAAGTTCACAATACCTGCGTACTTGTACGCTCTATCTGTAAAGCAATGGGTGCGTACTCCTGTAAAGGTCAAAAGGCGCAAGTTTCACTCCAAAAAAGTTACTTGTGGTCATTTCTAGAGCATTCTAGAAGCTTGTTTGACGTGTATGAAGCACCTCCAGATGGTTCATGTATCCCTACCAAAGAGGAACTTATCCCATCAAGAGGGGAGCTATCCCATCCAAAGAGGGGCTTATCCCATTGATGGTGGACCTGAATAACTTCCTCTAGAGCACTATAAATACAGGCATTGGGCCAGAAGGAGGGGAGGTTGAAAGCTGAACATTCCTAAGGGTAGATGCTGCTGGAATTAGGACTCCCTTGTAAAGCTTGAGAAGAGAGATTTCCATCCTTTCCTAGCCTTATTTGAGAGTGGGTGAGCTGATCAAAGTAAAGGAAAACTCTTGCTGGACCCTAGGAGGGACTTGCACAACACCAAGGCTCAGGTTGTAATGGTTCCTTTTGTTTCCTCTTAATACAAATGAACTCATTTTTCTCAACAGATTGTTATTCATGATTTGTTTCATATACTCCTTGGTCTGTATGATGGATATGTATTGTTTTATGAGTTTATCAGGTACTATTTAATCTTTTGGCTTGTTAGTGAATGCAGGTTTCGAAGAGAAGGAGGAGCTCATCCGGATCGGCGAGGCTAGACTACTACAAAGCGTTGGACTAAAGATATGTTAAAATCACCTGATTACTTGTATTCTCAATGCATGTTTAGAGAAAGGTAGTGTTTATTTGTCTTGTTTGTCACTAGAAAGCTTTTGCTTCTAGGGAGGTCGGTTGTTTCCGCATTATCGACTCTTTCTGCATGACAAAATGGCGACTCCACTTGGGAATCCATTGATGTGAATGTTTTTTCCTTTGTATGAAATTTTGATCTGAGAAAAGTTGTTTGTTTTCTGGTTTTTGGCTGTCTGACTGTGTATTTGGGTGGGCTAGCTTAGAATTAAATCAGATTTTAGTTTTTCTTTGTTTTGCTAGAAGTACGCAGCCTCTGAGTTGAGCACAGTGCGTACTTGTACGCACTGTTGCTTTGTGCATAGAGCGTACCCGCACCTGTGCAATCAGGTCGCCTGCGTACCCTGTCAAAATTAAGAAAATTTCAATTTTCTTCTTTTTGCCTTTGAGTTTTTGTTTTTAATTTGTTTTTTCTGCCCAGATCCACTGGTTTTCTACCATAAATCTTCACCTAATCTTGTTTCGTCAGTGTCGAGAGTTTTAGTGAAATTCATAGAGGTTTTGCCTTAGGGTTTGATTTTTAACTGGTCCTGTAGTGACTTTGGCGTTAGAGGTTGTCAAACTTTGGATCTCCCTGGTTTTGTTCAATCCTCTTAGGAGTCGGGCCTGTCATAGAATTCACCCTTGTGAGAGACCTACCTTTGCATCTTCTCTTTGCGAATCTCGAAAAAGTTTTTTGTTTGAACTTTGAATTTTATTCTTGAGAAAAGAACAAAAGATTTTGATTTTTGTTTTTGACTGGTTTTTGGTTCTGCATTGACTAGTCCTTAGTTACAATTTGACTGAGTAAAACATCCAGGAATCATCTTTAGTAGGCTTTTGCCTCGTTAGATTTACTTTTAGGTGTTTTTCTCTTAGATTTGCTTTTGAGTGAAATTGAGTTGATTTGATTGCCATAGCTTTTTTAACTTTGATTTTTGTTAAAGTAAGTTTTACATGCTTTATTAATTAGGAAAAAATACAAAAAACATCTTTTGAAGGAAAGTTTGCTTTGGTAGCATTTGAGTCTTTGAAAGAAAAAGGAATTTTCGTGAAGTGATTAGTGGTCATGTGTCGTATGTTTTGAAAAGATAAAGAGTTGGTTTCTTTGATTTTCATTTGCCAAGAAAGTTGTCTTTATATCGATTTTGCATTCTCCAACTCTCTTAGCTAGGGAATTCATTGAAAAAAGAAAAATTAGTATAAATCATCCTAAGTGCATCTTTTTAGTGGATTTCAGTCGAGTCTACACACCATCAGTTTCATCTCCACTACCTTTTGTCTTAAAGAAAAGCCATAAAAATTAACGCTTAAAGTAAAATCAACTTAGTAACTTTTATTTACTAGGGCTCTGAAACACCAACATAGATCAGGCTAGTGTCTTAGAGTAGGAGAGTAATTAACTCTCCAAGACAGCAAAACCAAACAAGTAGCTCATCTTGTGGTAGGATAAATCTAACTGTTTCATTTGTACTCTGGGAAAGCTCCTCTTAAAGGAGAAGCACGAGACCGTGTCCGAACCAGTGAGGGGATCAATCCTCCTTCATTGGGAAAGACGCCAGATACGCACGTACTACAAGCAGTAAACCTCAAATTATTGTCGAGGAGCCTGGGGTCACTTGTCGGTAAACCTTGGATTATTGTCAAGGAGCCGGCAAGGAGATTGAGCTTGTTACTCTGCCCTTGTGTGCTATCGAGTCGTAGACTGTTCCCCCAGGTGCATTTGTTGTTGTTGGTAACCTTAGTGACCATTATCTTTAGGATTCTACCGAGGTGACGGTGGAGGGAAGATCCCACTGTACCTGGAGCAGACGTCGGCTAGACTCACTTGGATTTTCCGGGGGGTTCACTTCACTCGAGACGGTTAAAGTGGAGGAACTTGTGCCGGTCTATTCATTTAGCAGGTTGCGGGGGTAACTGTTCCGCCCACCACTTCTGTACTGAATTCGGCGATGTTGGGTTTCATCTCCAACTAGTGTTTTTGGTCCGGAAGGCTACTGTTTGTGTATGGTTTGACGCCCTAGATTCTTTAGGCATGTGATTCAAATTTGTTTGGTTCTTTAGAGACTTTAGGTGGTTTGCTTTGAGATTTTACTTTGTTTGCGTGTGGAGTAGTTAAAAGTTTTTAACTGTGGCTGAATTACCGAGACAGTCCCGTAGACTTCGGGGCAAGTCTCCTAAGATTGTTACCGTGGCCGATTTGTTGAGGAAGTCCCGTAGATTGCGGGGTGAACCTCTTGAAGAGGTCCCGAGTCATTACGAAGGTTTGAAGGTCCTTGTAACTCCTAGTGGCAGTAAAGTAGGTTCACCTGAAGAAGGAGAATCGTCGTTGGTAGTCCATTTAGATTACCAAGGTCTAGAAACAGGTTATAATCCTGAAGCAGTTGCAGTTTCCGAGCTTGCTGGTAGTTTTTCATCTACTAGTGATATAGGCGAAGAACCTGAAATATCTGAACCTGTTACTCCAACTTCTAGTGCACCTGATTCACCTAGGTTAGAAAGAGTCATCACCGAAAATCTTCCTGCTGGTTTGATCGCTATTGAAGAACTTGCCCCAGAGGAAGAATTTGGCGTATCTATCCTTGAAGATCAACCTACTATTGATCTAAGGGAGCGTGAATCCATGTTTTACAGTCCTCCTAGAAGTACTACTTGGTACCTTTTGTTAACCAATTATTTAGACAACTCAGGGATAAGTTTTTCTCCACCTCGTACTCCTTTTCCACCTGGAGGTATTTATACTCCTGTAAATATGTCTAGTCAGTTGTCCGTGTTCACTCAATCTCCTGAATCTTTCTTGTACAGCGGTCCTTCTATTCCCTCCGGGTATCAGTCACTTTCTGGTACTTTTGTGGGAGCATCTCCTCAACCCATTGAACATGGGTTATTAGCTGGAAACAATGGTAATAAACCGTTGGATGTAGGAGACATTTACATGATGTCAGGTTCAGTTCCCAGTTCTCAACCTCAAGGTGGCCAATTACCGCCTGGGGGGCAACCTCAAGGTACACAAATTGCGTCTGGGGGGCAACCTCAAGGACAGTATCTACCCATAGTACAATACATTCCTCAAGGTCAACCCCAGCCTCAATATGTACCCCAGGGTCAACCTCAGTATCAGTATTTACCTCAAGGGTATCAACCTCAAGGTCAAGGTCAACCCCAGTATCAGTATTTACCTCAAGGTTATCAACCTCAAGGTCAATACTCGAGTCAAGGTTATCAACCACCTCAAGGTCAATCATATGTTCAAGGTACGGGAACTGTGCCTTTCAATTATCAATCCTACCCTCAATCCGGTTATGGATCTCAATATCCTCAACCTGTCATGGGTCAATACCCCGGAATGAACATAGTGTGGGATCCATCGCAAGTTCAACAAGTATTGCAGCAAAGTGTACAGTTGTCATCTCAAGCTGGACAACCCTTAGTTGCTGGTCCATCCCAGTAACCAGTGCAGTCTAATGTTCAAACTTCTGTACCTTCGGTAGTTACTCAGCCGCCAATTGCACCTAGTACTCCATCTCAAACGACTGTTGCAACTACCGCAACATCTGCTCCTTCCACCACACTTGCTTCTGGAGTATCGACACCTCCGGTTTCTAATGTCTCTGCAACTACTCCTCAGACATCTTTACCATTGTCTGGATCTACGATTCAAACTACGGTTCAGATGCCTGTAGGACAACCTAGTTTAAGTACGGTTGTCACTAGTCAACCACAATTCACTTATCAACCGTACCAGGGACAGTACCAATACGGGCCTGTTGTCCAACAGTCGGTTTACCAGTATCAACCGTATCCTGGGTACACTTATCAACAACCTCAGCAACCCCAGTACGGTCCGATTAATCCTGGTTTTCCAGGAGGATATAATATCCCGAATGCGATTCCGATTCCAAGTTATCCTGGATATCCTCCTCCTGGGACTGGTCTTGTGACCCAGAGTTTTAGGGATCCTAATCGGCAGTTACCGTTTATCGCAACTTTGGATTTACCAGACTTGTCGCGCCTAACGAACGATCCAATAAATTATCTTCCGTTCTGGCCGCCAATGCCAAATAAGTTGCCCAGCGATATACCCAAGTTCGAAGGTAAGTCTGGAGAGGATCCGTCCAATCATGTGATGACTTACCACCTCTGGTGTGCTTCAAATTCCATCTCGGATGATTCGATCCACTTACGTCTTTTCCAGCGTACGCTCATTGGTCTCGCGGCCAAGTGGTACATTGAGTTACCACGGGCCTCTTTTTACAATTTTAGTCAGTTAGCTACCTCGTTCCTAACTCATTTTCAGTTGCCGGTTAGATATGATAATGGTACGGAGCTACTAACTTCACTAAAATAGTCAACGTCCACTTATATTTCCGATCATATCCATGAATGGAGACGTCGACGGCGATTAGTGAAAGTTTTTATCCCGGACCAAATCTTAGCTGAATGGTTTGTTAAATCATTATTACCGAAGATTACTGAAGACGTAGCTAAGGCCGGAGTAGTTACTGAGGAGCAAGTAATTGCTCAAGCGCAGTACCTTGACTTAGTTTACACTCAGTCAGGTACGTTACATGAAAAGATCCCAGATCTTCCAAAGTCAAATCAAATCGCCGCTGCTCCTTCGGGATCTCATGCTGCTGATGGCATGATAGGTTCGGTAAATACTAAAAGCAAGAAGAAATCTTCAAAGAATTCTTCGCCCATTATAACCTTACCAGATTCCCCGACAAGAGATTCTTCTCCTGAAATTTCCCCCGATATTCACGCTGTAGAGTCATCTACGGCTAAATCAAAAAATGGTGGGAAGAAGAAGGGTAAGAAGAAGGGTAAAGCAGACAAGACTCCAAAGGAGAAAACAGAAAAGCCGGAAACCAATGACGAAAAGCGCAAACCTCGATATCCTTGTCTAATATGTGAAGAGGATCATTTTACAAGAGATTGCCCCCATCGGGCCGAGGTTGTGAAAATCGTCAAGGGTTCCTCAACTCCTGTTGTTTTGAAAGATCCATTTCCAAAGCAGGAGAGTAAGATGATAGGTTCTTCCTCGAGTGCCACTGAAGAACCCATATTGATGATGTCTCATGTAAGGATTGCGACTCGATCGCAAGATTATGGTAGTAAAAGTCCTGTTGATGGATCGAAAGATGCAGAATCTTCTCATTCAAATCCATCAACCTCAGCTCCCGGTTCTGATCCACTACAGATCGAGAAACCTAACCCTGACTTAGTAATAAAACCGCCCACCAAGGGTGTACTTCGAAGGTCTGCTTTCAATCCACATGCGAGAGCGGCCCAGAATTACAACATTGTTGAAGATTTAGATGTTTCACCTTCAGCAATGTCGGCTTTAAAAGTGCTGCAATCATGCCCAGCACAGCGAAAATTACTTTTGTCGGCTATAGGAGTTGTTGATGTTCAGGATCCGAACCTGATAATCTTTGATCTAGAAAATAGTACACCGCGTCTCCCTCATCAGATGGCTTTCCAGATTCCAGTGATAGTCAAAAATAGGCCTATTCATCGGACTATAATTGATGAGGGAGCTTCCACGTGTATTATGTCGATTCATTGTTGGAGATCGCTTGGTTCTCCTTCGTTGAACCAATACCCGACAATTCTTAAGGCCTTTGATGGCCGTGGGTTCCATCCGTTTGGCATTTTACAGGATTTTCCTATAGGGGTTGAAGGAAAAACCATTAGTCTGGATGTGGAGGTGGTTGATGCCCCTCTAGACTACAACCTTCTCTTGGGTCGAAGTTGGTCTTACGCTATGACAGCGGTCGTTTCATCGGTCTTCAGAGTAATAAAATTTCCACATAATGGCAAGATCGTAACCATAGACCAGCTGGCTTATTTTTCATCCGACCCAGCCTCTTCAGAAAGTATCCAGCATGTCGGTAAAACGACTATCCCTTATAAGGATGTTGGCGTAGGATTAGTTAAAGATTCCGGTTTACTGGGAACTTTTCCTTTTCCTCCAATCAACGCAGACCCTTCATTCGCATTCATTCATATGATTACGTCAGATACTATTATTTACGATGATCCTTGGATTGTCCCATCTGAATCTGAGATAGACTCATTCGGTGATGCAATGCCTTTGAGTCCATATGAAATTGCTTATGAAGTCGTGCAGTCTTTTTCCGACCCAAGTTCAACCCAAATCGACCAAATGAATGTGGTCCGTGAGGAATCCCTTTTCGCGTCAACCTCGGAGTTAATAACGTTTCCCGAAGTTGTGTCATCTGACGAACAACTTTGTGAAGTCCTGTGTGTAGACGATTTACCATGGGAAGATCTCCATCATAGATCTTCGTTTTTACCTGAGGATGATCGTTTTGAAAACGATTTCTCATCAATCTTTACAGCTGAATATGTCAAAGATGCTCAGAGTCCAATGAAACATCCTGATTCAGAGCTGAATTTGGGAAACATTTCTCGCACTATTCCCATTGACATTTCAGTGAAACCCGGAATTGTTGAACACATTCATATAGGTGCCTCATGTTCAGATGACGAAATTCAAACATACAAGGTCCTATTTCAAGAATTCCGCGACGTGTTTGCCTGGTCCTATGAGGAAATGCCAGGAATTGATCCCTCCATTGTTGTTCATGAGATCAAGACTTACCCGGATGCTAAACCCATTCGGCAACGTCTGCGTCAGATACACCCTCGGAAAGCGGCTGCAATTAAAGTAGAAGTTGAGAAGCTGTTGAAAGCAGGTTTCATTTATCCGATCCCGTTAACGGATTGGGTATCGAATATTGTTCCAGTTAACAAAAAACAGGGAACAATAAGAATATGTATCGACTATAGGGATATCAATCGTGCTTGTCCCAAGGACAACTATCCCACGCCCTATATCGATCAAATAATTGATGATTGTGCTGGCAGTGAAATATTTTCCTTTATGGATGGTTTTTCCGGTTACAACCAAATCAATATTCTACCTGCCGATCAACCAAAAACGGCTTTCATTTGTCCATGGGGGACATTTGCTTATTGAAAATTACCTTTTGGCCTTAAGAATGCCGGAGCCACTTTCCAAAGGGCAATGTCTTATGCATTTGATGACATCAAGCACATTGTGCAACCGTATCTCGATGATTTTCCCGCTCACTCCTTACATCGAGCTGATCACCTTGTCCATTTACGAGCAATTTTTATGAGGTGTAGGCATTATCGTATATGGTTGAATCCACACAAATGTGTCTTCTGCATAGAAGTGGGATGATTGCTGAGATTTGTAGTTTCAAAATCCGGCATTCGCGTCGATCCCTCGAAGGTCGAAGCTATTATCAAATTGCCTCCTCCTTCGAGTCTGCGCCAACTCCAAAGTTTGCAAGGGAAAGCAAACTTTTTACGCCGATTCATTCCTAACTACGTCGAGATTACCAAGGGTTTTACCGAGTTGTTGAAACAAAATGCTCAATTCTCTTGGGATGAGATAGCTCAGAAATCTTTTGATGCGCTAAAGCACGCGTTGACCCATGCACCGTTGCTGCATCCTCCCAACTACAACCAGGATTACTTTTTGTACCTCGCCGCCGCTCATTCCACCATTGGAATGGTCTTAGTAAAGGAAGATGAATTCGAAATGGAACATGTGATATATTATCTTAGTAGGACGTTAAATCCCACTGAGCTCAAATATTCACATGTGGAGAAATTGGCCTTAGCAGCTGTTCAGGTTGTCCAACGTTTTTGTCACTACATTCTTCTCCGTAAAACTACAGTCATTTCGGATTGCAACCCTATGATTTACATTTTGACTAAACAGTTGCTAGGGGGCAAGTACTCTAAATGGATCGTTATCCTGCAGGAGTTCGACTTAGAATTTTAAAAATCTAAGTCTAAGAAATCTTTAGTTTTTGCAGAGTTGATGTGTGACTTCCCGCGTGCTGACACGGAAAATGTGGCAGAGGAACCCATTGCGAACGAATCTCTGTTTCTCATCAGCACTTTAGATCCGTGGTATGGGGATATAATTGTCTAACTCCAAACCCAATCCTTTCGGCCCGAAGCTTCAAAGTCGGAACGCCGAAAAACTCGATTCCAGTCCCAACAGTACAAAATTATTGGAGATACTCTTTATCGTCGTGGGGCAGATTTGGTTTTTCGTCGTTGCTTAACTCATGAAGAGGAAGAAAGGGTTATGAATGACTGTCATTCTGGAGCGTGTGGCGGTCATATGTCTGGGTATGCCACAGCCCAGAAGGTGTTGCGTGCTGGCTACTTCTGGCCGTCCATGTTTAAAGATTGTATCATTGCGGTCCGAAAATGCCACAACTGTCAAGTGTTTGATCGCAAGATGCGCGCACCACCTGCTCCTCTCCACCCTATAATTGCCGCTAAATGGGGTATTGACTTTATTACATGTAACCCTCACTCGGCCGGGGGGCATGCGTATATCATCCTTGCGGTTGATTATTTTACTAAGTGGGCCGAGGCGATGCCTACATTCGAGGCTGACGGCAAGACAGCTGCAATTTTCGTATTCAATCATATTATTGCTAGGTTTGGTGTCCCACAAGCGATAATCACTGAACATGGGTGCCATTTTCGAAACATTATGATGACAGAACTTACAGGCCAGCTTGGTTTACGTCATGATAGTTCTACTCCTTATTATCCCCAAGCAAACGGTTTAGTTGAGTCCATCAACAAAGTTTTGGTTATCATGATCCGACAAATCATTGGTATTCATCAGTCGAATTGGCACAACATGTTATTTTCAGCGCTTTGGGCGTACCGAACCTCAGTGAAAACATCAACAGGGTTCACTCCTTTCCAACTAGTTTATGGTTTGGAAGTTGTGCTGCCTATTGAATGTGAAATCCCATCACTTCAAATGGCTGTCGAATTACTTCCAGCTACTTCTGAAGAGGAGAAGCGTCTATTATACTTAGCTAAATTAGATGAGACTCGACGTGACGCTGCATTGGCAATCGAGACTCACGCAAAAAGGATGAAAGCTCAGTATGATCGCAACGTGACCCCTCGTAATTCTTCGGAAGGAGACCTAGTGCTATTATATGATCAAGCTAACGATAAATTAGGTGCTGGAAAATTCGTTCCTATGTGGCATGGGCCCTACATTGTCAAGCGAAAGCTAGCAAAAGGGGCCTATGAGCTGGTAGATTTTGATGGGGACTCTTTGGGTAAGCCCAGAAATGGACTTTACCTAAAGAGGTATTATGCTTAAATAATGGGTATGGAGATTTAGTTAGGTTAGTTTTTCTTTCTAGCTGGTGTGTTTGTTAGTATAGACAGTGTGCTTAGCTTAGAGAGTGTGTTTTTAGTCGTTATTCTGGCTTATCTTGGTTTTACTCTTGATATTGCAGATGTCGACGCCTCTCCAAACGTACATTGGATTCACTGATGGTGCTTGTCGTAGTACATGGAATATCTCTTCCGCAGCTTGGGTTATCTATTCGCCCTCTGACGAGTTAGTTTCTATGCATGGGGTGAGCCTCGGTCAAACAACAAACAACATTGCAGAACACAGTGCAGTGATTGAGTTATTATCTGAATCTATTTCATTTGGGATTCGGAGTTTGATAGTGAGGTTAGATTCTGAACTCGTTGTATTAAAGCTTAATAGAGTATATGCCATTAGAAATCCAGTGTTATTAAGGTTATTTTTGAGAGTGCGCCTGTTGGAACGTGAATTTGATTACATTGAATATCAACATATTCCAAGGTCATTAAATACATTAGCAGATGCAATTGCTTCTCGAATGTTAGACAGACATTTGCGATAATCATAAATGTAAATTTAAAAACATTTCATCATACATGTTTAACAAAATAAGCCGGTAATAATGATATATATATAGATAGGAGTGTGTCAAAAAAAAATATACATCGTCTTCGATCATAAGTTGAAAAACACCTTATGATCGGCAAAAATGATAAGTACAAAAAACCAAAATGTCACATTTGTCTACAAAAAGTGACTAGCCAATCACTGGTGGTGCTCTCTATACGACACCACTGCCCACACTACCCTGCACAGGAACCTCCTGAAAGGTCCTGGGACTGCGACCACATAGCGCTGAAGTCGGATAGGAATATCATCTATAGTCGTCTCTGGTATGTCCGCCGTGAGACGCTCTAGGTCCTGTTCCAACTCGGCTAAGGTCTTTGCGGCCGCATCCTGTGGGGCCGGTGCTGGTGCAACTGGTACTCTTCTCTCGAATGGCCGGAGATTGGCCGGACGCTGTGGACCTACATCTGCATTTTGAAAATTGTCACTGTCAGTTTTGAGACGATATATAAAAACAAAAACAAAAAAGTAAATAATTTAAAAACTTGTGAAAAATGAAGTACCTCTGTCGTCCCATTGTTCTCCCTGTGGAAGAACCATGTCCGGATCACCGTGAAAATCTACTCCGGCATAAGGAAAATCCTGGATCGCAAAGACTTGGTCCTCCAACCAGTGAAAGTAACCCGCAAGAAATCGGACAACTCCCGCTCCCTCATCAGGATGTTGAGCCATCACCGCAACCCATCGCATCAACTTTGGCTCCCGAGGAGGCCCAACTGCAACAGTGAGATGTTGTGGGATCAGCATCAGAACCCTCTCTAGGGCAAAGCTCACAACTAGAGGCCCATACCCAAAGGTCTTTAATTGCCCGTTCTTTGCCCTAGTCAGTTGGCCCTTCATATTGGCCAACACAGCGTCACACCAGTTGAAAATGGTGCCTCGGTAGCAATCAATCGCCATCCGCATTTGGGACCCGGTGGCAATATGCAAAGCGGCTGCACCGCAGAGTCTGGTAACTGTAAAGGCAATTACCATAAGTTCAGGCAGGGATATGTATTTGATTTCTATCCCCTTCTCCTGGTGCTGATTATTGCACCACTCTAGCCGGAGGCTAGCAAGGGATTGGCCACCCGACCTAGTCCCGGACAGAGTCAGTTGCTCGCCCCTATTAGGCAAACCAGTGAGAAAATATATGTCTGAGGGCTCTATCTCGAGCTGGTGCCCTCCAATGTAAAAGCATTGATCCTGAACGTTCCACCTTTCAACCAGCCATTCTAAGAATCGCACCTGGGCCCTCATGCCAGGTATGGCCCAGTATTTGTAGAGACCGCATGCCTTCAAAGCATCAATGGAGGGTTGATGATCTATTGCGGCCAAATCGACATCTTCGTGTTCTCTTTCGTGCCAATCAAGCATGGTGGGAAATCTACACACCAGAAAACATTCATTAGAATTCATTAAATCAAAAATTAATGGTTTAGTTTTGAGATTTGGGGTTTTAAATTTACTTTCCGCGGAGTACGCACCCCGCTTTCAGAAAACAGAGCCTGGGTACGCAGCTGTTCTGAAGGTAGGCTGCGTACTCCTGCCATTTTCCAATTAACGAAAATGTCGGGGTACGCAGGTCGCCCATGAGACACCTGCGTACCCCGAAAAGCGGATCTTGAAACCCCAAAGCCCCCAAAAAAGTCAAACTAGGGCTTAAAATGAAATTCTAAACGGATGAAAACAAAGAGGAGGATGTTGTGAAATACCTGAAAGAGACGGCGCTCGATTCCGACGGTCGGATTCTCTGCAAAGTCCACGGGAAGTTTCTTGCCAAAAGCCCTCTTCTCTCCCTCAACAGTAAAATGGTAAAAATGACATGGTAAAAGGTATTTTTATAGGTTTTTTCGATAAATGAATGCTAAGTTTGTTTATTTTTCACCATGAAAGGATATTTTTCAATGTATTTTTGCTTATCTTAAACAGGTATGAGTAATGTGTCGCTTTTGTGCAGGACAAAAGGACTTTCAGGGAAAATTATCATTTTTCACGAACCAAAACATCAGAGTCATCTTTTAAGCCCTTTTCTGACTCCTAAAACATGAAAATATTGCCGAGCGTTTCTTTTACACTCGCTAAAATGGAATTAAAAGACGGTCCCCTTATAGCTCTTTTCTGACCGTAAAAACAGGAAAAGATTGCCGGGTTTTTGTCGTTTCAAACTCGAGACTGGAAATAAAACGACGTGTCCTTGATCGCTTTTTACTTTTCAGGTCAGAGGCACTAATCATGAAAGTACTCCTTGGTCGCAAGACTAAGCGGTTCTCTCAAGTATTATTTTAAACTTTTTCGGGCTTGGGAGACACAACTTTACGAAAAAGTTCAACCTGGAGTCTTCTTAAGTTTTTTCAGACTCTATAAAAATGAAAAACGCCGAGTTTCTCCTATACTGGACTCGTTAAAATTTCACAGTAAAGGACCTGTTCGATTACAAACAGGAACGGACCACTCCTTCTTAGGGTTCGAATCAAAACTAAGTTGGACTCATCCGAAGGATGAGCTTATAATCAAGCATATGTTATCCTCCTCAAGCTTGTAAAAAATAAAGAGGTACTTGCCAGAAATGGTGGGGGAAAAGGGAGAAAAATGAGCCCATTTGTTATCCTTTGTCTCAGAAGAAGCCTTATTACAACTCTTGAACACGAAACTTTTCATTCACCTGGGTTGGGAAATCCTTTGCCTCACAGTTGATCAAACCACATTGAAAGTCTTCAGCCGGGTATTAACTTTGGGTCAAATGTCACCAAGCCATTTGTCGTGTCGTTATGTGTTCAAGAGGTCTCTGCATATAAACCATTCATCTGCAAAATACCCGTCATCCATCTCGACCATCCCTGAGTCAGTCCTTACAGCTACATTTCTTCAACTTGATCTATGATTTCGTGTTCTGGGCTTGCCTGCAACGGGTCGCTTTCTATCGACATCAGCACATTATCTAGAAAGAAGACCTAGGAATCGTCAGTACCTTGAAGTCTGCATGCATCAATGGCAGGTTTCTCGCCTTTGACGACAGTTTACATCATTGACTTTCGATCGAAGGATTTCGTGAAATGTTCGACATCAACTCATTCATTCACATTTCATGGATTGTACTGGGTACTTTGAGAACCATTAACATCATCGGTGGTCTCTCTCATGCTTGTTAACAGTTTACATCATTGACTGGTAATCAAGTGGTTTCTACCATGTTCGACATCAACTCATTTATTCGCATGGATAGAATCGTACCTGTTCGGGAAGTAGAAATGAAGACTCTGGATCTAGTTTCCACCATCCAGGTTGCGAGGAGTTTTGTATTCATTATACAGTAGACTAACTACAAGCAGATGGCTGCGTCCATACTGTGTCTATAAAAGTCTATGATTATGATGTACTGCAGAATCATTCCTGTATCAGAGCAGTAGATAGTCAATTAGTTAAAGTTTTCAATCTGAGTATGGGAATGCCTACCTCAGCGATGATATGATCATATATATGTATTTTGTGTTGAATACTTGCAGGTTCCGAATGGGCTCTCCACAAGATAATCCTTGAAATGATAAAGTACTTCACCCTTCCTAGATGATATGAAACCGTTATCTACTACAGGCTTCGCACTTTATGGGGCAATCTGTTACACTAAAATTTGTCACCATGACTATTTGCAGTTAGTATGGCTCCGTCAACTGTCATACTATCCTCCTTGGCAAGCCTCATACCTCTGCTCTCCATGTCAAACTCCAAGAAAGAGAGAAAGTCATTAAAAATCTATATATCTCTGGGTACGCAGTTTCTCTTAACCTTACTTGCGTGTACGCACCCCAAGTTCACAATACCTGCGTACTTGTTCACTCTGTCTGTAAAGCAATGGGTGCGTACTCCTGTAAAGGTCAAAAGGCACAAGTTTCACTCCAAAAAAGTTACTTGTGGTCATTTCTAGAGCATTCTAGAAGCTTGTTTGACGTGTATGAAGCACCTCCAGATGGTTCATGTATCCCTACCAAAGAGGAACTTATCCCATCAAGAGGGGAGCTATCCCATCCAAAGAGGGGCTTATCCTGTTGATGGTGGACCTGAATAAATTCCTCTAGAGCACTATAAATACAGGCATTGGGCCAGAAGGAGGGGAGGTTGAAAGCTGAACATTCCTAAGGGTAGATGCTGCTGGAATTAGGACTCCCTTGTAAAGCTTGAGAGGAGAGATTCCCATCCTTTCCTAGCCTTATTTGAGAGTGGATGAGCTGATCAAAGTAAAGGAAAACTCTTGTTGGACCCTAGGAGGGACTTGCACAACACCAAGGCTCAGGTTGTAATGCTTCCTTTTGTTTCCTCTTAATACAAATGAACTCATTTTTCTCAACAGATTGTTATTCATGATTTGTTCCATATACTCCTTGGTCTGTATGATGGATATGTATTGTTTTATGAGTTTATCAGGTGCTATTTAATCTTTTGGCTTGTTAGTGAATGCAGGTTTCGAAGAGAAGGAGGAGCTCATCCGGATCGGCGAGGCTAGACTACTACAAAGCGTTGGACTAAAGGTATGTTAAAATCACCTGATTACTTGTATTTTCAATGCATGTTTAGAGAAAGGTAGTGTTTATTTGTCTTGTTTGTCACTAGAAAGCTTTTGCTTCTAGGGAGGTCGGTTGTGTCCGCATTATCGACTCTTTCCGCATGACAGTATCCAAGGATGCTCGGCGACGGATCCGTCATCAGTCTCAACCCTATTGTATTATCGGGGACACCCTGTACCGTCTCGGCGTTAACTCCGTCCTCCGCCGATGTCTAACTCTCGAGGAAGCTGAGCAAGTCCTGAATGACTGCCACTCTGGCGCCTATGGTGGTCACATGTCCGGATATGCCACAGCTCAAAAAATCCTCCACGCCGGTTATTTCTGGCCCTCTATTTTTAAGGATTGCATTCTTGTCGTCCGTTCGTGTCATGCGTGCCAGATATACTAGCGGAAGATGCGTGCGCCACCAGCTTCGTTGCACCCTGTTGTCACCGTGGGCCCTTTTGCAAAATGGGGCATTGGTTATACGACCTGTAACCCTCGCTCGGCCGGGGGGCAAGGGTTTATTATTGTTGTCGTCAATTACTTTACAAAATGGGCCGAGGCGATGCCCACATTAACTGAAGACGGTCACACAGCGGCGCAGTTTTTGTTCAATCATGTTATTACACGGTTTGGAGTTCCTCAGGCCATCGTCACGGATCACGGGAAGCATTTTCGTAATCACATGATGACCGAACTGACAACCCAACTAGGCTTACGACATGATAGTTCGACCCCATACTATCCTCAGTCCAATGGCCAGGTTGAAGCCGTTAACAAGATTTTGGTTACGATGCTTCAACGTACCGTTGGCATGCATAAGTCTAATTGGCATCTGATGTTGTTTCCCGCCTTGTGGGCCTACCGAACCTCTGTGAAGGATGCCACCGGTTTCACTCCATTTCAACTACTTTACGGACTGGAGGCTACCCTTCCTATCGAATGCGAAATCCCTTTGTTAAAATTGGTTGTCGAGTTGCTTCCCAACACTACTCCGATAGAGGAATGTCTTCTTTACCTAGAATGGCTGGACGAGACCCATCGCCTAGCCTCCCTAGCTATCAAAGCACAAAAGAAGAGAGTTAAAACTCACTTCGACCATACTATCTGTTACACAGTAATTTGTCACCATTGGTCACCGTCCCTATTACCCCTGTTCACGTACATTGGAGGACGCATTTTGGGACCTGTGAGCAGTGACATAACCTGAAAACACTTGCATTATGTTCCCCTAAGTATGTACTTCATGTTCCCTGAAGACAACTTCTGCAAATTATCCCTGAAAAGTACCCTTTCTCCATTAGCACGGGTCCACCATGTCTTACCCGCGCCAATTACTGAGATCCTCAAAGGAGGTTGCGACCATTGGTGCTCTGTCTTAAAATAATGCCCGCGCCAACCAAGTTTGGTAATGATTTTTGACAAACGTGCGCCCAGATGTTTTTTCCCTTCAGATCACGAAGTCTTTTGAGGATAAAGTTTATCTGATAGAGGTCGAGAGTCATCATCTATCCTTGACATCTATCCACAGCGGCTTTTCGGAGATAATGCCAATCCACAATGGGTGTCCTGATACATTGTATCTTCCTCCCTTCTCCATCTATAAAAATCTGTCCTCATGCATTAGACAAGCTAGTTTTTGAGTAATGCTAGTTGTGATTATGCTTGTCTTGAGTGATAGTAAGAGTCTTGAAGCATAGGGAGGTTATGCTGCCGGAAGTCTGAGAGAGAGAAGGTCTATTGCAAGATATACATAGCTGCTCACCCAGCCAGAGGAGAGGTTCAACGTCAGAACCTTGGTTGTATCTTTCTCTGTTGATTATTCATTAATAAACGACTACTATTATGGTTCCAATCTCATTGTTCATCATGATAATGTTTGTTTTATTTCCTTTCTGACTGAAATATAGTTGTATTTTAGTGGATTTTATGCTTGTATTCACTTCGTTCTTTGCATGTGCAGGTATCCATACGCGGGGATCGCAAGGATTGTGACCTGCCGGAGCAAGGGAACGGGAGTATCAACTCTTCTTCGACATTAGCGTTGGACTCCAGGTTGGTTCTCGTAATCCACTTTCAGTATGCAACTAGGAACTTGCATAGTAGCGTGATTTGATTGTTGCTAGACCCATTTTGGGCTAGTGGGATCGCCTTTGTCCGCAGAGGGGATTTACTTCTCCAACAATTTGGCGACTCCACTGGGGAAGAGCTATTTGTTGTTTGATTCATAAACCTTGGACGGAGTCTGAAGCACGGCCAGGCAGCCTTTGAAACGCTATTGCTTTGCATTAGCGGAGTAGATCAACGCCACTTCAGTCGATCTCCGGTTTGGTTTATGAACCGAACGGCTTTGAATTTGTCTTGCATGTTAGTTTTCTCTTGCCTGCTTGTATAAATGAGCTTTCTGGGTCAGCTTTGAAGTTGTTTTCTGTTGTTCGATCTGTCTCAGTACTGTTGACCAGACCCTGGGTTCTTTTATTTATTTTTTGGGCCAGCAAACTGTCTTGGCGCGTTTTTATCTCTGACAGTCGCGCCAGTTGGCGCATGTTGCACCACAGCAACTCGCGCCAATTCCTTGATAGCGCAAGTTGCAGGCTGACAGTCGTGCCAGTCCTGTGAATTTTGCCAGTGTCTTTGTTGGAAGCTCATTAAACTCAGATTTTTGTCTTTGTATATCTTTTACAGCTTCTGGGAGTGTGTTGGACCTCTGTTTGACTGGTTGTTACTTTTATCCTTCAGTTGTTTGCTTATTTCTATCGATTTTGTATCCTAGCCCTAGAGTACCTAGTGGCTTTGCATGTCGAGCCTTCTGTGGGAATTTTTGGTTTGATTATCCAGTCAACTTTTTGGTTGTTTTCCACACCCGTCTAGTAGTTGTTTAAGCTTGTTATTCTGTGCTTCGGGCAATTCACTTCTAGCTTGTTTGGATTTTGTTTGACTTCATTTGAACTTAGATCACATGGTTCATTGAAGGTCTGTGTGCTTTTCCTTGTTTTAACGGTTCATCTTGGTGTTTCAGATTTGGTTCTCTTTGCATTGAGTGAATTTTGTTTGTTCATGCTTGTTAATATCTCTTGAGATTTGTTTAAATGCATTATGCCATTTTAAAAGAAAAAAAACAAAAGATCTTTTTGCATTATATTAGTTAGCATTTATTGTTATTTGTTGCTTTTAAAAAGAAAAGAAAAGGAAAAGTTTCATTTCTTATTATTAGCTGCATTAGGATCTTTGTTGCTTGTTTATTGTTCATTTTTTTTGTTTGAAAATCTCAACCCTTCTATAGTTAGAATTCATTGAACGAAATGATATAATTTTGGCATATAGTTTGCATTTAGGAAGTTTTGAGAGATCACATACGGTATGACCAAAAACTGAAACTTAATTGAAGATCAACTGTAAAATAAACCGAATGAATCTAACAACGCATTGGAACCTAATGCACATATTCTAGAGGTCTAGGCTAGAGACGTGTTCCGGCGTCGTAAAACCTGGTAACTATTGCCTCACTGATGGTTGGGTGATTCCTCCTGAGAGACAACAAGTACCAGTACGGACTGAGCTCCCACGTACCGTCGCGTATAAAAGGGAGACCCCACTAGGTTATCATCCTTTATCCACAGGAAGCCGAGTCTGCTGCCTTACAAGCCGTAATGCACTGAACACAGCATTCGGGAAGATTGACTGCAGTACGGGAAGTCCTTGGTTTTCATCTGATTGCCAAGGTGTATAAGCAGTTTTACGGATTGTTTGGTAAACCTTTTGCCTAGAGTCTCTAGAGTAGTCACTTTTTATCCTTTTCGGACTCCTTAAAAGAAAAGGTGCCAGTGAGCGTCTTGTCACTTCGTGCTCATTAAACATTCGAAGGAGACTAGAGTCATCTTTTTGTCCTTTTCTCGACTCTTAAAATATGAAAAGGTCAAGTTGTGTCTTTGCATCCTAAAATTTATTCGGCCATGATAACATTTACCCGATTAGATTTTGTTTGCGTTAGTTTGAGTATGGCTTTTGTCTCGGTAGATTCCCTAGGTTTTGTGAAGTTTCATCCTGGCGGAATTACCAATTTCGTCTTCCGAGATACCGGTTGTGAGTGCAACTCTTTCTCTGGTTCCAAGTATACAACCAATTAGTTCTCGTGCCCCCGGCGACGAGACTTACGAGTTTCATAGGAACCCTATTTGGGAACCTTTTGAGGACAGTGTCCCTTTTTGGGACTATACTTCTCCTCGTGTTTCAGTCCCAACTTCTTCCTCTGACATGGAAGACTTATCCCCTACTACCACTGACGAGTCCGTTGCGACGAGCGGTGAAATTCCCACCGCAACGGGCCCTACACCTATCAGTGGTACTCCTACTACTGGCGACCTACCACCAGGGTATAAAGCATTAAGGGATACTATGCCCTCTAGAACTCCTTTCACAGGTTCTATCTGGTCACCACACACTTTTCCCACCAAGGAGCCTTTTACTCCGCAAAATCACAGTGTGTCTGTTACCTCAATCACAACCGCTCCAACGGTATGTGCAGCCTCTTCGACTCCTATTTTTAGTCGTCCTTCGGCTTCTTTATTCGGAGTCTTTGATCCTACGTCAAATGTCCCAACAGAGGGGCCATACGAACACTATTTGTCGTCTCAACCGATTGTTGAGGTATCAGTTCCATTTTCAATTAACTGGGGTTCCACCTCTTTTCATGGTGGCCAAGTGTCATCTGCCCAATCTCCCAGACAACCTCCTCAAGACCAACAAGGGCAGTCCTTCCATGGAAACCCTTTTGCTTCTAGTGGTCCGTTTTTCTCTTCTTATGTGCAACCTTCTGGTAACTCAGGTCAATCTTCTATTCAACAAGTCCAACCTGGTATCCAGCAAGGTTACCTCACTGGACAAATTGGTCAATCATCTGTTAACCCAAACCAACCCAATGTCCAGTATGGTCCAATATCTAGACAAGTTGTTCAACCACATGGTCAGCCCACCATCCAGTATAGTCAACCTTCTGAGCAAGTCGGTCAGCCTCAAATCCAATCAGGCCAACCAACTGCCCACCCCACTCAGCCATCTGGTCCATTGGGACAACCTTCAGTTGGGCAACAACAACTCCTTTCCCATCAGGTACAACCTTCTGGGCAGGGAGGTCTACCTCAATATCAACAAGGTTATCCTTCCGGCCAGATAGCCCAACCAACAGGACATCCTCCTGGCACTGCTCAACCTAGTTTTTTCCCCCAGGCTGGACCCCAGACCCCATCCGGTTTTCAAGTGCAAGCTGGAGTTCAATCTCAACAGACCTATCAAACTCAGCCTGTTTCTCAAACTCAGTTTGGAGTCCAGCCACCTTATGGTCACCAGCAAACTCAAGGGCAACCATTGTTTGCCCCATATCAAAATTACCAACAACTGCAGACGAATCCTTATCAGACTTATCCGCAACCATATGGTGCTTCTGCAGGACCGTTTGGTAATCCATGGAACGCTGGGGGGCAGAACCCAAGTCCCTATGGACCAAATCCTATGGGGCCAAATCTGTCCGGACCAAGCCCTTGGGGGCAACCGCCACCTGGTTGGAACCCTGGTGCTCCATCTCAACAGCAGCCCCAGATGTCCTTTAATCCTCAATTACCTTTCTTAGCAACTTTAGAATTACCGGATGTGTCTAAATTGACTAATGATCCTATTCTTCATAACCCATATTGGCCTCCAGTTCCAACGAAAATTCTCGGTGACTGTCCAAAATTTGATGGTAAAGCTAATGAAGATCCACAAGCCCATGTCATGACTTATCACCTTTGGTGTTCATCCAATTCATGGCTTGACGATTCAATTCAGCTTCGCCTTTTTCAGCTGACTCTCACTGGCTCTGCAGCTAAGTGGTATATTGAGCTCAATCGCGGATCCTTTCAGGATTTTAACTCCTTGGCTATGGCATTTCTCACGCATTTTCAGTTACCCATTCGATATGAAACGGGTACACACCTCACATCCTTAAGACAAATGACGGCTACGCATATCTCTGATCATATCCATGAATGGAGACGGCGTAGACGTATGATTAAATTTTGGATTCCCGACCAGCTTCTTACCGATTGGTTCACGACTTCATTCGTTCCTCCAATAGCTCGGGACATTGCCATGGGGGCGTGTGTCACTGAAGAGCAAGCTATCGCGCGCACTCAGTACCTTGACTTGGTTTACTCTCAGTCAGGTACATTGTATGATTATATTCCTGATGCCCCACGACCAGGAACATCTAAAGCCCCGCCAACACCAACTGTTGACGGTATTATTGGTTCGGTTAGCTCATCCTCAAAAAAGAATCCCGCGAACCCTGGGAAGCAAAAATCGACTGCTTCGAATGAACAGCCTTCCCAGGTAGCACCCATTTCAAATGTTACTTCCGAGGTCAATGCCGTCCAATCCACCACGGCAGACAAAGCCTCTAAAGGAAAAAAGAAAGGGAAAGCGAAGAATAAGCCAGATCCACCTAAGCAGGAAGCCCCTAAACCTCCGCCCGAGGACGGTGCTAAACGCAAACCCAAGTATCCTTGTCTTATCTGCGATGAGGATCACTATACCAAGGACTGCCCGAGGCGGTCCGAAGTTAGTCGTTTGTTGAAAGGCGCCCCTGGGACTCCTGTGGTGCTTAAAGAACCCTTTCCATTACAACAAACTCAAAAAACTCAGATGGTGGCTGATCCTTCTCAGCCTCCCTCTTCCTTCGATTCTCAAGTGTTTATGGCTGGAACGATACCTGTTAATATCAGTACTCGAACAAAAGATTATCCGCCTTCTTCCGGGAAGGAGCCTGAGATACCCTCTAGTGCTCCACCGTTCAGTTCGGGTCCACTCCACATTGAGAGACCAACTACTGAGACGCCTCTTCGACCCCCTCCAAAAGGAGTACTCCGGAAATCTTCTTACAACCCAAATGCTCGTGCTGCACAGCACTACAATATCATTGAGGACTTAGCACAGACTCCGTCGGCTATGTCCGCTTTAGAAGTTCTCCAGAGCTGCCCTTCTCAGAGGAAGTCCTTGCTATCCGCTATTGGTGGCATAGACCCGGCCGATTCGGATTTAATTACTTTTGACTTAGAACGCCATACACAGAGACTGCCTCCTCAAATTGCTTTCCTTATACAGGTTATCATTGATTCCAAAACAATTCATCGAACAGTCATTGATGAAGGTGCTTCTACTTGCATCATGTCTGTTGCCTGTTGGAAAGCCATCGGATCCCCGACGCTGAGTCAGTCTCCCACAACCTTGGAAGCTTTTGATGGAAGAACCTCTCGTCCTTATGGTATACTCCAACGTTTACCCATCACTTTGGAAGGGAAGACAATCGAAATGGAAGTTGAAGTCGTTGACGCTACTCTTACCTATAACCTCCTTCTCGGACATAGCTGGATCTACGCGATGAAAGTTGTTGCTTCATCTCTGTTTCGTATCATTCGATTCCCTCATCAAGGGAAGATTGTTACCGTAGACCAGCTATCATTCTTCGCTTCCTCTTCTGAAGGTAACATCCCTTTTGTGGAGCATACCTCACAATTATCTGACAGTCTGGGAGCCGGACTTTTCAAAGATCCGCTCTTATGGGTGTTTTTCTGCTCCCACCTCCTAACGTCGCCTCTGTTAATATGATTACTACTTGTTCTCATCCGTGGATCATTCCTCCCACCGACCAAGTAGATTCTTGGGGCGACCAGATGCCGTTAAGTCCTGCCGAGCTCAACTATGTCGAAATCATTGCTGCATCGGCTCCCTCTTCTGGACTTGCTCCATCTTCAGGGCTTCTAGAAGAGACTTCTTCAGACTCTTTAAAAGAAACCTTCCCTTCCGACGAAGCCATTATTGAGACTATGTCTCTAGAGGAACCTCCTTGGCATGATTTTCACCATCGTTCCTCGTTTCTACCTGCCCCACAGAATTTTCTCACTTGTCTCGAGCGGTTTGCTCCTTGTCTCCCATCTCAAATCCTACAAACACCTATTCAGATTTATCAGGTGTCTTCTGAAGGGAATATGGCAAACATTACGTAAACCTAGCCCATCGACATCTCTGTGAAACCAGGGATTGTCGAGCATCTTCACATTGGAGTCACTTGTACTCCGGAGGAGATTCAACTGTATTCTAATCTTTTTCGCGAATTTCGTGATGTCTTCGCGTGGTCCTATGAAGAAATGCCCGGCATTGATCCTAGTATAGTGGTGCATGAGATAATCACGTACCCAGGTGCTAAGCCTATTTGCCAACGTTTACGCCCTGTACACCCCCGAAAGGCTGCAGCTATCAAGGCCGAGGTCGAGAAGCTTCTTAAAGCCGGTTTTATTTATCCTATTCCGCTCACAGATTGGGTTTCAAATATCGTCCCTATGACTAAAAAACAGGGTACAATCCATGTTTGTGTCGATTATCGTGATATAAATCGGGCCTGTCCTAAAGATAATTTTCCCACACCATTCATTGATCAAATTATTGACAAGTGTGTCGGAAGTGAAATGTACTCTTTTATGGATGGTTTTTCTGGCTATAACCAGATCAATATTGCTCCCGGTGATCAACACAAAACTGCCTTTATTTGTCCATGGGGCACTTTTGCCTATAAGAAGCTCCCTTTCGGTCTTAAAAATGTCGGTGCTACCTTCCAGCGTGCAATGTCTTATGCGTTCCATGACATTCAACACATTGTACAGCCTTACCTGGATGATCTCCCTGCTCATTCAGCCAAACGTCAGGACCACCCTAAACACCTTCGCGAAATCTTTCTTCACTGCCAATACTACCGAATTAGGCTTAATCCTCACAAATGTGTCTTCTGCGTTGAATCTGGCCGACTTCTCGGGTTTGTTGTTTCCCGAGAGGGCATCCATTTGGATCCCCTTAAAGTCGAGGCTATAGTGAATCTTCCTCCCCCTGCTTCTTTACAGCAATTGCAAAGCTTGCAAGGTAAAGCAAATTTTTTACGTCGTTTCATTCCAAACTATGCCGAGGTGGCCAAAGGTTTTACACGATTACTAAAACGCGATGTCCCTTTTCATTGGGATACCACTGCTTAGGAATCTTTTGAGCGTCTCAAGGGCCTCCTTGTTTCTGCTCCATTACTCCATCATCTAAATTATTATCGCGACTACACTTTATATTTGGTCGCCGCCGACACCACTATCGGCATGGTTCTCGTTCAAGCTGACGATGATGGCACTGAACATGTTATCTATTATCTCAGCCGCAAACTTTTAGACACGGAAACTCGATATGCCTATGTCGAGAAGTTGGCTTTGGCCGTTGTTTGTGTTGTCCAACGTTTCCGTCATTATATTCTGATGCGTACTACCACTGTGATTTCTGACTGCAACCCCATGACGTATATATTGTCACGCCAGTTGTTGGGGGGCAAGTACTCAAAGTGGATTGTTATCCTCCAACAGTTTGACTTGGAATATACCACTGCCAAGTCCAAGAAATCCCTTGTGTTTGTTGAGTTAATTTGCTCTTTGCCATCTTCTTCCCCGACCTCTCACGTCGAGGATCAAATTCCGGATGAGTCCTTATTCCTCATTAGCACCCTCGATCCATGGTACGGAGATATAATTATATATCTGCAGACGTCCTCCTTTTGCCCGAGCGTGTCCAAAGACGCTCGGCGAAGGATTCGTCATCAATCTCAACCATACCGTATCATTAGGGATACATTATATCGTCTCGGCGCCGACTCTGTTCTCCACCGTTGTCTTACTCTCGAGGAGGCTGAGCGAGTCTTGAATGACTGCCACTCCGGTGCCTGTGGCGGTCACATGTCCGGATATGCTACTGCCCAAAAAATCCTTCGTGCTGGTTACTTTTGGCCCTCTATCTTTAAGGATTGCATCCTTGCCATCCGCTCTTGTCATGAGTGCCAGATATACCAGCG
This sequence comes from Pinus tabuliformis, assembly GCA_031772625.1. Classification (NCBI taxonomy): domain Eukaryota; kingdom Viridiplantae; phylum Streptophyta; class Pinopsida; order Pinales; family Pinaceae; genus Pinus; species Pinus tabuliformis. Next base: position 1,651,350,641 of record CM062820.1, on the reverse strand, counting down.
GAAGATGCGAGCGCCTCCTGCTCCATTGCACCCTGTTGTTTCCGTCGGCCCTTTTGAAAAATGGGGCATTGATTATATGACTTGTAACCCTCGCTCGGCCGGGGGGCATGGGTTTATTATCGTTGTCGTCGATTACTTTACTAAATGGGCCGAGGCGATGCCTACATTAACCGAAGACGGTCACACAGCGGCGCAATTTTTATTTAATCATGTTATTTCGCGATTCGGCATCCCTCAAGCCATCGTCACTGATCACGTGAAGCATTTCCGTAATCATATGATGTCGGAATTAACAACCCAGCTAGCCTTGCAGCACGATAGTTCAACTCCATACTACCCTCAGTACAATGGCCAAGTTGAAGCTATCAATAAGATCTTGGTTACGATGCTTCAACGTACTGTTGGCATGCATAAGTCTAACTTGCATTTGGTGTTGTTCCCTGCCTTGTGGGCCTACCGAACCTCAGTGAAGGATGCCACTGGTTTCACTCCATTTCAACTAGTTTATGGACTAGAGGCTACCCTTCCAATTGAATGTGAAATCCCTTCATTAAAATTAGTTGTCGAGCTACTTCCCAACACCACTCCGTTAGAAGAACGCCTTCTTTACTTAGAGCGGCTAGATGAGACTCGTCGCCTGGCCTCTTTGGCCATCGAAACACAAAAGAAGCGAGTCAAGACTCACTTCGATCCGACCATACGTCCACGTTCTTGTGTTGAGGGAGATTTAGTCCTGCTCTACGATCAGGCAAAAGATAAGCTAGGAGCAGGAAAGCTCGAATCTATGTGGCTAGGCCCTTACATTGTCAAGAAAGTTCTACAGAAAGGGGCCTATGAGCTGATTGATTATGAAGGGAACCCTCTTGGGAAGCCCCGAAATGGGCTTTACCTGAAAAAGTACTATGCGTGATGTTGGTACATTTTATTTTGTACATACATGTACTCTAGCAAGTGTGTTGTGTGTGTGTGTGTGTCAGTTTTCAAAGGCGTAACTGCCACTTATTGTGTTTTTCCGCTTCTTGTGCAGATGTATGATGCACCTTATGTTGGTTTCGCTGATGGTGCCTGCCGCAGTACTCGCAGCTTGTCCTCTGCGGCATGGGTGATCTACGACCCTCATGGCGAGCTGATAGATTGTCAGGGTGTGTGTTTGGGTCGTAATACTAACAATGTTGCCGAATACTGTGCTGTAATCGAGCTACTTGCTGAAGCAATTAATCTCGGCATTCGTGCATTGGTAGTGAACCTGGACTCTCAACTTGTCGTCCACCAGCTCAACGGGCAATATTCCGTCAGAGACCATCACATTCTAAGGTTGTATTTACATGTGAGATTGTTAGAAAGGAACTTTGATTTTATCACATATCAACATATTCCACGACAATTAAACACATTATCTGATGCATTGGCCAATCATGTATTAGATAGACATTTGCGTAATTTGTAACCAAAACAATATACAAGCAAGCGCATGAAAACACAATAATAAACCATACGCATATGTATATATATACGTGTGTGTCATAATGTTTGCACCACGCGCATTACATAATCCAAAAAATAATACATGTCCAAAACTCATACGGCCGCTGACAACATGTCTCTCAAAAGCATGCAAAAACGAAACCTAGGCGTCTAATCACGGTGATGCTCATGATAGCATGTCACCGCTCGCACCAAACGTCTCAACAGACGATGGACACGAGCAGATACTCCCACCGTGTGCCTCTCATATGCTCTGGGCACGTCTGCCAATCTGCCATAATCTGGAATCCCTCGAGTAAGTGCCTCTAGGTTCTGTACTAGATCATCGTCCGCATCACCCCCTACCTGAGGGTCGGCTGCAGGTTGTGCCCTCCGTGCAATGTGAGACAAGTCAGCTGGCCGCTCTACACCAACATCTGCATACATATATATATATATATATATATATATATATATATATCTGTTGTCAGAGATTGGCATGTATTACAAAAAAAATTTAAATACATAAAAACACAAAGAGTTCTTACCTAGCTCCTCGTCCCAGTCTTCTCCCGCAGGCAATGGGAGATCTGGATCTCCAGTAAAATTTGTGCCCGCATAGGGCCAGTCCTCTATGACGATCATCTGGTGACGGAGCCAAATGAAGAACTCGGGCCTCCAGGCCATCTGCTGGCCCCCTCCTCCTCTGGGCATGAGTGCTGCCCATCGAGGCAATCTCGGCTCCCGTGCCACTGGATCGCCCACTATACCTCCCTGAATCCGAAATATCGGCAGTCGCTCCAGGAAGAAAGATACTATGATAGATCCGTATCCGAACTGTTTGTTGCCACACTTACATTTAGTAAGCTGCCTCTTGATATTTGTCGTTACTGTCATGGCCCAATCAAACAGTGTAGGTTGGAGACCCTCGGTGGCCAGCAGAAAATGATTCTTGCTGGCCTCGTGGGGCGCCTGTACCCTAGCCGTCCGTGTGATAGTGAACAATATCACTCGTAGCACCAGGTCGGGAACCGTGATAATATCTACTTTGGCACTGTTTGATCCAAACCGTGCCCCAGGACAAACTCGTTCCATCACCTCTCCCATCTTCTCCCCGAAAGGCCTACTACCAGTCAAGATGGGCCGTGCACCTCACCGCAATAGACCAGTGATAAAGTAGACATCGGAAACATCTAACTCCAATGTCTGGTCTTTCAGGCGAAATACCTGATCCTCTGTATCCCAAGCATCCACGATAAATCGTAGCAACTCAGGTTGGGCACGTAAGTAAGAGGTGAGGAAGAATTTCTTCAAGCCACAGTCTCTCAAAGCATCCATGCATGCATCATCCTCCATTGCCATGGCATCTATGGCATCATGTTCTCTTTCTCTCCATTCTACAGCCATTCTGACCAATCCCTGCAACCAAAAAGCCGAAATTTTCATCATTAGATCATTGGTGAAATCAAAATTGAGAAAAATTTGCAATTTCAACAGTCAAATTTGAGGCAAATTTAGGTCGCGTGGTTGGCGCGACTGTTTTCAAAACAGTCGCGCCAAGGTCGTGCCCCCTTTGGGTAAAAATCCCATTGGCGCGATCCCGTGCGGGAAACTCGCATCAATGGCGCAACCCTATGAATTTGCAAATCCTCTGGCAGGGGACTAATTTATGGATGAAAAACTGAAAGAATGGAATGAAAACAAAGCTAAGGATGAGGCCTCTTACCTGCTTCAGACGGCGGCTCGAATGATCTCCTGGATTGATCGCAATCAGCAGTTGGAGTTTGCACCCAAAACCCTCCAATGGTAAACTCACAAGGTAAAAGTGAAAAGTAAATTTATTTTTTACCATTTCACTATTTATAGCATTTTTTGACCTAAAAATACATTAAAAATGATATTTTTTTAGTATTTTGGAATATATTTATGTCAAAGTGGGTTTTACGCTGTTTTTTGTATGATGACAGGGATTGGTGCAACTCAAGCAACGAAATGAGCTCCTTTTTCTACTTTTTCAGGCTCAGTAAAACATGTGAAAAGGTTATTTTAAGGTCTGCTTTTAGCTCTTTTCTGACCGTTTAAAGAGGAAAAGATTGCCGAGTTACTCCTCTTGACTCGTTAAACGTTAATAAGGGGCGATCGTTTTAAGTTCTTTTTGTCGACCGTTAAAACATAAAAAGATTACCGGGTTTTTGTCGTTTCAAACTCGTTAATGGTTACGAAACGACGTGGTTTTGATCGTTTTTTTACTTTTTCAGGTCGAAATCACTATTTATGAAAAGTACTCCTCGATCGTAATGGTCGGGCGGTTCTTTCGAGCATTATTTTATACTTTTTCGGGCTCGAGAGACACAACTTTATGAAAAAGGGCACCCCTGGAGTTTCCTTTTCTGCTGTCTTTTCAAACTCTCTAAACATGAAAAGACGCCGAGTTCTTCCTTTGTCAGACTCGTTAAAACCTGATGACATCAGATTTTGTCAAGATGACGCACTACAAGCATATGCTATCCCCATCAAGCTTGTTAAAAATAATTGGGGTACTCGCCAGAAATGGCGGGGGAAAAATAGGAACCATAATTACCGTCGTGTCGGCAGTATGTCGCTCTTGAACATGGCACTTCTCTGCTTTCGTGTCTGGGTGGGGATATCTCATCTCATTTTTTCACTTGCCTCCGTGGATTTGGGTAATCCTGTTTGACCACTCATCTGCTCTTTGCCTCGTCACCATGACCTCTGATACATTGATGTCAAATACTGCCGATTCCACTGTCGTGCCGCCGATATATTCAAGAGAAGTTGACCTCTGCAAAGAAACAACCTCTCTTTGATAGCTCGCATAATCTTGATTCACAACATTATCTCTCTGTCTCATGTCGATGATGTGGGAAACATTATGGCCCACCTTCGATCAAGGTCACTTCCTGTCGACTTCAGCTCATTATCCAAGAAGTTGATCTAGAGACTCCCTTCCAGTGCCTTGGAGCCTGCATGCCTCAATGGCAGGTTCTTCGTGTTCGACGTGAGGTTTTCATCATTGGCCTCCGATCGAATGATTCTACGGGTGTTCGACGTCAGATCACTAATTCGCACGCCGTAGATTGTACCTATAGTACCTTGAGGGCCATTGTCATTATTGGTGGTACCTCTCGCGTCTGTTAACAGTTTCCAATATTGACTGGTAATCAGACGATGTTCATGCATGTTCGACTTCAGCTCATATATTCGCATGCATGGACTTGTACTTTTGTTCGGGTCGAGATGGAGCGCAAGACCCTGGATTGTGTCTGTTGTAATCCAGGCGTGATTCTTGATACATCACTCATTCACTGGATGGCTGCGACCATACCTGAGTCGATTCATTGATCCTAACCAGATGGCTGCGTCCATACTATGGATCTAGATTATTATGTACTCTCTTATGGATGGTTGCAACCATACCACATACATCATGTACTTGAGCTATCAGTTGTATCTCTCAATGCAGATTCTCGACGGCAGCTACATGTATTCTTGTAAAGCATTTCACCCCTCTCTCTCTCTCGGGCCTCATGCTTTAGGGGGCATCTGTTACACAGTAATTTGTCACCATTGGTCACCGTCCCTGTTACCCCTGTTCCCGTACATTGGAGGACGCATTTTGGGACCTGTGAGCAGTGACATAACCTGAAAACACTTGCATTATGTTCCCCTGAGTATGTACTTCATGTTCCCTGAAGACACCTTCTGCAAATTATCCCTGAAAAGTACCCTTTTTCCATTAGCGTGGGTCCACCATGTCTTACCCGTGCCAATTACTGAGATCCTCAAAGGAGGGTGCGACCATTGGCGCTCTGTCTTAAAACAATGCCCGCGCCAACCAAGTTTGGTAATGATTTTTGACAAACGCGCACCCAGATGTTTTTTCCCTTCAGATCACGAAGTCTTTTGAGGATAAAGTTTATCTGATAGAGGTCAAGAGTCATCATCTATCCTTGACATCTATCCACAGCGGCTTTTCGGAGATAATGCCAATCCACAATGGGTGTCCTGATACATTGTATCTTCCTCCCTTCTCCATCTATAAAAGTCTGTCCTCATGCATTAGACAAGCTAGTTTTTGAGTAATGCTAGTTGTGATTATGCTTGTCTTGAGTGATAGTAAGAGTCTTGAAGCATAGGGAGGTTATGCTGCCGGAAGTCTGAGAGAGAGAAGGTCTATTGCAAGATATACATAGCTGCTCGCCCAGCCAGAGGAGAGGTTCAACGTCAGAACCTTGGTTGTATCTTTCTCTGTTGATTATTCATTAATAAACGACTACTGTTATGGTTCCAATCTCATTGTTCACCATGATAATGTTTGTTTTATTTCCTTTCTGACTGAAATATAGTTGTATTTTAGTGGATTTTATGCTTGTATTCGCTTCGTTCTTTGCATGTGCAGGTATCCATACGTCGGGATCGCAAGGATTGTGACCTGCCGGAGCAAGGGAATGGGAGTATCAACTCTTCTTTGACATTAGTGTTGGACTCCAGGTTGGTTCTCGTAATCCACTTTCAGTATGAAACTAGGAACTTGCATAGTAGCGTGATTTGATTGTTGCTAGACCCATTTTGGGCTAGTGGGATCGCCTCTGTCCGCAGAGGGGATTTACCTCTCCAACACTATCCATCCCCGTTCCTTTGTTGAGGGAGATTTAGTCCTACTATACGACCAAGCAAATGACAATCTGGGGGCAGGCAAACTCGAGCCCATGTGGCTAGGTCCCTATATTGTAAAGAGAGTTTTGCAGAAGGGGGCATATGAGCTAGTTGACTACAAAGGTAATCCTCTCGATAAGCCCCGCAACAGGCTCTACTTGAGAAAGTACTATGCATGATTCCATGCACTTCGATTTGTACATGCGTGTGTTTTAGCAAGTGTGTTGTGTGTGTGTGTTTTCATGTTTTTGGCTTGGTGTGAAGGCGTGATTGCCGCTTATTGTGTATTTTGCTTATTGTACAGATGTCTGGTGCACCTTACGTTGGTTTCGCTGACGGTGCCTGCCGCAGCACTCGCAATTTGTCTTCTGCAGCGTGGGTGATCTACGATCCACACAGTGAGTTGATAGATATTCAAGGTGTGTGTTTAGGCTGTACTACAAACAATGTCGCTGAATATAGTGCTGTGATTGAATTATTAGCCGAGGCAATTAATCTCAATATTCGTACATTGGTTGTTAACCTGGACTCTCAGCTTGTCGTCCATCAGCTCAATGGGCGATATTCCGTTAGAGACCGTCATATTTTAAGGTTGTATTTACGTGTTAAATTGTTAGAGAGGAATTTTGATTTCATTACATATCAGCATATTCCACGACGATTAAACACGTTATCTGATGCATTGGCTAATCATGTATTAGATAGACATTTGTGTAACATATAATCAAAACATCATACAAGTAAGCACATAAAAGCACAATAATAAACCATAGGAATATGTATGTATATATATATCGTGTGGCGCACCAAGGTGCTCAAAAATAAGTGTACATGTCTAGATAGGGCTTGTGTTCTCTGTACATCTGAGACACATGTCTCTCAAAAAAATCACCAATAGGAAATAAAGACCTAGATATCTACTGTGGTGGGTTGTGCTCCCTTTAATCCACAGCCGCTCGTGCCACCCGCCTTAAAAGGTGGTGCATCCTAGGTTCTACTCCCACTGTATGGATCTGAGACGCTATGGGGACCTCCTCTATCCCTTGGTAATCTGGAATCCCTGACAGCAAGCCCTTGAGGTTCTGTATCACGGTTTCCATCATATCATCTCCCGGAAGAGCCAGGGCTAGAGCTCCAATACCCTGCGCATCCCTCCGCGCCTCTGGGGCCAGGCCGAGGGGTCTCGTCGGTCCTACATCTGCATACCATAGCGTTCGTCGTTAGGACATGTACATGAAAAAATCAAAAACATCACAAAAATAAAAAATCAAAAATGAGATCAAGTGTCTTACCACCGTCATCCCACTGCTCTCCAGCAGGCAGCGGCATGTCTGGGTCTCCGCGGAAGTCTAGGCCGGCATACGGCCAGTCCTCCACAAACATGGTCTACCGCTCCAACCACTCTCGGAAGTATACCCCCCATGCCACTGGTCGACCGCCACCTCCTCATGGCATGACATGGCCCCATCGCGTGGCCCTCGTCTCACGAGGACCTCTAGGTGGGTCCACGACCATATCCTGCAGCTGCAATGCCGGCACCCGCTCCAGCATGAGCGGGAGTAAGATCGATCCATAGCCAAACTGCTTCGACTCACCACGACGGCAGTTGGTCAGTTGTCTCTTCATATTTGCCGCTACTGCCGCTGCCCAGTTAAATATGGTAGGATTCAAGCATTCGAGAGCCAGTCGAAGATGGGTCTTCGAGGCCTCGTGTTGGGCCTGGGAGCCCGCTGCCCGAGTCACCATGAAGAGCATAGTTCGAAGGATGATGTCCCCCACCGTAGGAATTGCTATCTTCCCGCTCCGCGACTTGCGTGCCTGTGGGCACACCTGAGCCATCAGCATGTCTAGAGTATCACCACCGGGTCGCTGCCCCTCCAGAATAGGCATCTCACCTCGACGTGACAACCCGGTCAAAAAATAGATGTCTGTGTAATCAAACTCGATGTCTCGGCCTCGGATAACGAACTTCCCATCAGTGGGATTCCAGGCTCTGATCAAGAGTTCCAGAAGGTCAGGCTGTGCTCGCAGGCGTGGAGTTAAGAAAAATTTAAGCAACCCGCACCCCCGCAATGCATTTCGGCACCCAGCATCGGCAAATGCCGCTATGTCCTCATTATCATGAGCGCGTTCCTGCCAAACGAACGCCATTATACCCTGCATGATCAAAAAAATTCATTAGGGCCCTGCTCATAAAGTTTCACACGTTAATTTTATCAAAAAAATTGTTGTGCGGCGTCAGCGCGACTATTTTTAAAACAGTCACACTGATAATGGGAACCTTTGACATTTTTTCCGGGTCAGCGTGGAAGTACATCACTGTTTCGCGCTGATCCGGGAGTGGCCTGTGGAAGTTTTTTTCGATCAGCGCAGACCCGATAGGGAAATCCGCGCTGACCGAGAGCGGAATGCGTTTCAAAAAATCCGCTCAAACAACCATTTCCCACCGTTAAAATGCAGCAAAAAGACTTCAAAATGGAGCGTAAGGCAAGATGAACCTACCTGGAACTGACTTCAGGATGGATGATGCACGTACGAGGTGGAATTTCGCTCGTCAACCTCACAGCTCCAAGTCGCTCTCCAAAGCTCCAAATGGTAACAATGGTAAAAATTTTGTTTACCCCCCTATTTATGGTAAATTTTGAAAATTAAATATTATTTTTCATAAATATGGGTTTTTTATGATGGTTTTTACCATATGCTTGGTTCCGATATAGTTTTACTATGTTTTTATGCATATTGTCTATATTATTTCGAACAGGTTTACGCGTGCGGTGTTCCTTGTGCAGATTCTCATGCTGGTGGAATTACGACAGTTCTATACGCACTTGGTCCCAAAACGTCGTCTTTAAGCTCTTTTTCGACGTGAAATAAGAAAATATAGCCGAGTCTCCCTCTCGACTCGTTAAAAGAAGCGAGAGGCAGTCGTCTTTAAGCTCTTTTTTCGACCGTTTAAACTTAAAAAGATTGTCAGGTTTTTGTCGTTTCGAACTCGTTATTGGCTACAAAATGACGTGCTTCTGACCGCTTTTCTACTTTTTCGGGTCGAAGTCACTACTTACAAAAAGTACTCCTCGATCATACTGGTCGGGCGGTTCTTTCGAGCATCGTTTTATACTTTTTCGGGCTCGAGAGACACAACTTTACGAAAAAGGACCCCCCTGGAGTTCACTTTTCTGCTGTCTTTTCAGACTCTCTAAACAGGAAAAGACGCCGAGTTCTTCCTTTGTCAGACTCGTTAAAACTTAATGACATCGGATTCTGTCGAAATGACGCCTTTCAAGCATATGCTATCCCCGTCAAGCTTGTCATCAAAAAATAATCGGGGTACTCGCCAGCAATGGTGGGGAAATGGAACCACAATCATTGTCGTGTCGGCAGTATGTCGCTCTTGAACATGGCACTTGTCCGCATTCGTGTCTGGGTGGGAACCTCTCATCTTGTTTTTACACTGGCCTCCATGGGTTTGGGTTATCCTGTTTGACCTCTCATCTGCTCATTGCGTCGTCGCCATGACCTCGGATCATTTAATGTCAAATACTGCCAAGTCCACTGTTGTGTCGCCGATATGTTCAAGAGAAGTTGACCTCTGCAAGAATACTCAACCTCCCTCTGATACCTCACGCAAAATATCTTATCCTTCTCTGTCTCGTGTCGATGATGTGGGAAATGTTATGGCCCACCTTCGATCAAGGTCACTTCCTGTCGACTTCAGCTCATTATCCAAGAAGTTGACCTGGAGACTCCCTTCAGGTGCCTTGGAGCCTGCATGCCTCAATGGCAGGTTCTTCGTATTCGACGTGAGGTTTTCATCATTGGCCTCCGATCGAATGATTTTGCAGGTGTTCAACGCCAAATCATTGATTCGCACGCCGTAGATTGTACCTATAGTACCTTGAGGACCATTGTCATTATTGGTGGTACCTCTCGCATCTATTAACAGTTTTCATCATTGACTGGTAATCAGACGATGTTCTGGCATGTTCGACTTCAACTCCTATATTCGCATGCTTGAACTTGTACTTTGTTCGGGTCGAGATGGAGCGCAAGACCCTAGGTTTTGTCTATTGAGATCCAAGTTGCAATTTTGTGGATTATTATGATCATTACATGACTCATTGATGAATGGCTACGCCCATACCTAAGTCTTCATGGATGGATGCGACCATACCTTTACTATCATCACGGTCTCATTAGCTGGGTGGTTGCGTCCATACCACAGACCTCTTTCGTATGTCTTTTGGATGGTTGCGCCCATGCCTAGACTACATGTAATTGATTATCAGAGATATCAGTTGTACTTGCGTGCAGGTTCTTCCTGGTGGTGTTCCAGTTCAGTCGGTTTCATAAAGCATTTCACCCCTCCCACTCTCTCGGGCTTCATGCTTTAGGGGGCATCTGTTACACAGTAATTTGTCACTGTCTTCCTGTCAGTCTTCCTACTGTGTCATGAGACCAAATTAATCATGCTCATGCTCTCTAATGTTGCCAAATGACCCACTTTGCCAAAGTTCTTCTATCATCGCGACTGTTGTAAAAATAAACGCGCTGATGAGCGCTCCAAAACAGACCGAATGCGCTGCCAGCGCGGAAGTACACGTGATTCCCGCGCTGGTCGGGTTTCATGAGACAGCGCGACTATTGCTCATATTTGATCCCGCTGATATGACTTTATTCGTTATTCAGCAGCGATGTCAGCGCTCCAGTGCAGTTATTCACCCGCGATGATCCAGTCTGGGCGAGTTTGTTCTAACAGCCGACCTTCCAGATGACTCCAGACCTGGTTGTTGGCCTTGTAAATTTCGCCCTCCCTTCTCTAGCATGTCTGTTTTGTCATTTGAGCCACCTTCCTTGGAGATAAGCTCATCCTCCCACCATTCATGGAGACTCCTTCTCCTATTTAAGCCTCCACCATTGCCATGCGCTGCTAGTTTGGAATTCATAGTGTTTGGAGTGTTGCTGATAGTGTGTGAGCTTGATAGGTAGCTGGTGTGACAAGTGTGGAATTGTTAGAGAGCTTAAGGAAGGTTGTGAAGTGTTTTGATCTTGTGTAAACTTGTGTGAGAGAGAGTTTTGTCTTGGGAGATCTACCTTCAAGGGTGAATGCTTGAGGGACTTGCTGGCTGGACCCTCTTGAGAAGGATTTGATGTCAGAACTATGGTTGTATTCTTCTTTGTTTATCAATAATAGACGACTATCATTATGGTTCCACTCTTATTGTCTTTATGATGGTGTTTGAGTTATATCCTTTCTGACTGATATATAGTTGCATCTATTGGATTTTATGCTTGTGTTTGTATCGTTCTTTGCATGTGCAGGTGTCCATGCACGAGGATCGTGAGGATTGTGACCAGTCGGGGCAAAGGAACGGGAGCATCAACTCTTCTACAAGTACTAGCGTTGGAATCCAGGTAGGCCTTCATCATCGGTCTTTCATTTGTAATTAGGAACCTGCGTGTTAGCGTTGTTTGATTGTTGCTAGACCCTATTTGGACTAGTAGGGATCGCCTCTGTCCGCAGAGGGGATTTACCTCCACAACAATAGGTATACACAGAAGGCTCAGTAGAAATAAATAATACTGAGTTTGACATGATCAAAGGCACAGCTCCATCTGGAGAAACACAGGAACTATCCACCTCATAGACTCAAATGTTGGAAAGGCAGCTAAGTGTAGAGGTCTCCTCATTTAGTAGACCTGTTGATAGAGATAAGGATATAAATGACAGGTTTAAAGAAATCAAAATGAGGAATGAGAAACTAAAGGCACGGTCTTATGCACAATACTTAAAGCTTACACCTACAAATCAAACCAGGTTGATGTTGGATTTTGACATCAAGGAAGGAAAAACGCAAATTCCTTTCGTAAAACCAACTGTACAGTAGCCAAGGACATCAGTAGATTACAAAAAGATTGATTTTGAGGTATTGGCAAGGGATATTCATCCCATTGACCAAATTGAATTTCACAAACAAGCTGGAGAAATGATTTACTCCACCCTTACAGGTAAAGCCATAGCTGCCCATCAGTTGTAGAATTCATTGAACAATATTTCCGCCCAATATCAATTAGAGAAGGCCTCCTCACAGGCCAAGGATACCAAAATCAAGTCTTTGGAAGACTTAGTGATTGAATTGGGACATGATCCCAAAGACATCAAGGCCACTGAAAAACTGATCAAAAAGAAGAATGATGACATTGCAGCACTCAAGAAGCAATTGAAAATACCTCAGCTGCAGCATCCCCAGACACAGGAAGTCTTGGAAAACCAAACCAGACATGAAGAATTGATGGACTTAGTCCTCAAACTAAATGATTAGTTGAGGGAAACAGAGAAGGAACTGGACACTTAATTCAATTGAAGCAAAGTGATCTAGGAACTACATCAGTGAATGTCATCCCAACAATGTCAACAATTGTTCCTTCTACATTGGTAGCCTCATTGGCTCCCACAGCTCCTATGGCCACAGCACAACCAGTTTCCACATAGTCTACATCAACAGCAAGTACATCGGGTGAAGAAGCAGCAAAGTTGGTAAAGATTATGGAAGAGATGTCCATACAACAACATAAATGAATAAGCTCAAAGAAAAGGTGACAAGCTTGGAAACTGATTACAAGCTTACCAAAATCATGCACAAAGAAGAAGTGAAAAAAGTTGCCAGAATGAATGAGAGATTAAAATCCATGGAGAAGGACCTAACACTGAAAGAATCCCTTGGGGAAGCCAAGGAACTACTATGGGCCAATATCATTGACTCTGTCAATAATATTTAGCCATCTATTTAGGTAATGTTTGAGCAGATAGATTTAATAAAGATGGCTATAGAGGCCATCCAAAGAGTAAAAGAAGAATTAGGAGAGATGCCCGAGGATGCCACCAGAATCATCCAGTTCCTTAACAGTAAAAATAAGTATGAGCTTCAGGAATTGGATATAGAGGACAGAACTGAAACAATTTTGGAGGTAAGAAAGGTCCTCTCCAAAAGAAACTTTATGCTAAACTTGGAGGACAAATGTCAGAATATGCAGGTAGCCATTGACAGATTTATGGCTAAGTTTCAAATTTTGAGAAAGAAATGGTTACCTAGTCCCTTATTAATAAATGATAAGCTCATGACATAATAGGATCACAACAGCAAGTTCAGAGAGCTAGCAAAAGAACAAGTAAATACATCATCTATGAAAGCATTTCCAACAGGCAAAGTACTTTATCAAACATTTGAAAACTTGTTTTACCTCCAGCATGAGGTAAAACACTTGTTTGTCAATAAACCTACTTTTTCTAAGTACACTGAGGTAGATGAAATATATAGGAGAATGTTGAAAATCCAATTACCAAGTGCTGAATTGTGGGAAAAATTGACTGATTTATTGTAAGAAATATGCAGTATAAAAGTTAATGTACAGTAAAAGTAAAACAATCAAGGAAAAAGATGAAGGCAGATCGGTACAGTTCAAAGTGTATCAGTGTCAAAGTGTATCAGATAAAAGCCTAAATCAAATTAAGTTTCCAGCGTGAAAAATCAAACAACAAAGCAGCATAAAGGGCTAAAATCAAACCATAAAAGCCGGCAATACCAAAATAAAAGGGACAGCATGAGGCAGTCTAATAGTTGTCTCTATCTTCTTGCAAGAAGATATTTTTATTTCCTGGATTAAATCTCAAGTTAGTTTGAAATATTTTGTAATAAGCTTTTGTATAAATACTTCACAACTCGAAGTATGTAGGTGGATTCTATTAGACATTTCTATAGACTATTTTATCAAGAAGACCCAAAAGTTTATTGTATCATTTGATGAGCCAGCAAGCTAGATTGGTTAATAAATATCAGATTGTTCCAAGGATTCATGTGTTGAGCGAAATTCATACAAGTATTTTCTTATGTTAATGTCATTTTCTCACAATTATTCATAATCTTATATGTGTTTCAATCTAAATGCTATAACTGCAAATATATTTCAGAACTTGTTTAAATCACACTCTGTTTTAACAGTTAAGCATTTGAATGTTTTTCTTCTGAAATTTAAATTAAAGAATTCTTAATTTATGTTTAGTTTAAGTTGATTTCATAGATAATCTAGGTTAAACGATCCTTAACTGCCCTTTGATTTCGATTACCCTTCCTTCCTCATTCATTATCCGGGTCTGAGAACCCTTAACTGCTCTCTCACCCCGAGTGAAACCCTTTCACCCTTCTGTCTCAAATACTCTTAAATACACTCTGCTATCTTGCCCTTGGAACATCCCCTTTACTGAGTTTATCCAGCCTTTCTCCCTTATCAGTTGACTCCATAGCCCAATGGTTCAAAAGACATCAATTTATCCATCTGTTTAAAATATCCCACCACCCAATTTCAAGCAAAATCAAAACCCCTGAACAATCATAGCTAGCCTAAAACCTCTTAACTAAAATAAAGTTAAACCTTAAAGAGATAGCCCTCTCTGAGCATCAGGAAGGCTAGGTCCTGATCTCCAAAAGTGGATAGTAGTTACCTTTGGTTTTTCCTTTTTCTTACTTCAAAGGAATTACTAGAGTGATAACATTTCTGGCGTCCATATTGGGGAATTCGATCCTCAGTCTCATAAAAACTTTAAGGAAACCTTAAATCAAATATTGAGCCCCTTAAGGTTATTACCCGAAGTAACTTTTCAGAAAATTTCATAAAAACAATTTAAAAACTTAAAATTCTGGCTCCTAAAAAGATTCATTACACTAGAGCCAACCCTGACCCAAACCCTGCAACTATTGTGGATGACCCCAACAGAATTCTAAGGAAGCCAAAAAACGAAGAGACTCAGCCAAGTAGTAGTCAGCTATACAGAGCCAATTCGCTCCTTAAGGAGCTTTTAACTTTAGAAGAAGTCCCTTTTGATTTTTCATTTTACCTCTCACTATTTAAAACCAAATCTGAGAATGATATCCATGAAACAGTAATAGACCTTAAGTTTACTAGACTTATTGAATAAAAAAGGGTTATTCATCCAGATTTAGATAAATTTGTCTTAGATGCTTTTGACAAGTTAGAAGCCTTGACCTCTACGTTGATCAGTAATATCGATAGTGCTTACCTTCAGCAATCTGTAGAGCTAGCTGCTATTACTACTGCTGCTTCTCAAATTTCTTCACCAACTTCACTCACTGTAAATTCACCATCCTTTACCACCACTTCATCAATTGTTTCTACCACAATCCAATCACCTAAATCACTAATTAATCAATCATTTTCATCATCATCTAGTTCACCTCCATCAGTTTCAAGCCCTTCTTCAACCACCTCAACTTTACCCCCCTAGTCAAACCAGAATCACAGCAATGGCAAACAGATGTGCTCCTCTTGTTTTACCTGCCCAACTTCATGCCATGCTTGCAGATTATCATAGTAAGATTTTCCTATTTGATGATACTGGTCATTACACTACCCAGCAACATGTAAACAAGATGTTTGACTTTTTTGAATTGCATGAAATAGATGAGACAGATGTCCAAATGAGACTCTTTGCCCAAACTTTAACTAGTGATGTCAAGAAGTGGTTCAAAGCCTTTCCTGCCAACCACATTGCAGACCTAGCAAATTTCCAAAGGCCATCCATTGATAGATGGGAAAGAAAGAAGAACCGATTGCAAATTCTTTCTGAATATGAAAATATTAGGAGAGCTCCCAATGAGTCTGTTCAGGACTATTGCAACAGGTTTAATAATATCTATAATGCAATTCCAGCCAACATTAAGCCTCCACCAGACCTCACATTAATTAAGTTCCCTGATGGTTTTGATGTTGATATGCCATACCAGCTAAGGGAAATGAATCCTGAAACCCCTGAAAGCAGAGTAATGATGTTAGTGTAGAGGCCAACTTGTTAACTAAGAAGGCACGAATGAGGAATGAAAAGAAAGTTGTATTTAAAGAAGAAGCTTCAACTTCAGATGGAAAAGTAGATGTTTTAGCTAAAAGTTTAGAAAGAATCATGGATAGGTTAGATATCATGGATAGGAAAAATCAATGGGAAAATCAACAACAACAGCCCCCAATAAGAAATCCAAATTTTAGGAAGAACCCTAATGCTGCAAAAAATACTACACTAGACCAACAGATTAGGCCACCCTTCCAAGAAAATTATGTTGAGGAATCACAAAACCAAGAACCAGAGGATGATACCCAGATTAACTTACTGGAAACCACAGATGAAAACACTATTTTTCTTACTCAAGAAAAACAGGAGTTATATATGCTTCAGCAGTTACAGTTAGAATGTGGTGAATCTTTTGATTTCAAGCAAGGGTATGAATCAGCTATATATGAGGTGCATAAACAATATAGCTTGAGAAGTAAGAAGAATAATGAAACTCCCATTAAAAGATCCATCCAAACTCAAACTAAAATAATAAAAGAAACTCCAGTTAAAAAAATATTGCAAATTCTCCCTAGGGAAACACCTAAAACTTCAACCCCTAGGATTGTAGATATAACCTCTAATGAAACCCAAACAGAGCCAATTGTTGAAAAAAAACAAGATAAAAGAGCTCAAGGTAAAACAGTAGAAACACAAACTGAAATGCCTGCCACTGAGAAATAGAATATACACTCAAACTGCACACATTCAAGAAGATTTGAATTAGACAAATAAACCTCAACTCCCCTTCAATATTAAAAATGAGATAGCTAAGTTAAAGACATCAGTTCCTTTAACAGAACTAGTAAAGAATGAAACTTACACGTCACAGATAACTGAGACTTTGAACATAGGAGAGGCAGAGGATTCCATTAATTTGAATGATGACCAACCTGAATCGTTGTTTGGCCCTGAGGCCAATGGAATTCATCAACAAGGGGGAGTTCCTCTGTTTTACATCAACCTGAATATTCATGATAAAAAAGTTCATATCGCTATGTTGGACTCAGGTGCATCCCACAATCTCATGCTAAAGGCAATAATGGAAAGGTTGAACCTAGACATCACTAGGCCTTATAAAGATTTATTTTCTTTTGACTCCAGCCAGGTTAAATGCCTTGGTTTAATCAAAGACTTATGTGTGACTCTTGTCCACTACCCTGCAAAGAGCATTCTAATGGACATTGTAGTTGTAGATATCCCACCAAAATATGGAATGTTACTATCTCGCTCATTGGGAGCAAAACTGCAGGGATCTTTGCAGTTGGATATGTCTTATGCCACTATTTCTGTTTTTGGACAACTAAGAAAATTATATAGGGAAACATTAATGAAGTACATGGTTAGTAGTGAGGAGAAGCCCCAAAAATTTCCCATATACTCCATGCACTCATATATGGATTCCTTCATATTATACAATGCAAAAACTGATAAAAAGGAAATCACAACCAAAGACCTTAAGTACGGAACAGTTGATAGTGAGAACATATTCCATGAGTCACTTTGGCATTTAGACTTTGATGGGTCTATAAATAGGTTAGGGGTTGTGGTGAGCTCCAGTATTACAGCAATAACTTTGCAACTCTTGGGACTCCCTTCTTTACTTTTATCAACCCGGTAGTTCGTAACAAACTTGGAAGCGACGGTGATGTATGCACAAGTACTAGCTCTTGCCGCAGCTGTCACTTGGTCAGTTGGCACAAGTCCGTTAGGGGCTTAAGCCAACTTCTATGAGCTCTGAGAAGAAGCTTTTTAATTGATGGATGAAAGCTAACTCAAATAAGGTTGTTCTACTTGGAGAAAGAAACTGGAATGCTGGAAGGAAACATAAACCCTAGCAAACCCTAATTTTACCAGCTAGCCCTACTGATGCAAGGAAGAGGATGCAAGCTACTGAAAGAGATGTCATTGACTTCTAGGAAGGTAAATACATGTATCTAAGCTATTTCTATAGTAACATCTTGAAAAAAACATCTTTTTGTATTTTTGAATTAGTTTCCAGAATTATCATGCATGCGATTTGACTGTTTTTTACTGTGTAGAGGTGGATTGGCAAGAGGAAATGCTTGGAGGAGGTCGGGAAGGTTCAGAGAGGGCCTAAGGGGTCCCTAACACCCTTCCAAAGAGTTTCATAGAGTTTGGCTATCAAGAAACCCCATTCCTGAGCTTCTACAGGAAGTCTGCAGGGGTTCTACAGGATGTCTTTAATTTTCTACAAGATGTCTGTAATTTTCTACAGGTTGTTCAGAAATGGGATTTTGGAGGATGGATGGAGAGGGAAAGGTGAAGGAGTGAATATGGAAGTAGGATAAGGGTTTGAGGTGGTCCAGGACTTGGTGGGTGGAGTTGAGGAAAGATGTAGATGGCTGGATTTGTTCAAGGAGGACTGAAGCAATGTTGCACAAAAATTAGGGTTAGGTGAGCAAATGGCAAAAATGAGGCAAGAATCCGAGTTAGGAGATGGAGCAGATGGGATTGATGAAGTATGGGAATATAGAGAAGTGGTATAGGTGCTCTGCAAGTTGTTTTTCCAACTGAACCAACGAAGACTTGTAAAATCTGAGACCTAGTTACGTTGACCTAATCTGATCTAGCTAACAATAAAGAGAATGAATAGAAATTTTATTTGCAAGGAAACCATGTATATTGACTATGCAACGAAGCATTCAAGAATCTAAACATGTAACCAACTTCTGCAAATAAAAATCAAACACTAATGATTGCATGGCAGAGCAAAGTCAGTGTTTTTGTGGGAAACAAGGTCATCTTGATCCCAGCTCCTGATCCCAACTCCTGATCCCACTGAAGGAGAGGTGGAATTAGAGGTGTTTGATCGCCCTTTTTTGAAGCTTTTCCTGTTAATAACCTATCAACTCAATCTGAACATCAAAAGTCTTTCTAATCATCAACAGTGACTTAGTTAATCAACAAGATTTAACCTACTTAACAGAAATGATCTTGCAAATACATAAAGAACAAATAACAATAAATAAAGGAGGCCTTAGCACTCGGGTTGGGCCCAACCCCAAGAGTTGCAGGCTCCTATAAAGGACTCAGATCTGATGCCAAGTAAATCTGCTTCTCATTACTCAAAAATAATTATCACAAGAAAGTTATACAGCAGTAGCTACAAGAAAACAAGCTAAGAAAAGGATAGCACTACAGTGCAAATACCAACAGTTCCAAAAGTAAACTACGAAGGCTGAGGCCTTCCTATTTATACACTACGAGGGGCCTAGCAGCCCTCCTAAATTCAAGGGACTCGGCTATTCCAACTGCTAGTAAACAATCACTCTTCCCAAAGCTGCTCGGCTGCCTTTAGAACTCGTTTTGGTGGCCTGTTGAGCTCGGAGTTGAGGGTGGAGATTTTGAGGAAGGGCCATTTAATGCCAAAGACAACCTCCCTACGAATCCTCGCCTCAAGCTTGGTTGTCACCTAGGCCATAATTGCTTGGTTTTTGCTCCAAAATTTGTCCAAAAAACCTGAAATGACCACGTATTAGCCTCCTTGGTAGAGTGACCACCCTTATTCGTTCAAATAACATAAACATACTAAAAAAACATGCATAATCTATGAAAAATGGAGGATTGAACAAGGACAAATAGGGAAAATGAGCCCAATAAGTTACCCAATTCGGGGCTCATCATCAACCCCCCTGCTAAATGGGTTGCTCATCCTCTGAGCAACTAGTCCAGCTCATCATCCTTTATGGCTTTGATCGCCTCCCTCACATCCCTGGCCTCTGCAGTGATATCTTCTTCCCGGTCATGGAATCCTGCTTCCTTTCCACTTCCTCCCATTGTCTACCTTCCTCCTCTTCCATAACTCCTTCTAGCAATCCCAAAAGCAAAGGAGGGCTGAATTTCAGGCCAATCCAATTGGCTTGTAGATTCTGCATCAACTGTTTGTAGAGAAGTACCCTTGTAGAGAGGTACCCTTGCCAAGGCTTCCCTCATCTTGGTGGGAGAATGGTATTCCTTTATCTTCAAGCTGTGAGGGAGTGTGTTCCACCGCCTTGTGCAGGCATGCAGGAAGTTTTCTCCCAGCAGTCTCTCCATGTCCTCAAAGTGGGCGATAGCTTGAGCCTGTTGCTTAATGTATTCTGGTAGATCTTGAGGGTTGTTGGCCAAGTTCTGGTGGGCGCTTATCACTACTGAGGGGTCATCCGGCTCTGCTCTAATCATGAGTGGCTCACTGAGTTCTCTACCTATGATACTGCGAACCTCTGCTGCTCTCTTCTCCTCATGACTCATCCAAGAGGCCATGGCCATAAGTTGGACATCTCCTAGCACAGTGTTGGGATCCCATGCATTCATGTTCGGAAGGGCGAAGTTGTGCAAGTAGAACTCTGATAATTTGGCCCTATCCTCTAATGAACTACTACCACATAGCGCTGCAAACTGATGATAATTTTGGAATGGGGTGATGCCCCTTTGGGCCAAGGTATTGATCTAAAAATGTAACCACTAATCCTTGAGGTATAGGGCATAGGATTTGGCAGGTTTCCTACACTGCAGAGCTTCCATTTCCCAGCTGGCCATGCAAGCCAGTTGGGCCTCCTTTTATTGTACCTGCTGTTTCAGAGACTGTATCTCCAAGCCTGCTTGCAATTCTTTTTCCTGTAGCTGTCGATTCAGTGTCTCAATTCCAGCCTGCATCCCTTCCCTTCTCTGTTGTTCATCAGTGGTATCTTTGGCTGTTGTGGGCTCCTCCTGTTGTTGTTGTTCTCCCAAGATGTGAGGCCTGTCTTCCTTCCTCTGTCCCTGTAACTGCAGTTGTTGTCTAAGCAGCTCATTTTCTTCCTGTAGCTTGACCTGCTGGCTGCTCTCCACATGTCATACCATAGCCAATTCCCTTCTTGCCTCTTTGAGTTGTTCCTCCAGAGGACCTATATCTGCCACACCCTTGGACTTAGTGATTTTCATCCAAGTGTGGGTCCTCTCTCTCTCTTCTTCTAGTGCAAGGAAAAGTGGCACTATGAATTTTTGAGGAATGATCTTTCTGGCCTCTAAGAAGTTATAGTAGGAGCCCAAGCTGGGCTAGAGGCTAGGTTCCACAATTTTCTCCACCTTTTCTTCCTCCTGTGGTGATTTAGCTGCCTCACTTTCCATTTCTTCGGTCTCCTTTAGCCTAGCCTGTGTTTCCTGTAGAATAGTCTCAGCATCCTGTAGAGAGGTCTTGGTGTCCAACATTTTCATTCTTTCTCTCCAAGTGGATGTCTTCGGGCTTCCCTATTCATAAGTGATGGATGCTTTTGAGGGAGACCTCTCCTTTTGGGTGGCAGGGGTGTCTACAATTGTGATTGGTTCTTTTGACGGTGGCTGGGGTCTGCCAGTCTTAATCCTCACGCTCCTTCTTGCCTTAAAATACATGGAAGGCTCCCTCTTTCGCTTCCCCTTCTGCTTTGGGGATGTGCTTAAGGTGGCCAGCACAGCTGTTGCCTCCCTGGCTAAAAGCTCAGGCGATTTTTCCTTCTGTTGCCCTTTTTCTAGACTTCCTGTAGAAAGTCCTGTGCTGACTGTTTTCTGTCTTCCTGTAGAAACGGTTTTCTAGCTTCCTGTAGAAACAGTCTTCTGGCTTCCTGTAGAAATGGTTTTCACTGTTTTGGCCTGCTTTGATAGGGGTGCCTTCTCTTTTAATTTTTCTGTGGTTTCCTTGGATGTGCCCTCACTTGCTTGGACTTTTTCAGTCCTCTCTGCCCTGATTTGCAACAGTTTCTCCCTTAGCGTTTGTGCCTTTATTCCACCCACAGTTTTGGGCTCCGCAGCTTGGCCTTTCTCTTGTTCTCTTCTTACTTTTTCTGTGGTGGTCTATCTTGGGGTTCCTTACCCTTGGCTTTCTCTTCTGCCTCAATGTGCTCCCTTTCCTCACTACTGGATGATGTGAGTTCCTCGGCCAAAATTCAGATATCATCATCCTTGGACATATTGCGGAAAATCTCCAAGGAGAGAGGGACAGTATAGGTATGGAGGGAATCTTCTACTAGAAGCTTGATAAGCCCATGATGAGCCAGCTGGTCCGGTGTCCCTTCCTTCAATTTTGTGCCACACTCCATTAATGATTGTAGGAGGAAATATGGGATGCTTAACTTTTGTTCTGTGGGTAAATCCATCTTATGCCTGAGTTCAGTTAGCAACCGGAAGTGATAACCATATACAATACTGAACCGCCCCTCACAGGTAATGTATTTCATGATCTGAAGGCTGACCTCGCTCCAAAATGGATGTAGGCTGGCTCTCTGGACCCCATTTTTATCCTCTGAAAATTGTTCCTCTGGTAGGAAGAATTCCTTTTTGGCTTTTTGGCCCAATGCCCTCTCCTCTTTGCTCCAGGGTATCCCCAATGGCAGATCAGTGACTCAACTAATGAGTTGTGGGGTAAGCTTTAAGGTCAACCCTCTAAAATTTACAGTGGCCAGTATCTTGGATTTAGGCTGCAGAGACATTAAGAACTCTTCTGTTACCTCATCATCATGACCTTGAATTCTGTCACAGAAGGTCATCCAATTGGCACGGGTAAATAGGTCTACCACCTCGGGAGTTTCTCGCAATTTCCTAGAATCCGAGGGTTCCTTTCTGATAAACCCTCCTGGCATGGTGAGAATGCTCTGTTTTGGCTTGTGTTCTGATCAGAAGGGGAATTCTGTGTATGGTTTCCTCCTTTGATTCTCAGGACAGGGTTTCTCAGATGTTTGTATCTCACTTTGCACCAATTCCCTGGTTATAATGTTGTTGTTGCTCAAAACTTAACTGTCAAAAGGGAATTAGGCTCTCACAGACAGAGTGCAGAGCTTAAGTTTCATCCCCAACCACATAAAAGTCACATTCTTTATGCACAGGTTAGCCCTTACAGTGGTTTATCATTTCTACAGAAGGAATTTGTTAACAGGAACCGCAGAGGAGAATGTGACGCAAAACCAACTAAAAAATTCCGTGTATCACACAGGCAAACTATTATTCTTGACCCACAGGCATATTTGCTTCTAATTCTCCTACTCAATACAGTTTAATTCACCACCTTTCGAAATATCATGCATGGGAATGGTGTTTTCGGGCCTACCTCTCTTCGAAACTCCAATTTCGATGCAGAAAGTCCAGGTTTTTCTGCTCCGGGAGGCTATGCCGCATTTCCTGTAGAGCTCCTTCCTGTAGAGAGCTTTGCTGGCTTCTGGAGGGCGTCACAGCGCTTCTGAACGAGCCTGGGACGCGGGAGGATTTTGAAACGGGCCGAGAAGCTCGGGCTAACGAACTGCAGAGGAGGAGGACGCGTACTTTGCTGAAAAACGGTTGCAAGTGTAAATGACAGTGGTTAATGTGAGTTCTCTGGCCGAACGATTTTGAATTACGGCGCAATTCATGGTGAGGGGGTGAGGTGTCCAGGCCGATCCGTTAGCCAACGTCACAGCCATCATTCTTCAGCGTGTCTCTGACCGCCATTTCCTTTCTCTGCCATTACCCGCCGTCATCACTGCCAATCCGCCGATTCTCCCCGACTGGACACTTCCCACGTGTCGGCTCTTCGTCCCTTTGGCAGATTCGAGCGTAACCGAGCTCGTTCGGATCCCACGAGGCCATTCGACTGACTGTGGGTGGCCAGTTGACTGGCCACCGAATTCGTTCAATCCGCACCATTTCACAGACATGCAGTTTTCAGAGTATTGTCTATGCAATTTGACGAATAAGGTTAGACACTTACCTGTGTGGCCATGGACATGTTCTGTAGGCTTCGAGACGTGGAACGATGGCTTTGCTTACTGTTGCTTCGTGCACAGGTGCTGGAACTCCTTCTTTCATTGGTTGATGTTGTATGCAAGGCTTCGGGACCCGATCCTCTGGTTGTGAACGCTGCATGCACGGCTCTGTCTTTTCTCAGCTGTCGAGGAGGTGTTCACGTCCAAGCGGAGCTTGTTGCATGTCTCCTGCGTCGATTTCAACTGCTATTGACTCCATAGTATGTGCTCCAGACGGATCAGCTGCTACAGGATTCCTGTAGGAGATCTTGTAGCTACTTCTCCTCCTCGGATGCATGCTGAAAAGAGCAAGGTTATATTCACGGATGAAGGGTCCTGATGGAGCTTTGACAAGTAGAGTGTGCGAGCCTTTGTTTACTTGACTTGTCACTTAGGAAAAAAAATTCAATCTAAGGAAAACAGGACTCTTTGCATGACTTTGTAGGAATACAGGACCAGATTGTTGTAATGGCAGTGGAAAGAGATGAAACCGGTGATGGATGGAAGAGAGGGGTGGTTGCAGGCCTCATAAACAGACCTCAAGCTTTAAATCTCATTCCAGAATCGATTTTGGCCTGCCCGAAGGCTCTACAGGATGTTTCCTGTAGAAATGCGGAACTTCCTGTAGAAAGCCCCAAAACTTCCTGTAGAAAGCTCAGAACTTCCTGTACGAGGTTCAATCTCGACCCGAATGTGTTCAAATCCTAGAAAAATTGAGTGGTCATGGAGGGGGTGTCTGTGAGGATGTCTGGTAGCTTGGTATGGACCCCTGTCCTCATTTTGCGTGACCTTCTTTATCTACACTGCATTCCCTGCAACCTACAATAATTCCAGAGATTAGACATGTTTCTTTTTCTTCTTCTCTTTTTCTTTTTCTTTTTTCTTTTTTTCTTTTTAAGAAACAGTAGGGGCGCCTCCATGAGGTTTTCACCCCCACTATCTGCCCTGGGCGCCTCAGAGAGATTTTCACCCAAGGATCTTTTTTATTCCAATTCTTTATTTTCTTAGAGACAGCTGGAGCGCCTCCATGAGGTTTTCACCCTCACTGTCTACCCTGGGCGCCTCAGAGAGGTTTTCACCCAGGGATCTTTTATTCCTTTTTTTTTTTTGATGATCAAGGTGTGGCCGGAATAGAGGCAGAACCCTGCTCTACTACCAGCATTGATTTTTCCACAGTTTCAATGAACTCCTGCCTCGAAAGGGGTTTCTTGTAGATTTTCAATCGATGCCCATTGACAAGCATGGGGATGGCTTCTTCATCAATGGTCCTGATAAGGACTGAACCATTTTCATTGCATTTCTCCACTGTATATGGTCCTAACCATCTTGTCCTCAGCTTTCCTTTGAAATCCTTGTATCTTGAGTCATACAGCAGTGCCCAATCTCCCGGCTGGAATTGCTTTTCATTAAGGTGCCGGTCATGCCATATCTTCCTCTAGAGTTGAACTACTTCTGA
Source organism: Pinus tabuliformis (assembly GCA_031772625.1). Classification (NCBI taxonomy): domain Eukaryota; kingdom Viridiplantae; phylum Streptophyta; class Pinopsida; order Pinales; family Pinaceae; genus Pinus; species Pinus tabuliformis. The sequence goes on along the minus strand of CM062820.1, from coordinate 1,651,325,419 downwards.
GTGGAGGAGGGCCTGCATTCTGTGTTCATCTAATCCATTCAGCTGCAATAATCTTTCACGTTGAGCATGGCTGAGATCTAGGTCCAGCTGAGCTTCCACCCTCAATGTATTGTACTCGAACTCTATGGACAGCAAAGCTTTCTTCCCGTAGACCAGCTCATAAGGTGTGAAACCTGTTGTAGTCTTCCAAGTGGTGTTGTAGGCCCAGGTGGCCTCAACCAGGCGATCTGCCCAATCCTTTCTGCTGCTGCTCACAACCTTAGTCAAAATCCCTTCCAATGCTCTATTAGTGACTTCCACCTGCCCATTTGCTTGAGGATGATATGGGGTGGAAGTCATGTGCTTGATCTTGTGATGCGCGAGCAAATCTTCAATCAAGTTGGAGGTGAACTGGCTTCCTTGATCGGTGACTAACTCTCTTAGGTAGCCAAACTTGTAGAAGATATTTTCCCTTAAAAACTCAGCCACCTTTTCTTCTGTTGCTGCTTTGGTTTCCTTTGTTTCTACCCACTTTGTCAGATAGTCGGTGCACACAATGATGTAAGATCTTTGCTTTGAAGGAGGGTTGATAGGACCCACAAAATCCATGCCCCACTTCTCAAATGGCTCGAAGGTCACATGAGGTTGGAGAGGCATTTCATCCCTTGGAGTCGGTTTCCCAATCCTCTGACATCAGTCACACTAGCTGATGTATCTTCTGACATCTTGATGAAGAGTAGGCCAATAGTAGTCTGCCTATAGAATTTTGAAGGCAGTCCTTTTTGCTGCAAAGTGGCCTCCACAAGGTCCGTCGTGACAGGTTAGGAGGATGTCAAATACTTCCTCCTCCCTAACACAACACCTCAAGATCTGATCTGGGCCAAGTTTAAACAGGTTGCCCCCGATCCAAGTGAACAGGGCACTCTTCCTTACAATTTTGCTCTTCTCCTTTGAGGATAGATGCGGAGGGAACTGTGCTGAGACCAACTAATTTGCTATATCATCAAACCATGGAGAGAGTACTGAGATAGCAAACAAATGTTCATCTAGCATCTGGTCATCCACTATTCCTTCTTCACCTGCAGGCAAATCCAATCTAGACAAGAAGTCAGCAACAACATTTTCCTTACCTGGCTTGTCGACAATAGTCAAATCAAATTGTTGCAACAAAAGTAACCATCTAATGATACGAGCGTTGACATCAGGCTTATTCATTAAATATCTAATCGTAGCATGATCAGTGTGTACAAATGTTTGATAACCAGTGATGTAGTGTCTGAACTTGTTTAGGGAATGGACTACAGTCAGGAACTCTTTCTCGGTTACAGTATAGTTCATTTCTGCCTTGGACAGGTTTTTGCTGACAAAGTATATGGCATATGGGAGTTTCTCCTCAACTTGTCCTAAGGCTGCCCCTATGGCTTTGTTCGAGGCATCAGTGTGGATGTGGAAAGGTAGGGCCCAGTTTGGACCTCTCAAGATTGGGGCGGACACCAGCTTATCTTTCAACTCATCCAGTGCTCCTTGACAGCTTTCAGTCCATTTAAACTCAACATCTTTCCCTAAGAGGCCAAACAATGGCGAGGCTAGCTTACTGAAGTCTTTAATGAATCTTCGATAATATCTTGCCAAGCCTAGGAAACTCCGAACATCTCTTACCTTTTGAGGAGGTGGGACCTTTTGGATGATAGCAATCTTATTAGGATCCACCTGTAATCCTTGCCGAGAAATGGTATGACCTCGCACGGTCCCTTTAGTCATCAGGAATTCACATTTTTCGGAACTGAGGGACAGGTTCATCTCAATGCACTTGGTTAGAACTTTTCCCAAATTAGTCAATGCTTCTTGGAAGTTGCACCCATAAGGAGTAAAGTCATCCATATAGATTTCTACCGAATCATGGACCAACTCAGGAAAGATGCTCAATACTGCTCTCTGGAAAGTGGTAGGAGTGTTGCATAGCCCAAAGGGAAGGACTCGGTAGGCAAAGGTACCCCATGGACAAGTGAAGGTGGTTTTATCTTGGTCTTCCGGGCTTATTTTGATCTGGTTATACCCGCTGAACCCATCTAGGAAATAGAAGAACTTCTTCCCTGCCAGTCCATCCAACACTTGATCTATGAAAGGCAAAGGGAAATGGTCTTTCTTGGTGGCTTTGTTAAGTTCTCAGTAATCTACACAGATTCTCCACTTCCCGTTCTTCTTGGGCACAAGCACTAGAGGTGAGACCCACTCACTATTGGAGATAGGGTGGATGAATCTTGCATCCAACAATTTTTGCAATTCTTCTTTGACAATGTCTTTAAGGGCTGGATTCATTCTCCTCTGAGGCTACCTGACTGGTTTACAATCTTCTTTAATGTAGATGTGATGGGTACAGACCGAAGGATGGACTCCTTTCATCTCCTTATAACTCCAAGCGAAAGCATCTAAATGATTGTTCAATAAGCTACACAGCTCCTTCTCCTGGGAAGGAGATAGGGAGGAGCTGATCTTTAAAGTTCTTTCGGGACCAAACTCCACATTCTTAACTCTGGGAGAGGTCGGATCAGTCACACAGAGGTCCACTAAGGTGTTGGCCTGGGTATCTTCCACCAATTCCTCTAAGGACAGTGCACTGGGAGGTGGATTTTGAATCAAAGTCTCAATCAGATCATCCTCAGTTTGAGGGCCTCCCCTAGTGGTTTCTACTGTGCACAATGGTGCAGAGTAGACCTCATCCTCATCTCCTTCTTCCAACCAGAGTGGTAAGTCATGTTCTAGCAGAGGTTGGGCAGGAGGGTATAGGACTAGCTGCTTGGACATAGGCCCATTCTTGATGGTCATGCTTCCAGCTCGACAACTGATGTAATCATCCGCGGTGGCTAACCAAGGCCTTCCCAAAATGAGGGGGTATCCAGTGAGCTTTGCCTTTAGCTGAAGGACCAAGAAGTCCGCAGGGTACTCCCAAGAGTCAACAAAGACCAAGACATCTTCCACAATTCCTTCGGGAGTCACGGTGGAGCAATCTGCCAACTGCAGGACTGTCGAGGTCTTCCTTAAGGAACTCTGAGGTTGAGTTTAAGCATGGTGTCCCTGGTCATCACATTAATGGCAGCCCCTAGATCAATCAAGGTATGGGGGATTATGGTGCCATTGATGTAGACATCAACTACAAGACTCCCAGGGTCCAAATACTTTGGAAAGATTACTTGCCCCCAACAATAGATCGAACAGTTGTCCTAGGACATTGATAGTCGAGGCATCTCTCTTTCGCCTACGCAGGTGCCTGAAACACTTCTCCTTAATCAATTTTTTGTATATCGGTACATCTTTGATGGCCTACCCGGGTGCCTGAAACACTTCTCCTTAATCAATTTTTTGTATATCGGTACATCTTTGATGGCCTGTAGAAGTGGTATTTTCACACACAACTGTTTAAGTTCTCCCAAAAGTTCAGTCTCCTCCAGTTTTGGTTGCGTAGTTACTGTTAGTCGCTCAGGAAAGGGTGGAATGGCTTTGGGTTCACTTTCCTGTTTCTCTTCCTCATCCTCTGGGGGATGAGGTTGGCGATCTGGAAGGGTCTTCCCGGATCGCAGGTTGATCTCTTGGATCTCCACAGCATAGGTAGGACATGTTGTCTCCCCAGTGTATACCTGTTGGGCCTATCAGTTGTTGGGGTTCGGGTTCGGTTGAGCAGGCATCTGGGGTTGTCTTGGAGGAGCAGGAGGTAATGGTTATGGCTGAGCCGGTGGTGGAGGCAGAATGGCGGGAGGAGAGTTGTATTGGGGCCTCCACCCCGGTTGAAGTGCATTCCACTGAGGTGGTGGCTGGGCATGTGAGTGAAACGAGTTAGCAGTGGGTTGAGTATGGTATTGAGGTGGATAAGACCACGGAGGAGGTGCAGACCAGGAAGGATGAGCAGGGGGACCCCAAGAAGGCATGTGAGCAGATTGGTTGGGGCTATAATAAGCTTGGGATGTCCCTTGCATCCCCTGCTGGTAAGGTCTGGGCCCATGTGGCCTCCTTTGGTTGAGGAAGTAGAGAGGTTCAGTGGTTGCCTCAGTCCCTTGGTACATGGCTTTAAATCTGGGCAAGGTTGGGCATTGGTTTGTGGGGTGGTTTTCCTCACAAACGAAACATACCCCTACTGAGTGCAATGGACACTCGTTCTTAGGGTGCTTCCTCGTACATCTAGGACAAAAAATGGCCAAAGCCCTCTCAAATTTCTCTTTCTTTTGTTGGATTCGGAAAGTATCAAGTTGCATCGCAATGGTCTGTCTCATCTCACTTTTGAGTTCTTCCATCTGATTAGCAAACTCATGCTTCTGTGAGGGGGCTTCTGTGAGTATCCTTTCCTCAACTGCTTGGAAAGCGCTTGGTTCGCCATCGCTTTTGCCTGAGATGAGAAATCTGACAGGCTTTGATAAAGGAACCAGTCGACCTTTAGGGATCCTTCCCGATGTGCCCATAACATTGAGAGGGAAAACCGTTCACCTGAACGTAATGGTAGTTCAAGGACCCCTATATTACAATCTACTCCTTGGATGAGACTATATTTATTGCATGGGAGCCATTGTCTCCTCACTCTTTAGAGTAATGTGTTTTCCGCACGAAGGAAGAGTGGTCAAGCTCGTGAACCAGCTTTCATTTCCCAGATCATACAGAGCAAATAGTCATATACCATCCCTGAACGGTCTTTTCACGCAAGAAATGTCTCAATCTCTAGTCCATCCTCCCGATGAGCGCGAGTAATTCAGAGGGATATGACTGAAACCCAAGGGGCATGCATCCTCGTCTACTTCGGCAGGAAAACTTCGGGTATAAAGTAGGTTTCCGCGGGAGAATATGCCTAGTCTGTACCCCCGTCCGTGATTGGAAGAGGGGGTTATTCTAGTACAGGATTCCCTTGTCAAAGTTATGTAAGTTGGCGAGCGCCGCCACTCACCTTTGTTTATTTCGGTAGACATCGCCAAAGAAGTGTTTTATTTACGCCGTGAATAGAACAATCTTTGGGTAACCTGTAAGAGGTAGGCCTCTCTCGGTAAAACAAATGTTTTGGCGGATAGAAGTAGAGGTAACCTTGAAACTCTGTTTTATACCTGAGGGCATGCAAACCTTTTGGAGTGCAAGCAAAGAGCGATTATTTATCTGTTTTTTGGATTAGTCGTTTCCTAACTTGCATAAAGAAAGGATGTAGGGCAAAACTTTAAAAATTGCCATTTTATATGAGACATTCTTATCATACGACTGGATTAATCGAGCAGTGTTACCGCAAGGTTCAAGCTCATTAAAAAATAAACCCGCACCGAGCAAACGTTTCCACCCGCGTTTAAGCTCGTTAAAAAATGAACTATTCCCGGTAAATAACCACCGTGAATGTAGTACTTCAGCCATTAAAGCCTTGGTCGTGTTTGCACCGTCACCTCCACTTTTACATTGGCCGATCATTCACCTCCATTTGATTGTTTACCCATTTTGAGGAACAGCTGCGAAGAGTGATTTCACTAGCCATCCTTGTGACACTGCCGTGATTGGAAAATTCCAAACCTTAACTGGAATAAGCTGCTACCCGTTTTATCACTCGTTCCTCAAAAGACGAGTCTCCTTTAAGCTCTTTTCAAATGACTCGTAAAATATGAAAAGATTGCCGAGCCATTGGCCTCTCCAGCTCGTTAAAGGGACAGGAAGTGCTATCCCTCATCTAGATTTTAATCTTTTTGGACCTGAGGGATCATTGCACAAAAAGATCGAGCGCTTGTTTTGTTCGGCTCGTTAAAACTATCGAAAATTCATCCCTTCTGTATTGTTTTATACTTTTTCGGACTTAAGGGATTAGATGACGAAAAAGGAATTTTGGAGTTACATCTACGTACCTTTTCAGACTCTCTAAAAATGAAAAGGACCGAGTTATCTTTGTCGTTAAACTCGTTAAAAATATTAATAGCGACAAACTTGTCTTTAGACGAGAACGAGTTTCACTATCGCTAGGCTCGTTAAAACATAGCAATGAGTTTGCCCGAAGGAAAATTTATAGAACAAGCATATGTTATCCTCCTCAAGCTTGACAAAAATAAAGAGGTACTGGTCAGCAATGACTGGGGAAAAATTGGGAAGAAAACTCAAAGAATCTTTATTGGTAGCAAGTCGCTCTTGAACATGACACTTCCACTCCGTGTCCGAGTCGGGTTGGGTTGTTTCATTCACCGGTCACATCGCCATGGTCACACCATACCATCCACATTTGGGGTTAATGCTACCAATCCATCACATAAGTGTCGCCGACATGTTCAAGAGAAGTCATCCAGAGAAGTCACCTGTGTCCCACCCACTACCATACATTATACTCCATTGTTTCATGACCGCCACCCTGAACCGTATATCATCAGATTGTTTTCACCTCCATCAAAATCATTTGCTCCGTTCCGTGTCATTGATGTGGGATTCATTAAGGCCCTCCTTTGACGAATCACTTCTTGTCGACATCAGCTCATTATCCAAGAAGTTGATCTAGGAACACCCCATTCAGTACTTTGAAGCTTGCATGCCTTAATGGCAAGTTTCTCACTTCCGGCGACAGGTTTACATCAATGGCCTTCGACCGAAAGATTTTGCGTGGTGTTCGACGCCAAGTCCTTTATTCACACCACGTGAATTGTACTGTAGTACCTCGAGGGTCATTATCATTATCGGTGATTCCTCTCGCGCTTGTTAACAGTTTACATCATTGACTGGTAATCAAGCGATGTCTTTCCATGTTCGACTTCAGAACATCTCTCACATGGATCGACTTGTACTTCGAGTGAAGATCGGACGAGATTGAAGACCCCGGATCTAGTTTCATCCATCCGGGCTGCGATATATATTCAGGAAAATAAAGACATTAAATGTACAGCATTGCAGCACAGATAATCATCCTACCAAAAGGATGATGGCTCTATCAGAATCATCAGTCTACAATCAGACGATTGTCTGTCCTATGTACATGAAAATGAATTTATAAAGCTGAGCATGGGAATGCCTGCCTTAGCTAGATCATGAAAAACAGTATGAAGATAATGTATTGTATTGTATCTTATTACAGGTCTCCTCCCAGCACTGAAAGAACTTCGGATCCTCATAATAAAGCATTTCACCCGATTAATGGCCTCATACTTTAGGGGGCAACTGTTATAGACATTTTTGTGCCTTGCAGCTCCAAGCATGAAATGTCCATAAACCAAGGGCTCCTAAGTCCCTAAAAGTGTTGTTCTAACCCCTAAAGGAACAAGGTCAACAAATTACAGCTTCTCCCAGAAGTTCTCCACCAGAAACTGCTCAGAATAAGTCAAAACAGGATCATTTCAGCTGCTACACTGGCTAGGTGCGTTGCATAGCACCTAAACACACTAGCTAGGTGCGTTGCAACGCACCTAAATGCACTATGAGGGTGCGTTGAGCGGGAAATGACAAATGGCAGTGCCATTCCGCGAGGTGGAAAGACAATGGAAGCTTCTAGAATCTTCTCCTATGACACTTGCCTCACTGAATTCGACAAAGGATGAGTAAGAGGCCTTCAGTCTCCAAGTGGAAGCGAGAACTGACAGAGAAAAGACACTAATCAAATCACAAGCTGACTCATCCTCCTTGCATACATCTATATATGGATCCCTCATCCCAGAGATCCAGAGGCTGGAATTTTGCACATTGCAAGGAATTGTTGTTGGTTTTGAGATAGATATCAGAGTATTGGGTGATTTATGCTTTGTTGGAGGTGAAGAGGGGCTTCTTTGCTGGGAGGTTGATGCTGGGTCAGGAATCATCGGTTGTAACTCCTCCTGGATCTTCTTATATATCAATAAAAACTATTTGAGTTTTTCCTCCATGCTTTTGTATCATTGATGCTTGTTACATTTGTATGGTTAGCTTAAATCTGATCCTAAGCTGTTTATGAATATAGATCCATGTCTTTGTATAGTTTTCTTCTTATGTGATCTTACAGGTACTTGGTGAAGCTGGGCCAGTAAGGGAGCAAGTAGCTGGAAGCTGTCAAAGAAGAGAGGGATTGGATCAAAGGATTAGCGCAAGACACAGGTCGGTTATTTCTATCCCCCTCTATCTTTAATTCATAAAGGAAATACAAAAGTAGTTTTTCTCTGTTTGTTTCTAAGGCAGTTGTCACACCTTAGTGGGATAGAGCAGTTCTAAATAGACACTTTTCCCGGTAACAAAATGGCTACTCCGCTGGGGACGATTGTCTAATTAGTTTGTTTGTGTATCTCTTTGTTGTTTATTTCATAAACTTATAAGTAGCATTCGAACTGCATTTGCCATAACAAATGCAAAGTAGACATCTGCTGCTTCAATCCATTCACTGGATCTGTTTATGATTTGAACAGCTGATTCACAAATGATCTGATTGCCCTTGTGATAGCTCTTAGACCCTCCTTAGATCTACCCCTGATTGTGCATTACTGATTGCTTTTACTCGGCCAAAAACCAAAGATTGAATTGCAAACCATGACCCAGAACCCGAACAGATTCTCGTTTCTGGCCCAGCGCAGGTACTGTTAAGAGTTCCTGCATTTCAGCGCACTTGCCGAAAGGGAAACCTACGCTGCAATCCAGTTTCTCTGTGTTACAGGTGCGCTGTTCAGACTAGCCCTGTGCAGCTGAGGTTCTTGTGCTTCATTCTTTCCAGTTTTGTCTCTGAATTTTGCAGCCTGTGATCAGTATATGTATGTTTAAAAACCCCTTTTCCTTGCTGTAATTCCGCCTCCTTTGTACAAAAGAACTGTAGATTTTTTGTGTGTTTGTTGAGTCGTTTATAGTTTTCCATTGCAATAGTAGAATAGTCGTACTGTCATCCTTTGATTTAGATCTGTCGCAAGTGTCGATTTCAATCATAGGAGAAAGTTTGATTGCTGTTGATGGTCGATTATACTTGTACTATTGCCTTTGGTCTGAATTTGTGACTTTCTAGTGTCAAAAACGAGTATTTATTTCAAAATCGTAAAGTGTCGTAATCGTCTCTATCTTTTGATTTCGAAAAGAAGCTTGTTTGTGTTTGTCGCTTGAAAACAAATTCAGATTTGTACATCAACTTTTTTTTTAGCATCAATACTAAGAAAGTCGAAAACAAATACATGCATGTGCATTTGCATATTGACAATCTGTTTGGCTTGATTTAGGAAAGTGCATTTACAGTGTGCTCTTTGCTCTTTGTGAAAAGATTGTGTCTTTCTTTTCCCCTAGTAGCTAGGATTTTCATTGCAGGAAAGAGATAAAAGTTTGTTTATCATCTTTAGATTGCATTTTAGGAATTACATCTACATCTCGTGGTGAACCCAAAAGGAAAACTTCATAAGCAAGATCAACTTAAAATAAATTCAATGAATCTAACAACGCTTTGGAACTTAACGCATAACATTTATAGGTCTAGGCTAGAGACGTATTCCGGCGTCGTAAAGCCTGGTAACTGTTGTCCTCATTGATGGTTGGGTGATTCCTCCACTTTGAGACGATAAGTGCCAATACGGACTTGTGCTCCCACGTACCGTCGAGTATATTTTGGGAGACCCCTATAGGCTTAAACCCTTTATCCATAGGAAGTCGTGTCTGCCGCCCTATCGATCGCAATGCACTGAACACAGCATTCGGGAAGATTGACTGTCGTACCGTAAAAAGTATTCTGCAGTTTTGCGATTGGTTTGGTACTCCCTCTACCTAGATCTCTAGAGCAATCCCTTTCGTTCCTTTTCAGACTCCTTAACGGAAAAGGTCCATCTGAGCACTTGTCACTTCAGGCTCATTAAAAATCGAAGGAGACTAGAGTCATCTTTTGTTTTTTCTCGACTCTTAAAAACTGAAAAAACAAGTTGTGTCAAAGCGTATAAAAATTTATTTTAAACGGAATATTCATTACCCCTTTCCTACGTTGATCTTAGGTTGAGAAAATGGATTCTACCAACCAAGGAATTCCCCTTGGAGTAAATTCTAGTCCCTTCTCCTCTTGGGGAGATGTTGGTGCACCCCATATGGCCACATTGTCGCTTCCAGGGCTGACAATTGGTTTGCCTGTATGGCTCTTCTCAACCTCTGTCGTTCAGAACACCACTATTCCTGAACAATCGAATCAGCAATTAGACGAGTCCAGAGTTGCCCACCAGCCTTCTACTTCCTCTCCTCCTTCCTCTTCACTTGATGGGGCTGGTAAAGCCAAAAGTCAAGTTCCTAAGGAGAAGAAAGAAAAGAAGAAGAAAGAGAAGAAGAAGAAGAAGCCAAAGGCGAATGGGGGAAAACGAGTGTCGTCTAGCGAAAATCCACACACTGCACCAACCAGGCCTAAATCGCCATGTGTCATTTGCAAAGGAGACCACTTTCACAGAGATTGTCCTTGCATCCCTCGGATATTAAGGGACTGGTCTCCTAGATTGCACAACCCGGTGTCGTCAACCTCTGATGATCATGTTGAAAGCACACCGTCAACTAGTGAAAGTGAAGCCCCAGGACAAAAATGAAAATATAGATTTCCTTGTAAACTGTGTGAAGTCGATCATGCCGTTCACCGTTGTCCCTTCTTAGACGAAACTAGAAGAGTTTTGGATGATCGTCCGGTTTCACCGTTACGACTTCCTCCTGGATATAAAAAACTCTTACCGAGTCTGTCACTAGTTGAAAATCTGGCTGGCCCGCTCAGGTGGTCGGCTGAAGCACCTATCGTTGAAGATAAACCATCTGGATCCATACCAGACGAAAGTCAAAAGGTCGAGGCGGCAGTTGACCCGGTCTTGCCTTCAGAGGTTTCATCTTCAGATGATACAGTCACTGAAGAGAACAAGGATGACGCTGTCCAAATTCTTTTCATAAGCACAGACTCCAACGAACATGGGGGAAATTTACCTGGTCCTTTACCGCAGGAAGGAAGTTCGTCAGAGTCGTACCTGGCCATCTATTCGGTCCCACCTCCAAGCAACCTAGTTGTCTCCTTCGACTGGAATCAACTAGGCAGACCCCGTTTACCAGCGAGCATACCATTCCGAATTATCGTTCAAATATATAGAATGGTTATGGCTGGTACCATCATAGATGAGGGGGCTTCTGTGAGTATCATTTCCTCAACTGCTTGGAAAGCGCTTGGTTCGCCATCGCTTTTGCCTGAGATGAGAAATCTGATAGGCTTTGATAAAGGAACCAGTCGACTTTTAGGGATCCTTCCCGATGTGCCCATAACATTGAGAGGGAAAACTGTTCACCTGAAAGTAATGGTAGTTCAAGGACCCCTAGATTACAATCTACTCCTTGGATGAGACTATATTTATTGCATGGTAGCCATTGTCTCCTCACTCTTTAGAGTAATGTGTTTTCCGCACGAAGGAAGAGAGGTCAAGCTCGTGGACCAGCTTTCATTTCCCAGATCATACAGAGCAAATAGTCATATACCATCCCTGAACGGTGTTTTCACGCAAGAAATGTCTCAATCTCCAGTCCGTCCTCCCGATGAGCGCGAGTAATTCGGAGGGATATGACTGAAACCCAGTGGGCATGCATCCTGGTCTGCTTCGGCAGGAAAACTTCGGGTATAAAGTAGGTTTCCGCGGGAGAATATGCCTAGTTTGTACCCCCGTCCATGATTGGAATAGGAGGTTATTCTAGTACAGGATTCCCTTGTCAAAGTTATGTAAGTTGGCGAGCGCCGCCACTCACCTTTGTTTATTTCGGTAGACATCGCCGAAGAAGTGTTTTATTTACGCCGTGAATAGAACAATCTTTGGGTAACCTGTAAGAGGTAGGCCTCTCTCGGTAAAACAAATTTTTTGGCGGATAGAAGTAGAGGTAACCTTGAAACTCTGTTTTATACCTGGGGGCATGCAAACCTTTTGGAGTGCAAGCAAAGAGCGATTATTTATCTGTTTTTTGGATTAGTCGTTTCCTAACTTGCATAAAGAAAGGATGTGGGGCAAAACTCTAAAAATTGCCGTTTTATATGAGACATTCTTATCATATGACTGGATTAATCAAGCAGTGTTACCGCAAGGTTCAAGCTCGTTAAAAAATAAACCCGCACCGAGCAAATGTTTCCACCCGCGTTTAAGCTCGTTAAAAAATGAACTATTCCCCGGTAAATAACCACCGTGAATGTAGTACTTCAGCCATTAAAGCCTTGGTCGTGTTTGCACCGTCACCTCCACTTTTACATTGGCCGATCATTCACCTCCATTTGATTGTTTACCCATTTTGAGAAACAGCTGCGAAGAGTGATTTCACTAGCCATCCTTGTGACACTGCCGTGATTGGAAAATTCCAAACCTTACCTGGAATAAGTTGCTACCCGTTTTATCACTCGTTCCTCAAAAGACGAGTCTCCTTTAAGCTCTTTTCAACTGACTCGTAAAATATGAAAAGGTTGACGATCCATTGGCCTCTCTAGCTCGTTAAAGGGACAGGAAGTGCTATCCCTCATCTAGATTTTAATCTTTTTGGACCTGAGGGATCATTGCACAAAAAGATCGAGCGCTTGTTTTGTTCGGCTCGTTAAAACTATCGAAAATTCATCCCTTTTGTATTGTTTTATACTTTTTCGGACTTAAGGGATTAGATAATGAAAAAGGAATTTTGGAGTTACCTTTACGTATCTTTTCAGACTCTCTAAAAATGAAAAGGATCAAGTTATCTTTGTCGTTAAACTCGTTAAAAATATTAATAGCGACAAACTTGTCTTTAGAGGAGAGTGAGTTTCACTATCGCCAGGCTCGTTAAAACATAGCGATGGGTTTGCCCGAAGGGAAAATCATAGAACAAGCATATGTTATCCTCCTCAAGCTTGACAAAAATAAAGAGGTACTGGTCAATGACTGGGGAAAAATTGGGAAGAAAACTCAAAGAATCTTTATTGGTAGCAAGTCGCTCTTGAACATGACACTTCCACTCCGTGTCCGAGTCGGGTTGGGTTGTTTCATTCACCGGTCACATCGCCATGGTCACACCATACCATCCACATTTGGGGTTAATGCTACCAATCCATCACATAAGTGTCGCCGACATGTTCAAGAGAAGTCATCCAGAGAAGTCACCTGTGTCCCACCCACTACCATACATTATACTCCATTCTTTCATGACCGCCACCCTGAACCGTATATCATCAAATTGTTTTCACCTCCATCAAAATCATTTGCTCCGTTCCGTGTCATTGATGTGGGATTCATTAAGGCCCTCTTTTGACGAATCACTTCTTGTCGACATCAGCTCATTATCCAAGAAGTTGATCTAGGAACACCCCATTCAGTACTTTGAAGCTTGCATGCCTTAATGGCAAGTTTCTCACTTCTGGCGACAGGTTTACATCAATGGCCTTCGACCGAAATATTTTGCGTGGTGTTCGACGCCAAGTCCTTTATTCACACCACGTGAATTGTACTGTAGTACCTTGAGGGTCATTATCATTATCGGTGATTCCTCTCGCGCTTGTTAATAGTTTACATCATTGACTGGTAATCAAGCGATGTCTTTCCATGTTCGACTTCAGAACATCTCTCACATGGATCGACTTGTACTTAGAGTGAAGATCGGACGAGATTGAAGGCCCCGGATCTAGTTTCATCCATCCGGGCTGCGATATATATTCAGGAAAATAAAGACATTAAATGTACAGCATTGCAGCACAGATAATCATCCTACCAAAAGGATGATGGCTCTATCAGAATCATCAGTCTACAATCAGACGATTGTCTGTCCTATGTACATGAAAATGAATTTATAAAGCTGAGCATGGGAATGCCCACCTCAGCTAGATCATGAAAAACAGTATGAAGATAATGCATTGTATTGTATCTTATTACAGGTCCCCTCCCAGCATTGAAAGAACTTCGGATCCTCATAATAAAGCATTTCACCCGATTAACGGCCTCATACTTTAGGGGGAAACTGTTATAGACATTTTTGTGCCTTGCAGCTCCAAGCATGAAATGTCCATAAACCAAGGGCTCCTAAGTCCCTAAAAATGTTGTTCTAACCCCTAAAGGAACAAGGTCAACAAATTACAGCTTCTCCCAGAAGTTCTCCACCAGAAACTGCTCAGAATAAGTCAAAACAGGATCATTTCAGCTGCTACACTGGCTAGGTGCGTTGCATAGCACCTAAACACACTAGCTAGGTGCGTTGCAACGCACCTAAATGCACTATGAGGGTGCGTTGAGCGGGAAATGACAAATGGCAGTGCCATTCCGCGAGGTGGAAAGACAATGGAAGCTTCCAGAATCTTCTCCTATGACACTTGCCTCACTGAATTCGACAAAGGATGAGTAAGAGGCCTTCAGTCTCCAAGTGGAAGCAAGAACTGACAGAGAAAAGACACTAATCAAATCACAAGTTGACTCATCCTCCTTGCATACATCTATATATGGATCCCTCATCCCAGAGATCCAGAGGCTGGAATTTTGCACATTGCAAGGAATTGTTGTTGGTTTTGAGATAGATATCAGAGTATTGGGTGATTTATGCTTTGTTGGAGGTGAAGAGGGGCTTCTTTGCTGGGAGGTTGATGCTGGGTCAGGAATCATCGGTTGTAACTCCTCCTGGATCTTCTTGTATATCAATAAACACTATTTGAGTTTTTCCTCCATGCTTTTGTATCATTGATGCTTGTTACATTTGTATGGTTAGCTTAAATCTGATCCTAAGCTGTTTATGAATATAGATCCATGTCTTTGTATAGTTTTCTTCTTCTGTGATCTTACAGGTACTTGGTGAAGCTGGGCCAGTAAGGGAGCAAGTAGCTGGAAGCTGTCAAAGAAGAGAGGGATTGGATCAAAGGATTAGCGCAAGACACAGGTCGGTTCTTTCTATCCCCCTCTATCTTTAATTCATAAAGGAAATACAAAAGTAGTTTTTCTCTATTTGTTTCTAAGGCAGCTGTCACACCTTAGTGGGATAGAGCAGTTCTAAATAGACACTTTTCCCGGTAACACTGATCCCACTGAAGGAGAGGTGGAATCAGAGGTGTTTGATGGCCCTTTTTTGAAGCTTTTCCTGTTAATAACCTATCAACTCAATCTGAACATCAAAAGTATTTCTAATCATCAACAGTGACTTAGTTAATCAACAAGATTTAACCTACTTAACAGAAATGATTTTGCAAATACATAAAGAACAAATAACAATACATAAAGGAGGACTTAGCACTCGGGTTGGGCCCAACCCCAAGAGCTGTAGGCTCCTATAAAAGACTCAGATCTGATACCAAGTAAAGCTGCTTCTCATTACTCAAAAATAATCATCACAAGAAAGTTATACAGCAGTAGCTACAAGAAAACAAGCTGAGAAAAGGACAGCACTACAGTGCAAATACCAACAGTTCCAAAAGTAAACTATGAAGGCTAAGGCCTTCCTATTTATACACTAAAAGGGGCCTAGTAGCCCTCCTAAACTCAAGGGACTCGGTTGTTCCAACTGCTAGTAAACAGTCACTCTTCCCAAATCTGCTCGGCTACCTTTAGAACTGGTTTTGGTGGCCTGTTGAGCTCGAAGTTGAGGGTGGAGATTTCGAGAAAGGGCCATTTAATGCCAGAGACAACCTCCCTACGAATCCTCACCTTAAGCTTGGCTGTCACTTGGGCCATAATTTCTTAGTTTTTGCTCCAAAATTTGTCCAAACGTATTAGCCTCCTTGGTAGAGTGACCACCCTTATTCGTTCAAATAACATAAACATACTAAAAAAACATGCATAATCTATGAAAAATGGAGGATTGAACAAGTTCAATTAGGCAAAATGAGCCCAATAAGTAACCCAATTTGGGGCTCATCAGGCTGGTGCAGGAGTCTAGATCCATAATATGGAAAATAACCATGCTGAGGGTCATTCTTTCAGATTGAACTTTAAATGTACCAATAACATGGCCGAATATGAAGCCCTGATTCTAGGGTTACAATTAGTCAGGAAATTTGGAGCCAAAAATGTTTCTGTCATGGGAGACTCAGAGCTAATTATGAAATAGATCAGTGGTGGATATTTTGTCAACAACCCTAGGCTTGGTAGGTATATGGACTCTGTTTTAGACTTGGTCAAGGACCTCCTGGAATCAAACTTCGCTGCCATTCCAAGAAAACAAAACATGCAGGCCCACACTCTGCCTACCTTTGCTAGTACATGTAAATTGTTATTCCAACCAAACCACTAGTACACTGCAGAGGTTAGACACAGGCCTGTTATACCAGATAACCTTAAGTATTGGCAGATCTTTTCCCATGACTCTCAGATCTATGATTTCATGAACAACGAAGATGAATTTCGGAACTATAAGATAGATATTGATTGTACAATAGACAGTGATGTAGAAAGTAGCTTAGATGTAAATGTTTTTTATGTACATAAACCAACTAAATTTACTAAGATAGAAATAGATAGTTTAGAGAATGTAGAGATAGATGAAATAATGGATGATGATCCAGAGATTCTTAATTTAAAAGAAAAAAAAATTCCTAAAGGATTAGTACCTTTTGAGGATTTGTTTGACTCTAATGATTAGTAGCTAGAAAGCCCAAGATGGAACCTCTAAGAGCTGACATAGAAGAAGTTAATATAGGAACTGAATAATCCAAAGCTCATTAAGATATCTAAAGCCTTACCCCCCAAGGAAAAGATGAAATATATAAATCTGTTTAAAGAGTTCCATGATGTATTTGTCTGGAGTTATAAAGACTTAAAATCTTATGACACCAGCATAATCCAACACAAAATACCTTTAAAAGAAGATCATAAACCTTTCAAACAGAAACTAAGAAGGATAAACCCAGTTCTTATGCCATCCATAGAAAAAGAGGTTAAAAGAATGTTTGATGCTCAAATAATAGCACCCATTAGATACTCAAACTGGATTTCAAACTTGGTTACAACTAGGAAAAAGACAGGTGAAATTAGGCTTTTTGTAGATTTTAGAAACTTGAACAAAGTTTCTTTAAAGGAAAACTACCCCTTACTCAAAATGGACCATATATTGCAAAGGGTAGTGGGATCATCTAGGATTTCATTGTTAGATGGATTCTCTGGCTATAACCAGATATTAGTCCAACCTGAGGACCAACCCAAAATTGCGTTTACTACTCCTTGGGGTACCTTCATGTATTTGAAGATGCCCTTTGGATTAATGAATGCAAGTGCCACATTTCAAAGAGCTATGGATATAGCTTTTGCCAAAGAAATCCATGATTTCTTAATAGTGTACCAGGATGATATTACAGTATTCTCTAAGTCTGACAATCAACACTTAGACCACCTCAGAAAAGTATTTATCAAATGCAGAAAATTTGGGATTTCTTTAAATCCTAAAAAGACACTTTTCGGTCTTGAAGAGGGAAAGCTATTAGGACACATCATATCAAAATATGGGATTAGGATTGACCCTGCTAGAATAGAAGCCATCATGACTATTTCCCATCCCCAAAACATAAAAGAGCTACAATCATTTCTAGGTAAAATTAATTTTCTTAGGAGATTCATCTCCAATCTAGCAGAATTAATTAGGGAATTAAAAAATATGCTAAGGACTCATCAATCAAATGGACATTGGAGGCCAAGCAATACTTCGAAGCTATTAAGGAAGCATTAACCAAGACTCCAGTCCTGATTAGCCCTAACTTTAACAAGGATTTTATTATTTTTTCATTTGCTTAAGAACACACCATTGTATTTGTCTTGCTGCAAAAGAACAATCAAGGATATGAACATCCAATAGCATTCTTTAGTAAATCCTTGAGAGATGCTACATTAAAGCACAATATCATGGAAAAATAGGCATTGGCTTTGGTTAAATCTATCAAATATTTTAGAGTATACATCCTGTACTCTCACATCATTGCTTATGTTCCAAACTCTGTAGTTAAGGACATTTTGACTCAAAATGGGCCTGAAGGAAAAAGAGGCAAGTGGATTACCACAATATTGGAATATGAGATAAAACCTACTAAGCTCATCAAAGGCCAAGGTTTAGCCAGACTCATGGCTGAATTGAACTGTCAGGCCCTTGGTATCAACTTCATTAGTGCTTTAGATGATCAGGAGGAGATGGCGACTCCACAGATCGGTGAATCCTTTACTGAATCACCATGGTATGCAGATATTACATTTGTATTACTAAATTCACAAGCTCCTCCTGGATTGACAAGAACTAAAGCCAGATTCCTAAAAATGAAGTCATTAAGATATTGTGTTAGATATAATGCATTAATTTCGAAGGACGGTAGTGGTATTCTCTTAACATGTTTATTAAAAGATGAGGCCGACAAGATTTTGCAATAGTTTCACGCAGGGGACTGTGGGGGACATTTGTACTGGAAAAGTACTGCTGACAAGATTCTGAGGGCTGGTTTTTACTAACCTACTTTTTTTGCAGATGTCAAAAAACATGTGACCTCCTATCACAAATGCCAGATTTTTTAGGGAAATAGGAAGTTGTTACCCTTGCCTCTTAAACCAATTTCCACTGAGATGCCATTTCAACAATGGGGGTTAGACTTCATTGGAGAGATACACCCCCCATCCTTAGCTCAGCATAAGTGGATTCTAACAGCCACAGACTATTTTACCAAATGGATAGAGGCCATACCTTCTAGGCAAGCTACAGAAACTGTCATAATAAACTTCCTAGAGAGTAATATCCTTTCAAGATTTGGATATCCCTAGAAGCTCATTACTGATAATGTAGCAGCCTTTAAGTCCAAAAGAAAGATAGATTTCTGTAATAAATACCATATCACCCTTGGCCATTCCACAGCCTATTACCCTCAAAGTAATGGACTAGCAGAGTCATCCAACAAACCCTGGTTAAAATTATCAAAAAGTTAATGGATGATAATAAAAAGACATGGAATAAGAAGTTAGTCAATGCCTTATGGGCAGATAGATTGACTACTGAAAAGTCCATTGGAACATCACCTTATCGACTAGTTTATGGGATGGATGCAGTTTTCCCATCATCCTTGGGAGTTCTAGTCACGAAAATCCTTCAAGAACTACAAGTGGAACCGAATGACATTCAAAGAAGAATAAACCAAACTATACACTTGCAACAGACCAGACAATAGGTTTATGTAAAATCACAGATTATCCAGGAAAAAATTAAGAAAGTATTTGATAAAAAGACTAAAGCGGATGATTTTCACATAGGAGACAAAGTCCTTAAGTGGGATTCAAGGAGAGAGGATAAAGAAAATCATGGAAAATTTGATTTTCTGTGGCAAGGACCTTATGTCATTTATGGCTACAGAGGCAACAATGCCTTTTTATTGACAAACATAGATGGATTAGATATACCAGGAGGACCTGTTAACGGTAGGATGCCGAAGCACTACTTTTCCACTGACTCACAGTAGTTCACTTTATTTCCCATCATTTTACATAACATTGCAAGAGTGTAGATTGGATTGGATGGAAATCCCTTGAAGTTGAAGCCCAAAGAGAAGGCCCTAAGCTTTAAAATATTTACTATCATAAGTATCAATAATGCAGATTCACAAAAGGACATTTTGCAAAGTAACTTTAGCCACAATTCAAAGGACACTGATCTTAGAATTCTTGACATTTCACTAGGAAATTCCATCCCCAATTGGAGCCACTGTTAGAGTCCTATAGTGATAGGATTCATAATTTTGAATTGGATAAGTTTGAACCTTGTAATATTGTACATACCTTTGCTTTCTGCAAATATTTTCATATTAAAAAATTAAAAAATGTAAGAGGGCACGTCCTAAAATAAATATCAAAGGACAAAAAGAATAAGAAAAGATCAAAAAATGAAAATATATGAACCCCAAAAAAAAAAATCATGAAAGTGTGCAAGTCAAAATGCCACTACTATTTTACTACTTTACTGTCTTAAATAATGGTTGTGTGCAGCTTGTCATATATGCCACAACCCATGGTAGTCAAACTGCTTAATCTTGACTATTTCATGCTTTAAATTTTATGTTTATAGTTAGAGAATAAAATCTAACCAAACTGTTTAATCTTGGCGGATCATTAGATAGGTAGAGAAAATAAAAGGATCTCATCAGTTTAATCTGAGCCTTTTGATGATATAAGGTTAGAATTAGATAGTTTACTTTTCAAAAAGAAAAATGAATGATAAGGGTATGCTAGTCTAAATGCACGCACATAAAATGAAGAAAAAATGGTAGGGTAAGTAATGAGCAAGTAGAAGAAAGGTTGTTGAAGTATAAAGTTGATTGGATAAAAGCTCATTTATCATGCTTGATTATATGTCTCAATGTGCATGAAGATTTTACAAAACAAAAACGATGTTTTACAAGTTCATTTAATTAACTCCCCTTCATTCTTTTCATCCCTTTACTTACTAATTTCCCCATCCACAAATAAGTTCTAAGTACTTAAATCCTTCAAGTCATAAAGGCTCTGAGCATTTCTCTGACTTCTGGTGGGACCGGACCCTCGGCTTAATGACTTATGGACATCAAGTGTTAGAATTCCCTTCATAAAATTCATTTCCCCTTCATTACCCTAATAAAACACATTTTTTCTAAGGTTAAACTTCATTTCACTAGGAGAAATAAACAACCCCAAGTTAAAATTTCATTTCATTCAAAAACCCACAAAAACATTTTATCCTAAATATGAAGTGCATGTAAATAAAGTGCGCAAATAGTACATTTACATTTATTCTTAAGGGTATATTCACTCCGCTCATTTCATATTAATTTTTAACTCGATTATATAAATTCTCGATATACTTTTTTTCGTATATTAATTAAATCCCCTATATAAATATCCCAACCCTTAGTTTTAATATAAACTATAAAATTTACCCCATATCCCGACAAAACCTTCTTAACTCACCAAATTTCGGTAAACTTAAGATAACCCATCATTAAATTCCCCCGATTATTTAAACTTGTGATTAAGCTATAATTAATCCCAAACCGCCGAGGGTTAAAGTCCTCGGACCCCTGAAACCCATACTCTTATCACTCGCGCAGCTCCCTCGCCTGACTACCATCATATCATCATCGCCCTCATCCGACGGTCCACAGCCATATCAGCCGCACCCGATGACCGACCGTTACCCACCCGATAAGGTGGTTTTCCCTGGTCCCCCAACTGCTACGTGTCAAGCGTTGGGGTAGATCAGGTGACCCCTCCTAAATACTGCCTCCTCCACAAAAGCGGTGTGATGGCATGGGAAACCACTTCCCCGCAAAACCCGAAAAACCACCCATTATTCATTTGTAGAATTACCCACCAAAAAGTGACCGTTGCTAAATAAAAGGCTTGCGAAGCCCTATTTCGCCTTTTTTCGCTTTTTTTCTCTGTGAACCTCTGCGAACCATTGTGACACCTGGAAATGCTAAATTTGCCCATTGAACTCAAATTTCAACCCTGAAGAAGTTGCAGAGACCTCAATCAACCTCTCAAAATGGTACCAGAGCCATTCAAACATCTGCAACTATCGTGAAGTCCAAATTTGAAGCCAATTCACCCAATTCCAAGTATTTAAAGACAAATTTGCCAAACAATCCTTTCAATTTGAAAACGTTCAGTTTGTGAAGTGTTTTAATAGAGTAAAATTAATTGAAATTTCTTTAAATTTAAAAAATCTCTACCCAAACCCTTTTGAAAGCTTCCAGTTTTTGTCAAAACCTCTAAATAAAACCATGAAAGCCGAATTCAAATCCATAAGAACTGAATTATGGCTGCCCATGTCTCCATGGATGTCAGACCTATCACTACTCCCCATTTGGACCTAGACCACCTCCCCCTGGCGAACATGAATTTTCAAATCAAAGACACAAGTGCATATGAGTTCTTGCTCAAAATTCATTGTTTGAGCAAAGACAGATACCTGAACCATTCTGATGACATTGGCCTTTGGGACTCTAATTTGCTCAAATAACAGTTTCCCAAAGTACACATTTTTCTTGAAATTGTTCATATGTGCCATGCTTGTTACCTTCCCAGCCAGAGTTGTAACGTCCCCTGACCAAAAAGTTTTGTTTACTACCACAGCTGAATCAATCAATGAGATGTTGCAACTCCAACCAGGACCAAATTTGACCCCACTCTCCATTGGGGATTTGTTAGACCAGTACACCAAGTTGAGTCCCTCTAGACTAGCCCAATTATTTCAAACTTTCATTGTAGAAGAGCAACACATTCCTAAAATTGCCCCTCCATATGTTTCTGCCATGTTCTCTGAAAGGGGAAAGCAAATCCTAACCATGATATCATGTATTCTAAGCTGCACCACTAATGAATTTGTTGATGAGCTTATCCTAGCCTTCATGTCCATTTACACCCCAGGAAAGCCTCCTGCTACTTTGTATGATTATGCCCAGTTCATAGCTGAAAAAATGCATGAACAGTTTACCAGAATGCACAATGAGAGAGTATTGAAATACTCATCTGTATTATACCATATGTTTTTGTATTATCAGTCAAACAGATTTCCATTCAGCCTCCAAAAGCTAGATACCAAAGGCCAGCTCAGATCTGTTATCTTTTGGACACCACTTTTCCACAAATATTCATCACCTTACACCTATACAGACATCATTGATTCTTTTTTCCACCCAATCATGACCATGCTGATAGGAAGCCCTCCACCCAGAATAAGCCAAGAGAGCAAAAGAGTCCTCCAATTGTCCAAGCAAAGTAAAGTGGAAAATTGGTATCTTTACCAAAATCACACTGAAATAAGAATCTATGGTTGCTAGCTTGCACCATACAAACTGCCCAAATACCTCCCCGTGAGGTTGTTTTCTCTAGAGTATTATAGGCAGATAATGAACTCAGATGAAGTCAATTTTGTATCAGCCAAGAAAAGAACCCAGTTCAAGGTCAAAAATCAGTTAGGCCCTTTCATTTGCAACTCTAGAGAAGCAGGGCAGGAAGCAGATTAGATTCTACAATGAATGAAGTTCCAAAACAGTTTCATGTGGAGATAAGAACCGCAAGGGTTTATGACCAAACTTAAACAAAAGATCAAATTGGGGCCTTACATTCATCACCCCATACCAGAGAGAGAAAAATATGCCAATCAATCTGAGTGGGTGGAGAACACTCTCATAGACAGGGATAGTACAAAGGTAGATGTTGAGAATACCTTAATTTATTTAGAAAGACAATTTGATGAAAGCTCATTCCTGCAGGTACCACAGTAAGAAGCAACCATGAGTACCCCTACAGTTTTGCAGACTCCTCAGAATGAGGAAAAGAATCCCAAGAGGAACAGAGAGGGAGCCTCCACTTAAGGTATGGACACTTCAAATGTGCAGTATGAAGCCAGCCAGACTAAAAGGCCAAGGCTCAATCCAGTTTCAGAACAGGAAAACACAGAAGGCTCAACAGAAATAACTAATATTGAGTTTGACATGAGCAAAGGCACAGCTCCATCTGGAGAAACACAGGAACCATCCACCTCACAGACTCAAATGTTGGAAAGGCAGCTAAGTGTAGAGGTCCCCTGATTTAGCAGACCTGCTGATAGAGATAAGGATATAAAGGATAGGTTTAAAGAAATCAAAATGAGGAATGACAAACTAAAGGCACAGTCGTATGCACAATACTTAAAGCTTACACCTACAAATCAAACCATATTGATGTCGATTTTTGACATCGAAGAAGGAAAAATGCAAATGTCCTTCATAAAACAAATTGTACAGCAGCGAAGGACATCAGCAGATTACAAAAAGATTGATTTTGATGTATTGACAAGGCATATTCATCCCATTGACCAAATTGAATTTCATAAACAGGCTAGAGAAATGATTTACTCCACCCTTACAAGTAAAGCCATAGCTGCCCACCATTTGCAGAATTCATTAAACAATATTTCAGCCCAATATCAATTAGAGAAGACCTCCTCACAGACCAAGGATACTAGAATCAAGTCTTTGGAAGACTCAGTGATTGAATTGGGACATGATCCCAAAGACATCAAGGTCATTGAATAACTAATAAAAAAGAAGAATGATAACATTGCAGCACTCAAGAAGCAATTGAAAATACCTCAGCTGCAGCATCCCCAGACACAGGAAGTCTTGGAAAACCAAACCAAACATGAATAATTGATGGACTTAGTCCTTAAACTAAATGATCAGTTGACGGAAACAGAGAAGGAACTAGACACTTTAATTCAATTGAAGCAAAGTGATCTAGGCACTACATCAGTGAATGTCATCCCAACAGTGTCAACAATTGTTTCTTCTACATTGGCAGCCTCATTGGCTCCCACAGCTCTTATGGCCATAGCACAACCAGTTTCCACAGAGTCTACATCAGTAGAAAGCACATCAGGTGAAGAAGCAGCAAAGTTGGTAAAGGTTATGGAAGAGATGTCCATACTGGCAACAGAAATGAATAAGCTCAAAGAAAAGGCGACAGTCTGGGAAACTGATTACAAGCATGCCAAAATCATGCACAAAGAAGAAGTGAAAAAATCTTCCAGAATAAATGAGAGATTAAAAGCCATGGAAAAGGACCTAACACTGAAAGAACCCCTTGGGCAAGCCAAGGAACTACTATGGGCCAATATCATTGACTCTGTCAATGATATTTGGCCATCTATTCAACTAATGTTTGAGCAGATAGATTTAATAAAGATGGCTACATAGGCCATCCAAAGAGTAAAAGAAGAATTAGGAGATATTCCCAAAGATGCCACCAGAATCATCCAGTTCCTTAACAGTAAAAATAAGTATGATCTTCAAGACTTGGATATAGAGGACAGAACTGAAACAATTTTGGAGGTAAGAAATGTCCTCTCCAAAAGAAACTTAATTCTAAACTTGGAGGACAAATGTCAGAATATGCAAGTAGCCATTGACAGATTTATGGCTAAGTTTCAAATTTTGAGAAAGAAAGGGTTACCTAGTCCCTTATTAATAAATGATAATCTCATGACACAACAGGATCACAACAGCAAGATCAGAGAGCTAGCAAAAGAACAAGTAAATACATCATCTATGAAAGCATTGCCAACAGGCAAAGTACTTTATCAAACATTTGAAAACTTGTTTTACCTCCAGCATGAGGTAAAACACTTGTTTGTCAATATGCCTACTTTTTCTAAGTACACTGAGGTAGATGAAATATATAGGAGAATGTTGAAAATCCAATTACCAAACGCTGAATTGTGGGAAAAATTCACTGATTCACTGTAAGAAATATGCAGTATAAAAGTTAATGTACAGTAAAAGTAAAACAATCAAGTAAAAAGATGAAGACAGAGCGGTACAGTTCAAAGTGTATCAGATAAAAGCCTAAAGCAAATGAAGTTTCCAGCGTGAAAAATCAAACAACAAAGCAGCATAAAGGGCTAAAATCAAACCATAAAAGCCAACAGTACCAAAATAAAAGGGACAGCATGAGGCAGTTTAATAGCTATCTCTATCTTCTTGCAAGAAGATATTTTTATTTGCTGGATTAAATCTCAAGTTAGTTTGAGATATTTTGTAATAAACTTTTGTATAAATACTTCACAACTCGAAGTATGTAGGTGGATTCTATTAGACATTTCTATAGACATTTTTATTAAGAAGACCGAGAAGGTTATTGTATCAGTTGATGAGCCAGCAAGCTGGATTGATTAATAAAGATTAGATTTTTCCAAGGATTCATGTGTTGAGAGAAATTTAGACAAGTATTTTCTTATGTTAATGTCATTTTCTCATAGGTATTCATAATCTTATATGTGTTTCAATTTAAATGCTATAACTGCAAATATATTTCAGAACTTGTTTAAATCACACTCTGTTTTAACAGTTAAGCATTTGAATGTTTTTCTTCTGAAATTTAAATTAAAGAATTATTAATTGCTCTTTAGTTTAAGTTTATTTCATAGATAATCCAGGTTAAAGGATCCTTAACTGCCCTTTGATTACGATTACCCTTCCTTCCTCATTCATTATCCGGGTCTGAGAATCCTTAATTGCTCTCTCACCTCGAGTGTCTCAAACACTCTAAAATACACTCTGCTATCTTGCCCTTGGAACATCCCCTTTACTGCGTTTATCCAGCCTTGCTCCCTTATCAGTTGACTCCATAGCCCAATGGTCCAAAATACATCAATTTATCCATTTGTTTAAAAGATCCCACCACCCAATTTCAAACAAAATCAAAACCCCTAAACAATCATAGCTAGCCTAAAACCTCTTAACTAAAACAAAGTTAAACCTTAAAGAGAGAGCCCTCTCTGAGCATCAGGAAGGCTAGGTCCTGATCTCCAAAAGTGGATAGTGGTTACCTTTGGTTTTTCCTTTTTCTTACTTCAAAGGAATTACTAGAGTGATAACAGAAACTAAAATAGATACATATTATAAATGAGAACTTAGAAGTGCTTTGAAAGAAATAATGACCCGTAGAAAGGGAGGATCAACTAAAGTAGCAACTTTGAGACAATGATCTAAATGAAGAGACCATTCTTGCTCTCAAGGTTGCACTGAGAAAAAGCCAAAGGGACAAAGGAGTTTTTATCGGAACAGTGAAATGAGAAGGAAAAATTTCTAAAATATTAGAAGAGGAAGGTGTGCTCTTGAAAGAAGAATTGGAACAACTCAAACACAACTTGAAAACTTCACAAAGGGTCTAAACCTCTAGATAATATTCTCAGCATTCAAAGGTCTCCTCTAATCAAGACAAGTCTTGGTTATCAGAAAAGTTGTGAGACATCCAAGGATAAATCTCTTTCAAAAACATCAAATGAAGACCATCCTAAGAAACTTGATCAAACACTCATGGCATCCAATAGCAACTCTTTTGAAGATCATAAGCAAGTAATGAATCAGTCCAAGAATGTTCATTTCAACACTTCTAATCATCCTCGGAAAGATGCGGGGAGAAAAACGTAGCAATGGAGCAAGAGTAAGAAACCAACAATAGGATGAAACTACTCCAAGGAACAATTTGAGAGCATATGTATTTTCAATACATCCCCCAGGTATCAAGATAATTTTTTTGGTCATTGTCTTTCATGCACAAAATTTGGTGAAAAGCAGAGGATTGAAAATTCCATGGTGTTATCAAGTATAGAGGATATAATCAAGTTCCCATATTGAGGAATATGGATCAAATTAGAAGATCATACAATCCATTTTCGCCAATTTTGAAGCCCAATATTAAATATTATATATGCCACAATGAACACATAGCATGTGACTTTAGACTCAACATTAGATGGAACAAAGGAGAGGGACTCTCTAGAATGAACACTATGAGATGGAGAATGAAATATGAAGAACCAAGGTTAGATTTGAGTTCTCATATCTAATCCCTTGGGGAAGGCTTCTTCAAGAATATAATTGTTTGAATTAAAACTTGAAAAAGGAAGATCATGTAGGCAGAGTGATAATTTGCAGGAAAATAGTTATTGGTATGAGGTCAACAATGTGATAAAAGGAGAAAGATGTATACAACAAAGTCTTCACACAAAGATAAAAGTATATTGACTCAAGGGAAGATTTCAAAATTTTCATTGATCAAGTCCACATGAAAGTTCAGGAATAATAGAAGAATATTAGCAAGCACTTACGGTGAAGAGATTATGGAGGACGCATAGTATCAGGGGGAGACTCCATCAAATCCACAAGAAAGCTCAAGAACAATTAAAGAGTATTGGCATATATTTATGATGAAGAGCTTATGGAGAAAGCATGGTCTCAAGGGAGACTCCATCATATCCATAGGAAAGCTCAGGAACAATTGAAGAGTATTGACAGGAACTTACAGATGAAGAGTTTATGATGGAAGCATGGTCTCATGGGAGACTCCATCAGTTCCATGGGAAAGTTCAGGAATACTTGGAGAATATTGGCAGGAACTTACAAACATATGGTCTCAAAAGGAGACTTCATTTATAAAAGGATTAGATTCACGCTGTCATGGAAGCATTGGAAGGAAACCATGATCCTTTTCCATTGATGTTAAAGTGGGAGAGAATGCAGAAATTGAAGAAGGAATACAAAGAATAAAATTAATGAGGTCAAGTAGGAATAATCTTCGCAACCAGGTAGGGGGAGTCCCCAACAGCATGTTAGAGGGAGTTTGATCCATTGCCATCAATGGCTATCAATGTCTAGCAGTATTTCCATCAATGAAAAAGGGGGAGATTGTTGCACATAATGTTGTCATTGGTTTCAAAGGGGATGTCTAAAGAAGTAGTAGTATCTCAAAGGAAGTAGTATGATGATCTAATCTCCCACATGTCATCATCAAGCGAAGTCAAAGAGGTTTGGATTTTATTGAGCTTTTGTCACAATTATGATGTCCTAATGAATTTATGGATGGTTTGTTTGGATATTTCTCTCTGAAACCCTTCCAACGGTATATCTCACTTGGAAAAACTCCTCCTGAATGAAAAGTTATGATCATTGGAAGTTTACAGCTATAAAGAGGCCTAAAAACATCAAATTTGTTAAACATGCATCTTCGAGGTGGATCTTGTTAGTTTTTTAGTAGCTTGGAAAGGTGTTCTAGTCTCTGTGGTGTCTAAGAGGCTAAGGAACACAAGAGGATAATTATTTCCAAGAACCAAGAAATATTTCTAAGGGAAATTCCTTAATTAGATTAATTAGTCAATTATTAAATATTTTCCTAAGTGTAACTTAGGAAAACTAGTTAATTAAATCAAATTAATTGAATTAAACCGATTTTGCTATAGAGACTTCCGAAAAAAGTCATTTGATGGGGTCAAGATGATCTTATCCATCCATTGGGATTAGATAGTGGTTGATGATTCGTTAATGAGAGATTATAAGAGAAAATCGATGGGTCAGTTAGAGACACATCAAGGAGTTTTAATCACCCAATTGGATGGATAGAAAGGGCACAGTTTGAGCGAAGGAGACACCAGTAAAGGGGTTTCAGAAGAGAAGGTTTCTAGAGGAATTTTTCTCAGTGATTTCCAGTTTCCGAGGAGAGGAAGGAAGGTCGATTTATTCTACAGTGAGGTCGTAGTAGCTAGTGCACATAGCTTGGAAACAAATCGATTTCCAGTTGTCGAAGACACGTACCGAAGGAGGTGTGAGTTGCTCAATCAAGTTGCAAGAGACAGAGATCATCATCAGAACTAATTTCTGAAGACAATACGAGTTCCAAAGAGTGTTATACGCATTTCTGCTAAAATTGGCAACTAGAGCCAAACTCCATGTGGGTCATATTATTCATGGCTGATAATATTTTCATTAGATTCCTCTCGTCGAGAGGTGTAGGATTGATCTAAATATCATCTTATTCTGATAAGTATTTATGGAGATATGAATTTATTTTGATTATGGAATTATTATCAAGCCGACCTACAACTCATGTAGGATCAGAAGCCCAACAGTTGCATCTATTCAAACATCAACAGATGTGTATAAATACAGGAGGACTTTTCCTCATTTTCACTCACTCATATCTCATCACATCTCTCCCTCTCTCCTGCAAAGGAAAAAAAAGCCCTTCTCTACTGCGCAGAAAAGAAACTCTCTCTCACACATATGGAAGGAAGCTGTTGAACCTAAAGCT
The DNA here is from genome assembly GCA_031772625.1 of Pinus tabuliformis. Taxonomy (NCBI): domain Eukaryota; kingdom Viridiplantae; phylum Streptophyta; class Pinopsida; order Pinales; family Pinaceae; genus Pinus; species Pinus tabuliformis. The sequence goes on along the minus strand of CM062820.1, from coordinate 1,651,295,972 downwards.
GCAACTGCAGATCCAACTTTGACGAGTGTTGACCATAAAACCTCCTCTTCTGAATTGCGTTGTAGGTCCATCTGGACCTCCTCTGAAAGCCGCATTTTTTTGGTGGTGGAATCAATCCAATCTGACGGTCGGTTTGTGAGATATCGACTGCCCTAGTTTTGATGATGAAGCCGCTAACACTGATGTTGTTGATCTAGGGTTTGCTACTACTGATATAAATCAGATTTATTGTAATATTTCTCTCTGCTGAATTATTGAAGATAAAAGAAGATTTGATCAAAGGGTTTCCCCACACATTGTGGGGTTTTTCCCTGGCTAGCTGCCACATTTTGTGTCTCTTGTCTTGGCTTGTTTTTCTATTGATCATTTAAAGTTCTATCTGCACTTTACTTACGCACATGTGATTGCTAATCTATGAATAATAATAAGAAAGAAAAGTAAATTTCTCTAAGCATATAACATACCATAACTTAACATGGTATCGAAGCTGAGGTGAAGACAAAGCCCGAGCAAGAGCAAGAGCAATCACCGTGAGAAAGCTGACTATCACATATGGAAGATGTCTATCGATTTAACCTTAGAAGATCAAGGAGTGTTGGACCATGTGAGAGGCAATATTGTTGAGCCTCCATCAAATGCATTTGCTGCTGCTAGGAACAAATGGAAAACCGGAGAAGTCAAAGCAAAGAAGATCATCTGGGACTCTATTGACAAGCGCTTGGTGGCCTACATCTCTGACCTGAACACCTCCAAGGAAATCTATGATAGACTGGTGAGTTTATTTAAAGTTAATGATGCAAATAAAGTTTTGTTTCTTAGAAATACGCTGAAGGATAGACTATTACTGATAGGGAAATGGCACTCACAACTCTTGGAGGATTACCATCCGAATGCTGCGTGTTCAGGACTACTCTTCTAAACTATAATGTAATTCCTGGTTTGAAGGAATTAATGGCTAGATGCATCCAAGAAGAAACAAGGGTAGAAGAGCAAGAAATGCCCATGCCTAAAGGTCCTCCTGCTGCCTTTTCTTCTCATGCTAAGAAAAGAAACACTTCCGGGACTAAATAAAAAAGAAAGGCTAGACCTAAGGGTGGAAGAAAAGGACGATGTTACATTTGCGACAAAGCAAGTCACTATGCAAGGGAGTAACCTGATAGAAAGGACTCACACAGGGACGATGATCAAAATCCCTCTCATGACAATCAAAGGAATGGCAAATTCAATAGCAAAGGTAAAAGGAGTGTTGGGAATCAAGGAAGAGGACAACCATTCAAGAAGGCTTAAAATTCTAGGATGTATTAAATGCACCTGACCTCAAAAAGAACCTGGTGTCCATCTCAGCAATGGAAGACAAAGGCTACAAGGTAACCTTTGGCAATGGCAAGGTACGTATATGGAAAAATAATGGTAAAGATGCCTTTACTCCTGGGTTTTGTGTTGATTCATTATATCAGGTCGATGGAAGTCCGTTAGGTGTCATGTCTTATGACACATCTCTTCAGTGTGAACTTTGGCATCAGAGGTTTGCCCACCTTCATTATAAAGCTCTACCCAATGTAAGACAAATGGTGACAGGGATGCTCGAATTCTGAGTAGAGAAAGAAGGTGTATGTCGAGGATGTGTCGAACGAAAGCTCAAAAGGGTACCATTCCCCTCAAGCCAAAGCAAGACCTCCGATATATTACAGTTGGTTCACTCAGGGATATCTGAGGCTAGCATTCAGAGGGAGACTATTACACCACATACTCCTAAGTAGAATGGTGTGGCGGAAAGGAAGAACCGTACAATTGTGGAAGCTGTCCGTGCCATGCTCCATGATCAAAGACTTCCAAAGTTTCTATGGGTAGATGATGTAACAATGCCTGATGTGGAGGAACCCATGGATCCTATTTATCCACTTGAGCCTTCCTCTTCTAGGAAGAGACCTTCATGGCTTAGGGGGCCACTTGATGATGCTAAAGGACATGTTGCACCCCGAGGAACCTTTCGTGAAAGTAAGAAACCTAACAGGTATCAGGATACGTGATCATCATGAGCACGATCATATAAAATGAGCCTTCATCATTCTCAGATGTCATCAAGCATCAAGTATGGAAGGATGTTATGACCAAAGATAATGAGTCTATTATGAAGAATGATGTTTGGGAAGTAGTTCCTAGACCCCAGGACAAGACAATTGTCACTTCTAAATGGCTTTACAAGATAAAGCATGCAGCAGATGGAAGTACGGAAAAGTATAAGGCTCGTTTTGTTGCTCGTGACTTCTCCCAAAAGGAAGGTATAAAATATGATGAGATATTTGCACCTGTTGCCAGATATACGACCATCCGCTTGATCATAGCCCTTGCGACTTCACAAGGGTGGAACCTACATCAGATGGATGTCAAGACCGCGTTCTTGCATGGTTCGATCAAAGAAGAGGTCTACATGGAGCAACCTGAAGGATTTGAGATTTATGATCGAAAATCTCATGTTTGCAGGTTGAAGAAAGCTCTCTATGGGCTGAAGCAAGCACCTTGAGCATGGTATGAGAGGATCGATCGCTACTTGATGAAGCTGGGATTCACTAGGAGTGAAGCCGATCCTAACCTTTATTTTAAGGTTGAAGATGAAAAACCTCTCATACTGGTGTTGTATGTGGACGACCTATTCCTAACAGGCGCAGACCCTCTTATTCACAAATGTAAGAGGGAGTTGGCTTCTGAATTTGAAATAAAGGATCTAGGACTGATGCATTATTTCCTAGGACTTGAAGTATGGCAGAAGCCAGGGGAAATTTTCCTATCTCAAGGAAAATATGTGGTGAAGATATTGGAAAGATTTGGTATGGTAGACTGCAAGCCTGTAACTACCCCGATGGAGCTTGACTTCAAGAAGTTAAGCGGTAGTGCTGCTGGACCTGTTTTACGAAATGCTACCGAGTATCGGCAACTTGTCGGAGCATTAATGTTCTTAGTGAACTCCTGTCCAGACATATGCTTTGTAGTCAACACATTGAGTCAACATATGGTTGAACCTCACCACATACATTGGATTGGTGCCAAAAAATCTATTGAGATATCTTCGTGGCACAATCACTTATGGGTTAAGATACACTACCGGAGATGTGAAACTACTTGGATATACTGATGCTAATTGGGCAAGCAATGTGGAGGACCATAAGAGCACTTACGGGTGTTGTTTCTCCTTGGGATCTGCTTCGATATCTTGGATGAGTAGGAAGCATAAGTCAGTGACTTTGAGCACTGCCGAAGCAGAATATATTGTTGCTAGCATGGCCTCCTGTGAGGCAGTCTGGTTGTGAAAGCTCTTCAGTGAGTTGTTTTGATTTACATTGGATACCACCGTGATCCTATGTGACAACCAGAGTGGGATTCGTTTGTCAAAGAATCTCGTATTTCAGGATCGCTCCAAGCATATCGATATCAGGTATCACTATATTCAAGATATGGTGCAGCGGGGAGCTATAAGGCTCCAACATATCGGTACAGATGAACAGGTCGCCGACATTCTCACAAAGCCCCTAGTGAAAGTCAAATTCCTGACTTTCCTAGAACAACTTGGTGTTGTTCAAAGACCCTCAGATGAAGGTCCTATATGATGCATTGAGCTCTGGGAGCTCTAGGGGTGCGTGGTACTTCTTAGAGTGACATATGACCACAAGGTGACTCACTATCCCCTGGTGGTGTACATGTACACCCCGTGGCGACTATGTAGCAGGATGATTGGTTCCCCTATGAGGTCTAGATGATGTGTTCTCCATGACGACTATGTAGCAAGATGATTGGTTCTCCTGTGAGATCTGGATGATGTGTTCTCCATGACGACTATGTAGCAGGATGATTGGTTCTACTGTGAGGCCTGGATGATGTGTTCTCCATGGCGATTATGTAGCAGGATGATTAGTTCTCCTGTGCGGACGAGATTGATTAAGTTCTCCTGTCAAGGCATCCTACCCATGCAATCAGGGACTCATGGGAAGTACCTCTCATCTGATCAATGAGTAGGGAAATGAAGTTAGGGACCATAGTAGTACCAATGGATGCATCGTTATATCTACCATACTCCCTATGCTAGGATGACCTTCATTGATCTGGGATCAATGATACTGATCTGGGACCAGTGGTAGGAGTTGTACCCACTATGACACTGACTTCGGGTCGATTGAGACTGGTCTGGGACCAGTGGTACATACCCTGAGACTGACCTCGGGTTAGTGCAATACTGGTCTGGGACCAGTCAGAGTGGTACATACTATGACGCTGACTTCGGGTCAATTGAGACTAGTTTGGCACCAGTGGTACACTCTCTGAGACTGCGACACTGGTCTGGGACCAGTGGTAGGAGTGGTACATATTATGACGCTAACTTCGAGTCGGTTGAGATTGGTCTAGAACCAGTGATACGCACTCTGAGACTGACTTTGAGTCAGTGGAGGATGATACTAGTCTGGGACCAGTGGTAGGAGTTGTACTCACTATGACGCTTACTTTGGGTTGGTTGAGACTGGTCTGGGACCAGTGGTACATACTCTAAAACTGACTTTGAGTCAGTATGATACATCCTCGATCATTTCTTCTTCTTCATAATTCGGACAAAAACATAGCAGAACAGAACAAAGCAGAGCAGAGCAATACAGATCAGTACAGGGCAGAACAAGACAAAGCAGATCAGGGAGAATAGAACAGAGCAAGGCAAGGGTCAGGCTATACAGGGCAGTGCATTTGATGGATGAATAGTAGCGACCGACAAACAGATTGCAGATGGAGTTCTCCCTAGTTGAGAGGGAGTGTTAAAATTGGAAACTAGGGCCAAACTCCATGTGGGTCATCTTATTCATGGCTGATAATATTTTCATTAGATTCCTCTCGTCGAGAGGTGTAGGATTGATCTAAAGATCATCTAATTCCGATAAGTATTTATGGAGATATGAATTTATTTTGATTATGGAATTATTATCAAGCCGACCTACAACTCATGTAGGCTCAGAAGCCCAACAGTCGCATCTATTCAAACATCAACAGATGTGTATAAATACAGGAGGACTTTTCCTCATTTGCACTCACTCATCTCATCACATCTCTCCCTCTCCTGCGCAGAAAAATAGGCTCTTCTCTACTGCGCAAAAAAGAGACTCTCTCTCACACATGGAAGGAAGTTGTTGAACTTGAAGCTACAACTGCAGATCCAACTTTGACCAGCGTTGACAATCAAACCTCCTCTTCTAAACTGCATTGTAGGTCCATCTGGACCTCCTCTGAAGGCCGCATTTTTTGGTGGTGGAATCAAGCCAATCTGACAGTCAGTTTGCGAGATATCGACTGCCCTAGTTTTGATGATGAAGCCACTAACGCTGATGCTGCTGATTTAGAGTTTGCTACTGCTGATATAAATAAGATTTATTGTACTATTTCTCTCTGTTGAATTATTGAAGATAAAAGAATATTTGATCAAAGGGTTTCCCCACACATTGTGGGGTTTGTCCCTAGCTAGCCGCCACATCTTGTGTCTCTTGTCTTGGCTTGTTTTCTGTTGATCGTTTAATGTTCTATCTCCACTTTACTTATGCACATGTGATTGCTAATCTATGAATAATAATAAGAAAGAAAAGTAAATTTCTCTAAGCATAAATCATACCATAACTTAACAATTTTCCTTCAGGAGGCCATGCGGTTTTGCAGAAGGGAAACTTTTGTGTCCAGATCGATTTTACCAGTGGAGAAAATATTTGCTAGAGTTTTTCCAATGAGAGCTAAGTAGGTTGTAATTCTCATTTATGTTGAAGAATAATAATAAAACCCTCATTTTCAAAATTTATTTTTCTTTCGGGTTTTTTCTAGGGATAATTTGTTCAAAAATACTAGTGTCAATTATTACTATTTTTTGCATTATTTCTCAATTCCTATTATTATTTGTGAAGATTGCAATAGTGATTTAATCATTATTCTCCATAATTAAATTCTAAAGACATAATCTCCAGTTGATAGAAGATTAAATTCTAGTTGCTACAATTAAGGAAATTTCACATGGTATCAGAGCATATCAATGTAATGGGTTTGCAAGAGTAAATCAACGCAGGGCACAAGAAGAGAAGAACAGAGGGTTTATAACCTAGTTTATTTTTCTCCAGATTTATTTTGAGTTTTGTTATATTTCCAGATTCCCACATATGGTCATGGCAACTTTGAGAGATTAGGACAGATTGGATGTAGCCTCAAACTTTCGCATTTGGAAAGCCATAATGTCATTTTTATTAAACGATTATGGACAGAAGCAGTATGCGAAGAATGTTATTGTAAGTAATCCACAACGAATAGAAACCTATAAAAAGGAGAATGTCAAAGCCAAGAGGATTATTTGTGATGGAGTCAAGGACCATATTGTTGCACATATCACAGAGAAGAACACAACAAAGCGAATGTAGGACGTGATTTTTAATCTATATCGAAATCCTACAGAGAATGGGAAATTGATTCTCAAAGAGAATTTGAGGACCATCAAGATACGAAAGGGTGAAGATGTGACTTCCTATCTCACCAGAGTTTGACTTTCCAGGGATGATTTGGCTGCAATAGGAGACAAGCCAAGTGATGACGAACTGGTGCGAATAGTTCTAAATGGGTTTTCCATGTTGTGGAATGTGTTCATCCAAGTTATCAATGGGTGAGATACACTACCAAGATGGGATCGCCTATGGAGTGACTTCACTTAAGAGGAGTTGAGGCTCAGTTTGGTTAATGGAAATAGCAACAACGATGGAAAAACACTAAAGGTTGAGAAGGAGAAGGAAAATGTAGCCCTGGTAGGAAAAGGAAAATCAAAGAAGGGTTCCAGCCAGGGATTAGGATCAAAAGGAGAAAAGAAAAGAAAGACCTAGCTAAGGTTATTTTTTTTGTTGCGGTCAGCATGGACACTATCTCAACAAATGTCTTAGCCGAAATAAGGGAGAAAAAAGGGTAAGTAGGCAATAGCGTCAGTAAACATTGAGGATTTGTCTTATAGGCTGAAGGACAAATTTTCGCTCATAGCTTGCCTCTCTAGCTCTACATCCACAAGTGTTTGGTATATCGGCAGTGAAGAATCATCACATATGATGAGAGTTAGAGAATATTTCCCCAGTTATAAGGAAGAGGATATGGACTTCCATAGACATATGAGAAACAAGACTAATTGTACTCCAGTGGAGAGAGGTACCATCAACACTCAGAGGGAGTCAGGAAATAGTAACAGTGTTACATATGTGTTGCATGTGTTAGGCTTAGGCATGAACCTGATTTCAGTTCATGCACTATAGGACAAGGTGTATTATGTCTATTTTGTGGGGAAGAAGGTCTACATCAAGCACCAGATTTGGAAGAAGTTCAAACCCATTGGGGTTTGAAGCAACAAGTTATCTAGGTTGCAATTTGATTCTCCAAAGGCACTAATTGGTAGCAACAATAGCAGTGGTAGAGACTTCGGAAAGATATGGCATAGGAGGATGGGACACTTACATCATAGGGCACTAAGGTTTCTCAGGGAGACCGTGAAAAAAGTTCCATAATTGAGCATGAAACATGACAATGTGTGCAAAGGGTGTGTTCTAGGGAAGTTTGCAAAAGCAACATCTCCAAGAGTGATAGTAAAGCCAGTGGTGTGCTTCAGTTGATACACTCATATATTTCTGGTCCATTGTCTACCAGATCTCTTAGGAGTTATGATTATTTTGTAACCTTCATCGATGACTTCTCCAAGAAAACCTGGATCTATTTCTTAAAAACAAAGGATGAGATCTTTAGTCGCTTCCAAGGGTTCAAGGTTCTTGTGGAGAACAAGACAAGAAAAAAGATCGACGTGTTTTGTACGGATAATGGAGGTGAGTACAAAGATAAGGCCTTTACGAGGTTCTGTGCATAAGGCATCAGGGGAAAATTGACAACTCCATATAACCCACAACAGAATGCGGTCGCAAAGCAGAAGGATAGGATGATAATTGGAGCAGTGAGGGCAATGTTATATGACCGGAATATGCCCAAGTTTCTATTGGTAGAGGCATGTAGCACAATAATATACACACATAATAGGGTTCCTCATAGCGCTGGGGAAAATGACACTAGAAGAGGTTTTTACAGGGAAGAAACCAAAGGTCAGGCATTTTAAGATCTTTGAGAGTATCGCATATTGTCACGTGCCAAATGAAAAATGCACCAAATTGGATCAAACTATATAGAGGGGCTATTTTGTTGAATACAGCGAAACGTCCAAGGCATACATGATCTATATTCATGGTAGCAAGAGGATCATCATGAAACAAGATGTCAAGTTCTAGGAGGAGAAAGCTTTCAGAATATATTGTGAGTTGTTAGCAAATGATCAGAGTGGGCTAGCGAAAGCTCCAAGCATTGAGCAACAACCACAGGAACAACAAGGCATGAGTACTATTACCAATATGAGCATTAGCTCAGATGCAAGTGCTCCAGTGAATTCACAATAGACAAAGCCGCAGGGGCAGGATGAGGAGCATGAAGCTCCAACCACCACCACCAGAAGAAGAAACAGGGAGGTGCTTCATACATTGAAGGATAAGCAGGAGTTCGTGGGAGCTCTTAGGGCGAGCACCAGAGAGTGCAGATAGACAGATAGCTAAAAGGAATTAGTAATAGATATCATTGATAGATAGTTGTTGTGAAGGTAAATCCCCTCTGTGGACAGTGGCGATCCCTCTAGCCTAATGAGTGGGTCTAGCAACAAACTAAACAAACTAACATACACTTTCCTAGTTTATGTTTAAAAAATGTAGAGAGAAGGAGAAACATACCTTACTCTGATGCTAATCGCTCAATCCTTTGGAGATGACTTTGAATCTTTCGCTCCAAGCCTCGCTCCTTACTTGTTTTTCATGTCTAAGTACCTGCATTGGAATATCAAAGAACTATGCAAAATACAAAACATATATAGCATACATCAAACATAAACTACTTAATAGATCAAGGAGCATTAAGCTAAAATCACAAATATTTACACAATTATGGAAAGTGAACATCAGATGTATATATTAATAAGCTAAAAACGGAAGCATACATGCTATGCCTTGATGTTGGAGACCTCCTTTTAGTGGATGTCCAAGTCCAAGCAAATACTCTTCAAGCACTCCTTCTACAAGGTAGAATGGGTAGCATGTAAGCGTAATCTCAGCATAGGGATGCAACAATCAATGACCAACCATTTAGGGATGAAAGGGAGTGAATTTATAGGAAGGGAGAAGGAGTTAGGGATCCACAAAAGAGGGAGGAAGGTCCATATCTCAAGGGGAAATCCCGTGATGATAAGATCAAGAGATCCAAATGAGAGAGGTCGACCATATCAACAACAACCAATATCTAACTGTTCTCGAAGGTTTTAGTGCATGAAGTTTCTCCATCGGTTTGGGAAAACCTGCCATAAGAGGTTCAGCACAAGTTTTCATATCAAAAACCGCGCTGGAAACGCTAGGGTAAAACAGAGCAACCTGCTATCAGCACGAGTAGGCAGTGTAGCAAAATGCACTGATCCTAAAATTTAGGTTTTTAGTTAACCTTCTTTAGAATTGATTCAGGTAGTTTTCCTTTGATTCTTCAGGGAGGTTTTGGTTTGTATATCATGATGGATATGTTTCACAGTTGTGACGAGCAAATGACTTATTAATTGAGGCGCCAACCTCAGATATTGTGATGAGCTTTGCCAAGTGATTGGCTCGCAAGTTGTGATGACTCAAATACACTAGCACCTCCACCCTTCCATGAGGTATTGTATAACACAATTGGTTAGCATTGTCTTCTTGAGGTTAAGGGTTCAATCTCATAGAGGATTTTATTGATTTTATTTTTCAATGGAAACACATTTTGTCAAATAATTAAGCCACTAATGATATTCTTTCTATAGAATGCCCGCTGAACTTTGTCTATTTTGTAGAGCATGCCCAAATTGTGCCATGTCAATCACTTAATTTTATTTTTGTTTATGTTTGTTTGGTCATTATAAAGCCAAATTTGTCTTTGGAAGAAGCATGATAATCATGATTCATGTTATGAACAATCTTGAAGGCATGAAAATCCGTAACAATATGTTTGATGTCGAAAGTCAAGTTTGTGTTTTGAGAGCTTATGATCAAGTTGCAACAAGTGTTGTATATATGGCCAAAACATGTTCCAAAAAGAGTTGTATTTGACCAAATTGATGAACAAGGTGTAACAAGATGGAAACAAGATATGACAACATTGTGACAACAATGGGATCAATTTTGAAAACACTTATCATTCTTGAAAAGCATGTGGATCTAGGTTGAGCTATTGTGAAAAGTGATCCGCACAAAGTTGAAAAGAGAGGTAAGTGCCTAAATCAGATTGAAACCTAAAGCAAGTGAAAACTTGCACATCTATGAAGTTGGTGCTTCACTTACACATCTCTGAGGTTGGCACCTCAATTAAGTTGTAGCCTATTGCAAGTGGGTGCATGCACATTTTTAAGATTGGTGACTCAATTAAGTTGAGGCCTATTGCAAGTGGGTGCATGCACATTTTTAAGATTGGTGACTCAATTAAGTTGAGGCCTATTGCAAGTGGGTGCATGCACATTTTAGTTGAGCCCTATTGCAAGTGTATGCTTACACATTTTCAATAATGATGCCTAGTTATAACTTATTGCAAGTAGTTTCTTACACATCTCACGAGTGGACACTTCTAACATGCTCGCAAATATATGTAATGAATTGAAGAAAAAAATGTGATTCTCCCATGAGAGTTTCCACATAAAAACTCATCCTCGTAATGACTTATTGATGCATGGTTTCAATTATTATTATACCGCAAATTGTTATGGTACACTAATGCACTCTGCCAACCTCCCTACCCCCTCTCCCCAACATCTCACTATGATTTTTGGTTTAATAAAAAATATTATTAAATTTATAAAAAATACAATGCAAAATAATAATAATATATTGATTACAAAAAAATAATTGTTAAATTTAAAAGAATATTACAATATAAAATTAATAATCCTTGTGAAATTCAAGATTTTAAAAGTAAATGGACCCTACATGCTTTAACTACCACCTTATCATTAGGAAATTTTTAGTTTTAGGGTTCTACTCTTCATTCAAAGCTCCCTCATTTTGGTCCCATCATTATCGATCTCTCCAACCACAAGAAATTCCTTTTGTAAGAGGTTTCTTCCCTCCATCATAATGCCATCACTTCAAATCACGCCTATTCGATCTTCGTGTGGCCACTCTTAAGGGACCCTTCTCAAATGAAAGCCACCAACTTAATCTCTACAATAGCAACCAAAATTCAAGATTGAATATGGATTCCTTCCATCTAAGTGGCTCCTACATCAAGTTAAGAAGCTTCGAGGACTTTTGCTCAAAATTTATGGTATCGCTAAAGATGCCTTAATCCTAATAGCTTTGAAGATTGAACAAAGGTCTCAAAATGTTAAGGTGCACCCTCTTCCTCTTAACCACAGTTCTTTAAAGATCCTATAAAGCCTCAAGTTCTCCCAATTGACTCCCAATGCTATAAAGCCCCAAGTTCTAAGAGTTGGTCATCAACATCTACACAAAGAATAAGTGCATCAAACTTGATCTTCGAACACAAATCTATAGTTTCATTAGAAAGTCTTCTTTGTGATTCATTTCAAAATTTTAAAACATCATCAAGACTTTCACTTTGTGTTTTTTATCAAGACATTGGCTTTTGAGCCACTCAAAGCTCTTCTTTCAACCATGATTTCCTAAATTCATCCCTTATATTCATAACTATGGCCATTTTAGTTGTGGAGTAAGACTTCCTAATATGTCCATTTATTTGCTAATGGTAGTTATCTTTTATAAGAAACTCTCTCAGTCGATTTATTACAATAGATACAAACAAAAATTTGGGAGGCTTATTGTAGCCTTTGCACACATTTGTGTTGAAAGAAACATCAACAAAGGTTTCCTTCAGTGTCTTTCAACCAAAAGTTTCCTTTAATATCTTCAACCACTTAAGTGGTATGACTTTTTCACAATTGTTGAATCATGAAAACAACATTCTATTATAGGGTTTGTCCACATCCAACCCATCTCAAAAATGCTTGCCCCTCTTCTCCATGACATTCTCACCCCCTTAATGTTAAAGAGAAAAAAAAAAAAAATCAAAGATAACAAAAGCTAAATGACCCAAAAGGATTTGAGAATCCCTCAACTTACAAGCAAGATAACATACAACAAAAAGCATTTATCATCATCAACTCAACCCCACACAACACCATCTCATCACATAAAATCTAGGGCCCGTCCTCTGCCATCTCCCTACTCTTCTAGGGATTCCTCGAATGGACAAAAACAAAATACAACCACATTCCTAGCTTCATCCATATCCAAGCATAAACATCTTTGAAATAAAGACAACCATTGATGTAAACCCTTAAAAAATGAAAAAGCCTCAAAAAAATACGTTGTGATTATCTCCACATTGTCTACTCCCAACAACTTCTTGAGATAGATCAAGGTTTGTGACAAACAAAAAAGACCTTCCAGTAGACCTAATGAGATCCTAACTTCATCCATAAACAAGCATAAACATCTTTGAAATAAAAAGAACCATTATCTCCAATATTCTCTAAATCCCTCAAATGGAAGAAAAAAAAAACAAAATCCAACCATGATACTAGCTTCATCTACAAGCAAGCATAAAATATCTCTACCATAAAAGCAACCATTGTTACAAACCCTATAAAAATGAAAAAGCCTCGAAAAAAAACAAAACACGACAATTATCTCCATAATCTACTCCCACCAACTTAACTTCTTGAGATAGATGAAGGTTTGCAAACAAACAAAAAAAGACCTTCAAGTAAACACACAATGAGATCCTAACTTCATCCACAAACCAGCATAAACATCTTTGAAATAAAATCCACCATTATATCTCAACTATTCTCTAAATCCCTCAAATGAACGAAGATTAAAAATAAAAAAAATTCAACCATGACACTAGCTTCATCTCCATCTTTCAAATAAAAGCAACAATTGTTGCAAACCCTTCATATATATATATAATGAGAAGAACAAAAAAAAACACACACACACAACAATTATTTCCACACCATCTACTCCCAACAACTTCTTTCTTGATAAATCAAGGTTTGCAAACAAACAAAAAAGAATTCGTAGACAAAAGAGAAAAGGACCTTCGAGTAGACCCAATGAGATCCTAACTTCATCCACAAACAAATATAAGCAATTGTTTGTGGAATAAAAACAAACATTATCTCCACTCTTCTCTAAATCCCTCAAATGGAAAGTAAAGAATAAAAACGAAATTCATTCAACCATGATACTAACTTCATCTACAAACGGTTGGTTCCCGTAACTCGTCCAAGCCATCCGTAATAGCGTTGTTACCCCGTCCTCCACCCTGCTTACTGCATACTTTTCGATTTCCGACATCCTATTGTGGCAACGATTATGATAGTCCTGGAGGCAACTGGCAGAGAACTACTCGACTGCTCCAATCTAACAACTACCATTGTTGGTCTACCCTCGATCTTGGGTCCCCCCCTGCTCCACCGTGACCTTCTCCGAGCCGCCTCCGGTCTGGCTGATTCCACCCTCGCCGCCGTAGTCACCTTTCGCTGCAAACTTTGCGTCTGTCTGCTTCCACCCTAACCCTACGGCTGCAAACTCACAAACCCCCCTTCCCTCCCATCCTGTCAGCTCTCCAAGCTACCCCCCAGGACACCTTAATCCAGCTATGGGAAACCCACAAGCCGCAGTATCTGAGGCTGGATCGCTTTGCGCTTTGCCAAAGCCAAGCACACAAATTGGTCTTGTCCTCCTTCTGGCATTTTGAACACACTCCAATCCTTCTTCGCCGATGGAACCCTCTATTTGATCTGGAAAAAGAACAAATAAAAGTAGGGCCTATTTGGGTTCGACTCCCTGGATTACCCCTCCAATTTTGGTCGGAAAATATATTCCAGTGTATCAACAACATACTAGAAACTTATCTAAAGCATGATAGATCTTATCTAGCTACCGGCATGATAGCGTATGCCAGGTTCTAGTTCATCTGGACACTAGGGGGGTCCTTCAAGAGCATATCACTCTACAATGGAGAACCTTCTCCCATTAGCAAATTCTAGATTACGAAGGAGTCCCGTTTTGTTGCAGGCAATGCCACAAAGTGGGAGACTTGTTCAAGGACTACCCTTTGAATAGGAAGGCGAGAGAGGAAGCAAAGGGGAAGGTAACTCCACAAAAAAGCTCACAAGCACAAGGTAGCCCCCCATTGGCTGAAGAAGCAACAAATTTGGCACATCCAGATGTAGAACAAGCACCTACAAAGGAGATCAGGAAGAAGCAAGGAAAAGCACCCTTCAGGCCACCCTCTCCTCCACTAACCACAGCAAGGGCAACTGTTGAGTCTACATTCTCCACAAGTATGTTGAATTCAACTTCCTCCTCTGCTTATTCTACTACTTCATCACATTGCACTATGTTCAACCCCTATGTCCACACCTATAACCCTCCCATATCTCTCGAATGCCCTTTTAAACCCTCCTCCCCCATCATCTCATGCACCCCGCCATCATTTACCAAGGACCCTCAATCCTTCTCCCACATCCATGCTCCCACCCCTCCACCACGCCCTGCATCCATCCATGCTCCCACCCCTCCACCACGCCCTGCATCCAACAAATACCCCCTCCGCTCTCAGCTTCAATCACAAGCTCTTGATACACTGGGTATTGGCCTAATTACCTCTCCCCCTCCTCTTACGTAGCCTCGAGGTAGAGTCTCCTTATCAAAAGCTAAGCAACAAGTTGGGGAAGAGATTGTTGCTCGCAGACAACAATCCATTGATTGGATACTTACAGCAATGAATACCCTTGAACATCCTGCTATCCTTCAACTGTAGAAGGTTGGCTAGCCTTGACAAAAAATTAGCCATGAAAAAATTATTTTATCTGAACCCTTTGATATCATATTTCTACAAGAAACCTTAAGACAAGGTAGTGTCATTACCCACCTTTTAAATCATGGTACACAGATGGACTTTTCATGCTCTAGATACATCAAGGCATTTTGGGGGACTAGCTTTGGAAGTTAACCATCGTTCCATCAAAATCTACAATATTTGGGGCTATTAAAGTCTCACATCATTCAAAAAGACTCTCATTTTTTTTGGGGGGGGGGGGGGGGGGGTAACTTAAATTTCTCCATTGGGTTTGCGAAATCATGGGGGCACAATAAACAAAGAGATAACCTCTCAAATTTCTTTGAGAACACACTGGAAGAACATAACCTTATTGATATCCCCTCCTCCAAAATCCTACCTACTTGAGAAACAACAAATCAAGAGAAGACAGTCTCTCTAGAAGACTAGATCAATTCCTCATCAAGGAGCACCTGTTAAACATGGGCCAAGGATTTAAACAATGGGTTGGCTCAAGGGGATTATCAGATCATAGGCCAAACAATCTGGAAATAAAAAGAGGCATGCACAAACCAAAAGCTCCTTTCAAATTCAACTCTACATGGCTAAGAGACGCAGAATATATCCGACTAGTCACCAAATTCTAGAAGGCCCACCCCCCTACAACAAAAAGGCCAATCTCAATAGGTTTTGCAAAAAACATGAGCGAATTAAAAAATATCTCTAAAAAATGGGCACACAATAAAAAAACCCAAGAAGACCTTATCCTTATCCTTAAGATGACTGAGGCCATAGAAGCTTATGAGAATGAACTTGGTGGGATTTTCTCTTACCCGGAAGACAAAGATCATATAACCTCCCTTCTAGCCAAGAGTCAAATTCCCCAAGATAGGGAGGAATGTTGGCAATTGAGAAGCAAAGCCATTTAGCTTACGAAAGGGGATGATAATACCAAGTTCTATCACAAATTCACAAATGGGCATAGAGCGATAAATACTATTTGGCAACTAGCAGATGAACAAGGAGAAACAATGAATACCTTCCCCCAATTAGCAACTTTGGCCACATCTCACTTCAGGAACATTTTCAAGGCCGCTCCAAATGTTACACTTGTTGAAATCATGAGAACAGCTCAATTATTTCCAAGGTTTGTTAAACAGCTCAATTATTTCCAAGGTTTGATAACTCTTATGCCTTGGAATTAGCAAAGAAAGTCACCTTAGGAGAACTAAAAGCCACCCTAAAATGGTTTAAGCAAGACAACATCCCAACCCTGGGTGGATGGAATGTGGAATTCTACCTAACCTTCTTTGAAACTCTAAGAGATGCCCTACAAGTTATTGAAGAATGCAGAACCTTGTGAAAGAATGTATGAAGCCTTCAACACAACCTTCATCACCCTCATACCCAAATCAGAGAGCCCTATCTCTTCCGACCCATTTCATTGTGTAACTATATCTACAAGATCATAGCTAATTGCCTCCAGCCCTTACCATACCCTATCATAGCCTATCATGTAACCCTTTGTTGAGATTATGAAGTTTCTTTGCTTGTTTCTAGCCACACCAATGGAGAGTCCTACCATGTAACCCTTTGTTGAAATTACCAAGTTTCTTTGCTTGTTTCTTTCTCGCAAAAGAAAGAATAATATTTGAAATTAATGACTTAGACATTTTGGAAATTCTTCCCCAAAATGAAATAGTCAATAAACCATAGTCTAAAATAAAGCCCCAAGAAGAAACAAAACCATTGTAGTTGAGTATAATCTCCAAATCTCTTCTCAAAACATAATACCAATCTAATCCTAATCTCAAAAAATAATACAATTTTATGCCCAAAAAGACTCAATTAAAAAATATCCATTATGAGTGAAACTTTAACGTTCAAAATATATGCAATTAAATTTACAATTTAATTGAATAATTCACCAATTTAAAAATTCAAGTAACAACTCTTTTCAAGCAAGTGGAAACTTAGTAAAGTAATTCCAGTCTAATTTATGGATAGCAATTCAGATTAATCAGTAAATTCAAACACACAATAAATAAGAGAAGCCCGTCTGCTCAAATCATACTTTAAAACAAATAGACAGTTTACCCGAAAGAGTTTTTCCCGATCAACGAGGGGAAAACAGCAAAAGATTAAAATAAATTCACTATCCATGAATGAAAATAACCACATTAAATAAATTCAATTCCAATTAATGACTTACAATGAAACAATCAAGTTTGCTCAATAATTCAGATTAAAGGAAATTTGTGTTAATAAATTCACACTAAATAATCAGACATAAAACCTTCTTAATCTCAACCTTATTTGAAATTAAAGATATAACTATGATCTAAAAAATGAATAAAGTGGATAATGAATCCAAACCCGTTTATAATGGACCAAAAGGATGGAAACAAAGATTGATAAAAATATCAATTACAGAAAATGATAGATTTAATTTTAAAAACACCTGCTATTATAATCACTTCATAATTAAATAAAAAATTGAAAGCATCATTATCCAGAAACAAAAAGATGATTTGGAACTATTAACCGTATGTTGAATCGCTCACATATTTTATTTACCATACCAATTTACTTAGTAACTTGCCATAAAAATCTTTTAATACGCCAAATAAATTATATAATATATATAAATAATTGTTTTCCGGACCCATTGAAGCATATTTTAAACGCATTAAAAAAAAACATAAAAAGATGTAAAAATTTCATATGATAGAAACAAACATTACTGGGTTATTGCCATAGCGTTTATCTCAACTCCAAAGATATAAAAAAACCCTTGAAATCTCTATGCTGACAAACCCTAGGAACCTATGCAGCGTTTATAATAACTAGAAAAGACACAAAAACCTTTGAAGCCTCTTTGCTGACAAACCCTAGGAACTTATGCAGCGATTATCTCGAGTAGAAAGATGCAAAAAAACCCTTAAAACGTCTATGCTGACAAACCCTAGGGAACTATGCAGCGTAATGGTAAGGGAAACAATACGCTAAGAACCGATGCAGCGTAATGGTTGAAGGAAATAATAACCTACTAACGTATGCAGCGTAAAGGCCAAGGTAAATAATAAAAATTCAAGCGAGCTGTCCAGAGTCGGCAACGACAACCGGTTTTGAAGTTCTGCCAGATCCAGATCCAACCTTCTCGATCTCGCGCACGACCTCCAAGCCCTCTACAACTTGACCAAATACGACATGCTTGCCATCCAGCCACGAGGTCTGTGCGGTACAGATGAAGAACTGGGAGCCGTTAGTGTTAGGGCCGGCGTTGGCCATGGAGAGGATGCCAGGCCCCGTGTGCTTCTTTACAAAGTTCTCATCGGCAAACTTCTCGCCGTAGATCGACTCCCCACCGGTACCGTTGCCCCTTGTGAAGTCACCGCCCTGGCACATGAACCCTGGGATCACGCGGTGGAACGACGAACCCTTGAAGTGCAGAGGCTTGCCTGAGCGGCCGGTGCCTTTCTCGCCGGTACACAACGCGCGGAAGTTCTCAGCCGTCTTCGGCACCACATCCGCATAGAGCTCCATCACGATCCGGCCGGCTGGGGCACCGCCGACCTGCATATCAAAGAAAACCTTTGGGTTCGGCATCCTGAGTTCGAAACCTGCAAGGCACAAACAAAATCCTGCCGAGCTTTACATGGATCTTTCATATCATGCCGTTCAGAGACAAAAAGATCATTTTTCTTCAAAGCCAAAAAAGTTCAGTTCTTTTCCTTGAAAGGCTTTAAGGTTTTACTTTCTCAGACGATTTGTTTATTTTCATTTTTCAAAGACCGCTTACCTCTGAGATTCTGCAAAAAGTTGCACCAAAAGCCTGACTTTCTGCCAAATTGATCAACCTGCAAAGCGATTGGACAAAACCGCTTTAAAGACTACCAAAACCGCCAATAAAAACAAGCTTAGCATACAAAACCCGCTTAATAACTACCAAAACCAGCAACAAAAACAAGCTTCGCGTACAAAATACCGCTCTAAAGACAGAAAATACAGCCAAGAAAAGACGAATAAAAACACCGCTTTTAAGACTACCCAGCCCAACCAGAGAATACTCCTCGCTAACAAAATCCTCTTACCTTACTTTCTTCGCTACAAAACCTCACTTTCCCATTATCGCAACCCCGCACATCGTATATAAAAGGATCCCTGGAATTCCCAAGAGTGAATCCTAACCGTCCGATCCCACACTCGAACATCCAAAGGTCGAAAAAATTTGTAGAAACTCGAGAATGCTCGATAAATGCATTTGTCGTCCGATCGCGGGTTAACACATCGGACGGTCCGTAGAACACAGTCAAAGCCCTTGAAAATCTGTAATTCCAGGTGGCGCTTTGGAGATCGGGCGGTCCCAAATATCACGTGAAACTCTGGGACTTAGAGGCGTTTAGTGCCGTTCAATTTTCAGCTGATAGATCGGACGGATGGGATAAGTAGCGTAAAGTTATTTTGGGTTGTGAATTAACCAGATATCATGTACACGTACCTAAAAATGATTGCGTCAATCTCTGCCACGTCGCATAAACTGTGACACATTTGATATAAAGCTCCACTATTCATGTATTCCACGGAATATTATTTTATTTTAATTAGTTAATTGATGGGTTAAGTTTATTAATATTAATAATTTAATTTAAAGACAGCAGAGTGTTTTATCGTTTTATTTTATTTTAATTAGTTAATGGATGGGTTAGTTTAGTAATATTATTAATTTAGTTGTTTAAGTTTTTTATTTTAATTTAGAGTGAATTAAGGTTTTTTATTTTAACTTAAGGTGGATGAGGATTTGTTGATTTTTTTTAATTTTTTAATTAACAGCTTAGATTGATTTTGAAGGGAATATGTTCAGCATATGCTTAGTTTATCAAAGGGTTGTGGTGTGTTATAGACTTTGTTAGGTTGTATTGACTTTTAATAAATTTTAAAAATTAGATTTGTGTCAAGTTGCTCTCAACCCACCAATTTCCTATAGATTTGATATTATTTCAATTCTAATAAGTTCTTCCATGATAAGTTTATCATTATTATTTATAACATTCATTTATATATAAGCAAATTTTATTTAGCAAAATGTTCTATTTTAGAGAAGATTCTTCGGCGAAAATCACATGGAAACTCATTTGTCGACGCGTTTCGAACCAACTAGTGTGGTTGTCGACGCGTTTCGAACCAAAATGTTCTATTACTTAAATATATATATATATTGAGGAGTGGCTCCCACCAATTTCCTAGGGATTTGAGATTATTCCAATTCTAATGAGTTTATTCATGATAAGTTCTTCATTATTATTTATAACATTCATTTATATAAGCAAAATTTATTTAGCAAAATTGTCCATTTTACAATAAAATGTGTAATTCTTTTTTTTTTCTCAGGTTAAAATTGACTCATAATTTTTTATACATGGTTAATCATGTAAATGTGTGTATTGGTAAGGCATTCTTCATGTTGCAATAGGATTTTTGTTACAATATTATTTTTTTGTTATATTTATAAAGTTAGCTATATCAACCACATTAATATTTTTAATGTGGTTGTACTAGTATAAAAATGGTATAGTTAATAAGTGTGTGGTTAAAATATTAAATATTTATTTAAGTATTGAATTTCTTGATGTAATTTTTAGTTTTTTTTTAACAATAGGAAAGTCTATCATAACTCAAGTGTCAAATTTGCAGTGGGTAGCTATTATTGGTTGACTCATTATTGTTATTCAAGGAAGACCAGAATTTCCCAATGGTGGTCACTAAAGGGGCATACTTTCACTTTTGCCAAATGCCTTTGGGTCTCGAGTGATTAACATCTTTCCTTACCTTTGAGAAAGACAAACACTTAGCCAAGTAGAAGCAATTTTAGAGCATAGTCCAGGCCCATGTGTCATTTTTAATTATTAAATTCATATCATTTATTAGATAATGAAAAATATTATATTGAGAAATTTCATCATTTCCATATTTAATAAGTTTGGGTCTAAGATTAGTCCAAGGGGCGTAGAATAGACGGTGAGAGGGTGTTCTCTTAAGGCACTTTATGGTGTAAAGGTCACCGATTTGAAGCTTGTGGGCAAAAACTCAATCATGTTAAGGATTGGTGTGGCCCAGGCTAGGTGTGTTCCTCAGGTGATTTTGACGGCTTAGATACCCCTCAATCAGAGCTACTCAAGCCACAAATTGGTTGTGAAATCATCACAATACTCACGCAAACTAGTAAACAAAAAAAACCTAAGATAAATTTAGGGTGATTCATGTATATATTAAATTATTTATTTATTTATTTTATAATATAATTTCAACATCTTTCTATACTTTATTATAAAGCAACTCATTATTCTTGATACATTAACTTCATTTAATATTTTTTATAATGATGTATTAACAAGGCCGCATAGAATTGAATTTTCAATGGCAATAGAATAAATATTCATTGTAACTAACCATAGTTGCATAATTTAGTCATTTGACATAATGCATGTTTTGTTGAATATAAACCATTATAGATCCATTTTAAGCATGGATTTAATATGAGTTTAGAATGATCAAATTTCTTAGCATATATTTTTTCTTTTTATTATAGTCGACGTTGTTTTTCTATTTAGAGAATATCTTACTCTTATTTTAAGAGGAACACTTGTCATCTCCAAGTTGAGCACGGACATACTTACACATTGGCTTCAAACTTGGTTGTAGAGTGAGCCTCTCGACTCAATTACATATGCATTGAAATCATGTTGTTACATTGCGATATAATTTTGTAAATATATATTACTAGGACAGCTACATTAAAAATATTAATGTGGTTCATATAAAGGAAGACTTAATAAATATAACAAAAAAAAACTATTACAACACAAAGAATGTCTTACCAATACACGCATTTACCTGATTAACCATGTATAAAAAGGTTATGGGTCAATTTTAAAGTGAAAAAAAAAAAGAAGACATTTTATTGTAAAATGGACCATTTTGCTAAATAAAATTTGCCTATATAAATGAATGTTATAAATAATAATGAGAAACTTATCATGTAGGAACTTATTAGAATTGGAATAATCTCAAATCCCTAGGAAATTAGTGGGCAAGAGCCACTTGGCACGAATCTATTTTTTTTAATTTATTAAAAGTCAATGCAACCTAACAAACTCTGTAACACTCTACATCCCTTAATAAGCATTCAGATGAAGCATATGCTGAGCATATTCCCCTGAGAACCAATCTAGGTCGTTAATTAAAAAAATAAAAATAAAAAGTGAACAATCCTCATCCACCTTAAGTTGAAATAAGAAGCCTTCGACAATTCAATTAGTAATTTGCAATATGTAGGAATGTAGAATAATTTATCTTGGATGTGTGTTTATATTATCATGATATGTCATTTTTTTTAAGTTTGATGATAGAGTTGGTAGCAATATTGAAAAATGGAAAAAATAAACATTATTAAATCATAAGAAAATAATTAACATTATATATACAAAGTATAGAGAGTAACTTAAAAACCAAGTTTGAAGATACTTGTTCATGAGAAAGAGATACAGGAAAAATAAATTTACAGAGTGATTATTTTTCTAATTGGTGGGAGGAGTTGTGTAAGCTCTCATAAAATGGAATTATAGGATTTTCAATTTAAGAAACTTGATAAAGCACATTTACACAAAATTACCTATAGGAAATTTTATTTGATTTACTTATCATAAAGCACATTGACATAAATCTTTTATTTGTCTTTTTGATGGGATGAAACCACAAACGTATACAATTCATTTTGTTTTAAACCGTCTCACTATTGCCATAAAGTTTAATGTAGATACAAATGTTATTTTTTCTTTTAATAGGTTATTTTTTCTTTTAATAAAATAACTATTTTTTGCATGTCAGACTATGTTTTGAAAGAGTTTATAATGTTTTTTAATATAGCTTTGATTTTATAAATAAAATAATGCTTCCCAAGTCGAAGACGCACACTTTTAAAATTCCTGGAGATGAAATAGAAACCCGACATCATCTAGTAAGAGGTCGGAGCCTGTTGGTTTGACAACGTGTGAAGGGAGATAACGCTGGCTCCCTACCATGGTGTGGATCTGGAAAGAGATTAAACCGACCCTTTGAAATATTCATATTGCATTTCAAAGTTGTGCGCTCAGAGTATAAAATGTATGTATGATTTTTTTCGGCTTTTCAACAAAGCCCTAATTCAAAGGAAAGTGGTTGTAGGCATTGGACTTTGTAATTCCATAAGAAAGGACATGCATGCTTTCGTAGTCTCGACTATGGGGAGCACAATGGCTACATCATGGGCATTGTCTCCAATGTTGTCCATGGCACAGGGCAGGGTGTCGCACTTTTGACGGTGAGTTTCAGAAACCCCTTGCACTATAGGTACCAAAAGAGCTTTTCATCGCTGTTATGCTCTTAACTTGCAAAAAGATACCCAAATACAGAATATGCGAATAAAGATACCCAGAACATAGAATAGTGAGAGACAACAGCAAATATTTTATTATTCAGAAAGCAATGTTCACTGGCCTCTTCGAGGGGGCAACCTCCAATAGAGCAGAGCTCAATACAAAAATAAGACACAGTGCTCCTCGCAGGGAGTCTCTATCCTTTATATATGACTCATACATGCAATACCAAGGATCAATACCATGGTTTTATTAATACCATCTATCTAATACTACGACCCATTTGCAACTAACTATGGTCCCGTCATTAATTGTGGGTTAACCACTTACAATTATTAATATGGGCTTTATTGACTCTTGACTATGACTCAATCCCATTACATAAATAAGGGGGTTAGGGTGGGACCCTAACAATCGCAACCAAGGGTATGTATATGGGGCAGTTGGTTTATTGCGGTAAGAAGGCCAATATTTAATACTTACTCTTGGAAACATGATTCCCAACCTTGCAATATTCAATGATTTTATGATATTCAAGACACAGTTAGGAGACAAGTTTGTTGTTATGTCTTTGTTCCCATTCTTGTTTTGAGATTTGGTACATGGCTATGAGAATTGTTTGCTAATACATATCTATTGCAAATGTCATTTTGAGACTTGAAATTACATGAGCACATTCATTCATATTGATAGCATAATGTAACAAATTACAACACTTTGACTAAATAGAATTCAATACTTAAAGCAAGAGAGTAGAGTATAACAAAATTTTGCATTGGACGTTTCTCAAAATACTTCCACTAAACAGAATTCAGTACTTATAAAACTATTTAGTTAACAAGAATCGAAACTCACACATAGCAGGACACAGAAAAATTTGCAGACAATGTTTCAAAACATTTATGTCACTTTGAGCAAAAAAAGGAATTCCTCTACTTGACATGAATGTTTCACAATGTAGAAGTTTTTTGTGGTTGAACATAGTGATGTTCATTGTTCCTTCGAAATTATCATTTAAGATTTGTAATAATTGTCGTATTGTTTTTTTCACTTTTATCATCCCTGCATGAGGAAAAAAATAATACAAAGTTCTTATTTATGTTTGCATAAATAGAAAGTTGCAGCATTATGTTATATAACTAAAAAGTAAAGTTGAGAGGAAGGGGATGCCACCTGAGGAGAGGAAATAAAGTTGCTAGTTGGAACTTTGGGTTGTTCTATTTTGTTTGTTGTTGATGTCAGCATCCAGAATCTCATTGTCACCATTGAGAATGAAAAGACCATGTATCTATAATGTCGCAGCATATAAAGTGTTAATGTTTTTTTCTACAAATATTCTTGGTAAGACATAATATCTAATTCAGCGAGTAATTGCTTTAGAACTAGCCTGTTCCTGAGACAACATTGCAAGATGTTGTTATCAGGAATTCTTATAGTGCAATTTATAAAATGTAAAAAAAAATGTTTGCACTTAACACAAAATATTGGCAGGTCTTCTATCATTGCAAATTATGACATTGGGCAACTGCATACTGCAGAAATAGGTTCAAATGGTGTTGAGTATGCATTTGCAATAACTAGTATTCCTTGGACCTATTAGAGAAGAAGACTAGTCAACATATTTGTAATGAAAAATAAGGTAATTGTTGTATGAAACATAAGTTGGTTACTGAGTATGTACCTACCTGGATCTATTTGTCAATTATTTTTTTGAGGTCTTGTTGATCTCAGTATTCAAGTGTGTAATGAAAGTGGCTTGCGTTGTACATAATGTTTTTTCCTTGGCATCTTTTCTTTTTGTTATGTTTTTGAAGAGCATGGTTAGCATATCTCCAGTTTGCAACCATTTTTTTACTTCATTGTAAATAGATGTAAAGTTTTTGATTAGTTGTAGTTGTAGCATAAAGTACGCCCGCAAAATAAAAGAAAAATAAATAATTTTTTTTTTTTTAAATGTAATTGTTCAAATTTCATGTAGAATTTTAATTCAAAAGTTGAGACCTCTACGCGCTGCTGCAACCCTAGCCACGCCCGACTGATCCCTCCCTCCTTCGTGCGATCTTCTCCTCTATGGAGCTCGGAGGTGGCCCTGCGGCCCCTCCTCCCTCACCTCCAGAGCTTGAAGCCTTCAGATCCCTAATAGCAGCTGCAGGGAAACGCCAGACCTCTAGCTCTCAGCAAAAGTTTGTTAAAAAACTGGACAGCATTCCCACGGTGACCTTGCCTGTGGAGGAAACCTGCAGAACAACGTTGAACCTAGCAGAAAGAGGCCTCATTGGCCAGTTTACAGGGCTATGGCCATCCCCGAAAGCAGTAGAAGAATGGGTAAAACAAAATTGGATACCACTGGTTAATGAAGGAATAAAAAGTAATTTTGTAGGCAACGGGTTCTTCGTTTTCGTGTTTGATAACGTAGACAACAGAAGCCTGATCTTCAGAAATGGGCCATACTTCATGGGTCCCCAAGGCCTCTACTTGAACAAATGGTCCCCAGACTTTGATCCAGCACAAGATGTGCCCACGACTGTACCTGTTTGGGTGCATCTCCCACACCTTCCCCTTCATTGCTGGAGTCAGAACTCGCTACAATCCATCGCCAATGCCCTAGGAAGATACATAGATCAGGCACCGAGGAAGGATCAATACTCCTGCGCCCACATCTGTGTAGAGGTCGATCTGGAAATCAGGCTACCTGAAGCAATCAAACTCTCGGTGGCGGATTGGACACACATCCAAGAGCTCGACTACGAACAGTTGCCCTTCAAGTGTCGACGCTGCCACGAATACGGGCACTTCGCAAGATACTGCAAAAAAAGAAATGAGGAGGTATCAGAGAAAGAAAAGGGCGAACAATGGAAACAAGCAAAGAAAACAACAAGTAACAGGCAGAACAACAAAAATACAGTTAAAGAGACAGAGAATAAAGCAGGGCAAGAAAGTGCAAGCAATCAAAACACTGGAAGCAGAGAAACCATTAGCACCGTGGAGGACAAAAATCCCTTTGAATCTCTCAAGCCACCTCCAGATCCTCCAAAGACAGAGCGAGAAGATCTAGCTCAGCTGAACAATAATGACACTTTAGAGCCAAGTAATAATCTAAACCTAACCCCAAGTAATACTTCCTCTCCTTCTTATGCTGATATAATCAAACAAAAGAAGAAAAACACAGAGAACACGGGCTCATCAGACGATGAAACCTTTGAAAGGCCAACAAAAAAAGTTGGAAGAAGAACAAATAGGGAAACCAGGGAAGAAGAATCAGAAAGGCAAAAAATCCTTAGCAATCAAGCTACCATTGAGATGACACTTGGGAGGAATACCAGACCTAGGGTCCCCAAGGGAGGAGGGCCTACCCCAACAAGTGGAAAATGATGCAGCTGGTCTCTTGGAACTGCAGGGGTTTGGGGAATCCCATTAAGGCAAAGGCCATTAAAGATCTATTGAAAATGGAACCCACAGACATCCTCATGCTCTAAGAGACAAAGGTAGAAGGGGAGATCCTTCTAAATACCAGTAACACAAAATGGAAATTCGATTCTGGAAAGGTTGTCAGCGCGAGAGGCACGGTTGGAGGAATAGGTACATTCTGGTCAAAAAACTCCTTTTCTTTAGAAAGATCCTTCGAGACCCAGCATTGGATATTTATTGAATTGCGCCATACAACAAGCAACCTCAACCTAGCTTTGTTTAATATGTATGTTCCTGTACACTATGAGGAAAAGAAAGAGTGTTGGAAGACACTCTCGGATTTTCTAGACCATATTAATCCCAAGAACATAGTTATAGGAGGCGACCTGAACATAATTCTAGACTCTAAAGAGAAGAGAGGAGGGATCTACTCAAGAGACCCTTTTCTCACCACAGTGGAGAATCTGATACTACAGTGGGACTTAGTAGACTTCAAGCCAGTTAAAGGAAAATACACTTGGACCAACAACATAACAGGAGAAAATCACATAGCAGCAAGGTTGGACAGATTCCTCATCAACAGCTCTATAATGATGGGGAAAAGAATAGTCATCAACAAGATTCTTCCAAAACTCACCTTGGATCACAAACCAATTCTCCTCTGCCTGAAAGATGAAGAAGACCTAGGCCCCCTCCCCTTTCGCTTCAGTCCTCTCTGGGCAGAAAGAGAAGGGTTCTTTGAAACAGTTCAAACAGCTTGGAGAATAGATGTTTCAGGCTCCCCAAGCTATGTGTGGGAGCAAAAAATGAAAAATGCAAAGAAGGCCCTAAAAGAATGGATAAAGAAACCTATGAATACCCCCACCAGCCAGAGGAAAGAGGTTGTCATTCAGCTGGAAGAAATGCAATTTGAATTGGAAGAGAAAGATATTTACCCCATGGATCTAGACAAAGAAAAATCTGCACAAAGAAAAACATATTGCTCCTTCAGAAGCGAGGAAGGGTATTGGCACTTGAAGTCCCGCAGTTTGTGGCTTAAAGCTGGGGATAGAAACACCACTTATTTCCATAGACAGTACAGGGCTCGACTTTCCTGAAATCATATAGCAGAAATCACCACATCTAATGGACATGTATGCAAAGGATTTGCCCAAATCAAGGAAGCTGCAGTGAAACATTTCCAGACTCTCCTTACTGCAGAAAAGGATGGGAGCGAGGAAGATATATCAGAGTTCCTCGCAAACATACCAAAGCTAGTCAGCATGGAGGATAATGAAAATCTTATGAGCTCAGTCACAGAAGAAGATATTTCTAATATTGTCTGGTCCATGGAGCTAGACAAAGCACCAGGACCTGATGGATTTTCAATCCACTTTTACAGAATCTGTTGGGAGCTAATCAAACCTGATCTCCTCAGAATGATATGTGTATTTTTGAGGAAGGCAAAGATTGGGGGCGGAATAAACTCAACCTTCCTCGCTTTAATACCCAAGGAAACAAACCCAGGATCACTGGACAGATACAGGCCGATCTCACTGTGCAATTTGTCCTACAAGATAGTGGCCAAACTTCTGGCGAACAGAATCAAGCCTCTCCTGCAAAAGCTCATTTCTCCAGCCCAAGGGGGATTTGTGAAAGGAAGACATATCCTGGACAACATTATCCAAGTCCAAGAAGCCCTGCAATCGAGCCACTCACGCAAGGAACAAGGTATGCTTATAAAACTGGATATGTGTAATGCTTTTGAAAGAGTTAACCACTCTTTTCTATACAAGGTCCCTTCATCCTTTGGATTTAACCAGGACTTTATAAATTTAATCAAAGCTTGCCTAGAGAAGATCTCGATAGCTCCAATGGTAAATGGAAGACCAACAGATTTCTTTTTAGCCACCAAGGGATTGAGGCAGGGCTGCCCCCTTTCACCATTTCTTTACATCCTGATGGCAGATTCCCTGAGCATAAAATTGATCTTGGAAAAACAAAATGGCAACATCCCTGGGATCAGATCGTGAAAGAAATTGCCTCGGTGAATCACGCGTTGTTCGCTAACGATTCACTATTGCTTGGGAGTGCATCTCCAAGAATTGCAAGCGCCTTCAGAACCAACCTTAAAAAATATTGCAGTATCTCCGGAGCGTTAATCAGTGAAAGGAAAAGCGTTGTCTACGGATGGAATACAGAGCAGCACGCTATTGACAGAATTGCCAGCGATCTGGGCTTTAATGGATACGCAGATTGGGACAAATTCAAATATTTGGGTCTCCCAATAACGATGGGATCCAACAGAAATCAACTGTGGGAGGAGGTGATATCGAAATTAAAAAAAAAGATCGCAGTGTGGGGGGGCTATTGGCTTACCACAGGAGGTAAACTCACGCTCATTAGATCGGTTCTCTCGGCACTGCCAACGTTTCAGGCCTCCTTAATGATGGCCCCAAAGCAAATCTCAGACCAAATCTCCAGTCTCATGCGTAATTTCCTGTGGAATGGAGGGTGAGGAAATGGTAACAGATTTCATTTAATAAAATGGGAAATAGCGAAAAGACCATTAGAGGAAGGCGGCCTTCAAATCCGAGATCCCTACAAGCAAACTTAGCGCTGGGTTGTAAATTACTGTGGCAATTTCTTGCTGAGCCCAATCACCCAGTCAGCCAGATATTAAAATTTAAATACCTCAAACACCAGTCAATTAAATCCTTCATCCCGGAGAAAGCCCCAAAAGGAACGCAGGCTTGGAAGCTATGCAGCAAAGGCATCGAATATTTCAGAACCCACTTGTATAGAATTCCCGGGAACGGCAAAAACACTTTGCTATGGAAAGACAGAGTCATGGGTCATCCCCCTCTGACAGAAAACAATGAAATATCAGAGATAAGAATTTGGTTACAATCAAAAGGAATTTGGAAAATTGAAGACATCTCTGGCTGGGACAACAAAGGAGATTGGCAGCGCTGGAATTTTCCTAAGGCACCAGCGCATTTAATCCCTCAACTAAACGCCCTTAAAGAGGCAATTTCAGACTTTGCTCCAGTACATAAAGATGAAGAAGATACCTGGGGATGGGGAAAGACGGGGGTGTACACAGAAAGACAAGGATATTTACAGATGCAAAGAAAAAAGGATTCGCCACATCCGAAATCAATGTGGAAGCAGGTATGGGACAGCTTTAGCATCCCCAAGATCAATTTCTTCTTTTGGACACTGTTCCATAACAAAATCCTGACTGGAGAAAACCTGTGTAGAAGGAACATAGCAGGTCCCCATCGATGTGCTCTATGCAAAAACGCACTGGAAACCTCAGATCATATGTTTATCAATTGTGAGTACGCGAAGAAGGCCTGGTCTATCTTTCTGACTGGACTGAATGTGAGACCCACAGCTCATTGTTTGATTGCAGATATGTTCTCCACTTGGAAAGCCAGTTATTCTCACAATATCGCTGACAAATCTCTATGGTATAAGGTATGGATTGCTGCCCCAAAATATGTATGCTGGAAGCTATGGCTAGCCCGGAATGAAATCATCTTCAACCAAAATGAAATACCTGCAGAAAAAGTGGCAGAACAGGCAAAGAAACTCCTTTTAGAAACTCTGAACTACTCTTCAGTCAAAGATGATAACTCCCTTCAAACAGAGGAAAGGGCATGGCTGGATGACTTCTCTTGCAAGACTAGACCTTCAGTAATCACTCGGCCAACCCATGAGGAAAGATGGCAGATTCAAGAATCCGTGGACATATTTCAGCAGTGGTGGAAATCCCAGGGCAAGTGCACTATCTTCTTCGATGGTGCCTCAAAAGGCAATCCAGGTAGATCAGGAGCAGGAGGGGTAATCTTCTATCCGAACGGGGAAAAAGATGATTTCAGTTGGGGACTCGGAATGAAAACCAACAATCAGGCTGAAGCACTCAGTCTTTTAAAAGCTTGCCAATTAGCCAGAAAAGAAAGCCCAAGCGAAATCCTTATTTTTGGAGATTCAGAATTGTTGATAAAGTCATTAATAAGCAAGAAACGGCTCAAGGATCCAGCGTTAAACAAACAACTCTCAAGAGTGAGCAGAATCCTGAAGGACTTCTCCTCGGTGCAAACATTCCACATACTCAGAGATCTAAACAAGGAAGCGGACAGATTGGCAAACATAGGATGCACTCTACAAAATGGAATGATCAGCATAAATGCAGGTGCTTTGAAAACGACAATCATTCCCTAACCAGGATAGGAGCCCATGTAAAATCTACGAATTGTAATGGTTGATTAGGCTTTGCCCAACCCGAATTTATCAATAAAACACAACCGTTTCAGTTAAAAAATAAAATAAAAAATTGCATGTAGACAATAAGATGGAATGCGTAAGACTAGTGGACGAGTGGTGCAAGGTTGAGCATGTTACCAATTCCTTGTCATCTTCAAAGCTTTTGTCTTTAATTTGCAGTGCATATTGCATTCCAAATTTTTGAGTTGTTATTACAAGCATTGTTACTATTGTAATTGGGAATGCTTCTATGCGTTCTCCCAACTGTTTTATTGTTGCATTGGCAACAAATTTGTATTATGCCCAAATTGTGTCAATGTTTTTCTAGAGTGCTCATGTTTTCTAACAACAGAGTATGGTCGCAGTTGCCACAATCAAAGTTTGTTTTGTTGAAGAAAGTATAACTAGGTTCGGTCTTCATAAATGTAATTTTGATCTTTGTACTTGTAAAAGAAAAGAATTATTATTTTTTTAAATTGTAAAAATGAGTTTCTTGCTCATTACATAGGTCTAGCACATGTTGAAGTGCTATAGGAAAGTCAAAGAGTCAAACAAAATGTTGAATAACCCTTCATGGGTATGTATCAAATGTATTTGAGTCATAAACAATGTCAAGAAGTGATCCAAGTGGATATTGGTGGCCACCTGCCAAGTCCACTTAGACCCCCACCATTGTTTCTTTCAGCTTTTCATTTTCCTTAATTGTAGCACAATTTACTATTTTTAACAGTTTTTCGGGCCTTGAACTTCCGAAGCTGTTTTAAGGCCCTAAACAACGTTTTTTGGGAAAACTGGGAGCAACATGGGTCCATAAACCGACGTTGCTCTTCCCAAAGTTGTAGTTCTTGGATAGATCTTTCTAATGAGATATTGTGCGCGTCAAACGAAGATCGTATGCCAAAGTTATGACCCTGGGAAGTTGATGTGCCAATTTACCCAAACTGGGCCCACAATTTGGTGTTTCATCTTCTAGGGTTAGGTTTTTGGATGTTTAGGGTTTTCCATTGTTTCTCAATAATAAATAGGCCTTCGAGCCTCATTGTAACACAGTTCAGAGGCATGTAGCCGCCACATCTCTTCTCAGAGATAAGCTACCATTGCCCTAGTGGGTTTATTTCTATTGTTGTTTGTAAGCATATTTCAGTATTTTACATTAATGAAATGAAGTATTATTTCCGCTGCATCTCTGTGTTTATGGTTATCTCTGTAATTTGTTGCATTCCTGTTTAAATCTAGATCAAGAAGCCCTCCAAATGACAAGCACAACCCTCTTTATCGTATCGGCTTGCAAAATGAATAAAAAGCAGTCATGTCGGCTCACTTGAAATGACACACCTCTTTGTTGGTTCATGTCAACTAAATATGGAGGACAAACTACTATATATACCCCACTAGGGTCTACGAAAAAAGGAGAAATAGTAGCTTAGATTCCAATGTAATTTCGGATAGGTACAGTAAGGCTCAAGAATCTTGGATATCTTTGCTACTTCGGGTAATTACAGCCACAAAAATCTCGGGTTCTCGTGAAGTTTCAGAGGACTGTCACAAGAAAAGGGTCTTGAATGCCACAATGATGAAACTTTAGAAGTTAGTCTATGGTGCAGTATGCAGATACCTTGGTGCAGTCTTAGTGATCATTGTCCATAGTGCAATCTTAATGATGAAGGTCTCGGTATACTAAGTACAGTCACAATATATGCATTGATGTAAGGAGAAGGATCTCAGTAATACACTCTCAGCATAATCAATGATGGAGAAAATACAATAATAGTCTTAGCATACCTATGATGAAGAAGACCTCAGTGCAAGAAGAAAAACACAGTCTTGGCATAGTTGTGATGATCCCACAGTAACACACTCTATCTTGGCATCCATTCTAAGCACATTCATGATCTCAACATAGTGATAATCATGATGAGGACATAGTGACAAGGTCATGATATATATGTAGATATCAGTGTAGCTCTCATTCATATAGAGACCTCGTTGAAATGGTGATGATCTCAATGAGAGTGCAGCAATCATCTAGGTGAAGGTGCAACAATGGTATAATTGTAATGCAGTAATGATGTCCTTAGTGAAGAAGCCATTTTGAGGCCCTGAACGACATTTTTTGGGAAAACTAGGAGAAACATGGGTCCATGGATCGATGTTTCTCTTCCCAAAGTTGTAGTTGTCGAATAGATCTTTCTAACGAGATACTGTGCGCATCAAACGGAGGTTGTATGCCAAAGTTATGACCCCGGGAAGTTGATGTACTAATTTACCCAAACGGGGCTCACAGTTTGGCGTTTCATCTTCTAGGGTTAGATTTTTGGATGTTTAGGGTTTTCCATTGTTTCTCAATAATAAATAGGCCTTCGAGCCTCATTGTAACACAGTTCAGAGGCATGTAGCCGCCACATCTCTTCTCAGAGATAAGCTACCATTGCCCTATCTGGTTTATTTCCATTGTTGTTTGTAAGCATATTTTAGTATTTTAAATTAATGAAATGAAGTATTATTTCCGCTACATCTCTGTGTTTATGGTTATCTTTGTAATTTGTTGTGTTCCTGTTTAAATCCAAATCAGTGGTATCAGTGCGGTCTGCTTTTTATCTGTTTTTCTTTGCATATCCCCAATGAGGTCGGGATATAAGGAGTTAGGGCTTGAACTGGTCGAAACCTTTGCAAGACCACGCTCACAAATCTCGACGGCCTCCCATGGCAGATGAAAAGAAAGACAAGGGGGCATGAGATCCTATCAAAATTTTGCTCGAAGAAGCCCTCGAGCGACAAAGGAACGCGATGATGGACAGCTTTTCCCAGATCCTTTAACAACGACATAGGGGCGACACATCGACTTCCAACAACTACTCTGGAAATGCCACACCATTTAAGGTACAAGTTAATTTTGAAATCCCCATATTCGAGGGCCAGATAGACGCAGATGTCGTCGATAAATGGTTAAATCTGCTAGAGTGTTATTTTTCTGTTCATGATTTTTCCAGTCGGGAAAAGATTATTTTCGCTCTTCTCAAAGCAACCCCCCACGTCAAGGACTAGTGGGAAACCTATTGCGAGCAGAACAATGAAAGTACAGGCTCACTATTTTCAGCCGCACCCTCTTGGGATTCATTTCGGGATGCCATCAAGGAGCATTACTACCCTATCGGAAGCTATGAGGATCAATACATAAAGTGGACCACGTTGCGGCAGGGAAGGGACCAAGACATGCTGGAGTTTACCAATATTTTCCATACCCTTCGCACAAAGTTGGGTATCAAGGATTTGAAACAACATTTGGTACTCAAATATCGCGGTTGCCTGCACAAGTACATCCAGGAAGAAATAAAATTCTTGAACATCCCCTCGCTCGGCACAACATACCGATATGTCATCAAGGTCGAGAAAAAGTTTAAACAGAAGAAGCGAGACTTTGGCTCTGTGAATCTGAAGCAAGGGAAAGGTGCCCCCAAACCGCTGAACAAAGGACAAAGCCAAGGCGGGGTGGCCTAAGACAACCCGCCAAAGCTGCAAGCAAAGAACAACGTCGTGAAGCTGAAAAAGGACACATGAAAGTGGTATGAGTTCCATAAGAGTTCCACTCACAACGCAAGTGAGTGTCGGGCCAAGCAGTCACTGGTGGTTGACCTAAAGGTTTCAGAATCAGATGCATGTTTTGACTCTAAGTCAGAACCCGACAAGGGGAATGACAAAGGGACGCAGATTATCGATGCGGAGCCCAACACCACCGTTGCCACCACGAAGATCCAAAAGGAGGGACCCGAAGATCCAGAGGAGGAGGAGCATCTCTTCCACTCCTAGATGTGGGTAAAGGGCTCCCCGCTACAGTTCATTGTTGACAGCAGGAGCCAAAAGAACCTCATTTCGACAGAGGTCGTGAAGCGACTGGGCTTACCGACCACAGCACATCCACAACCATACACCATCGGGTGGCTTCACCAAGGACAGGATCTTCACGTGAGCCAGCAGTGTCACCTTCCATACAACATCAAGCCTTCACGAATGAGGTATTGTGTGACATTTCTCCCCTTGAAGTTTGTGATGTATTATTAGGACAACCATACTTGTGGAAGCGACATGCTATGTATGAATCAAGGCCCTGTGCTGTTATTGTTACTTTGGGAAATAATTTGTATAGGATATCGGAGGTAGCACCGCCTACCGCCATCTCTTTGATTACTGTAAAACAATGCAGTAAGCTCGTTTCCAAAACCAGGAAAGTTGTTTTCCTGATGATGCGCCCTCAAGGAAAGAAGAAGACGGTGGCCACGACCTCCAGATAGGGTCCCTCCGCATGACAACTACAGATGGACAAGGTCATGGAGGAGTACGAGGACATCTTCACCTCCCCTGCAGCGGTTCCTCTGCACTGTCAGGTCAAGCACTCCATCGATCTGACCCCAGGTGCGTCGCTGCCCAATGGACCAATCTATCGACGCTTCGTTCTGGAGAATGATGAAATCAAGAGGAAAATTTAGGAGCTGCTGCAGAAAGGTCACATCCGTCCAAGTTCATCACCCTGTGGGAGCTTGATGTGTTGGTACAGAAGAAGGATGGGACTTGGAGACTCTGTATTGACTATCGGGCACTGAACAAGATCACTGTCCGTAATAGGTACCCGATCCCATGGATTGATGACCTCTTGGACCAACTTAAGGGGGAAAAATATTTCAGCCAGATCGATTTGAAGTCACGATATCACCAGGTACCAATCAAACCCTCCGATGTGTGGAAGACTGCCTTCAAAGCCAAGGAGGGCCTTTTCGAATGGTTGGTTATGCCTTTCGGATTGACAAATGCTCCTGTAACCTTCATGAGGCTAATGGAAGACATCTTGTGGCCATTCACCAACTCATTTGTAGTGGTATACTTGGATGACATCTTGATCTTCAGCCAGAGTTGGGAAGAGAACCTCCACCACATCCGATAAGTTCTCCAAACACTGTGGCAACACATGTTATGTGCAAATTTGGAGAAATACACTTTTGGCATGACCTAGGTTCAGTATATGGGATACATTATTGATGAACAGGGGGTGCATGTGGATCCATCCAAGATCCAAGTCATTCAATATTGGCCATCTCCAACCATTATGATAGAGCTCTGCAGCTTTCTAGGTCTTGCCAACTTCTACCGCAGGTTCATGTTGGGATTTTCTCATATCACTTGGCCCTTGAGTCAAGTCACCAAGGGAGGAGCGAAATCAAAATTCTTTTGGTCTGAATCTCAACAGAAGGCATTCATAGAGTTGAAAGATCGCCTCTGCAGGGCACCAGTGCTCGGATTACTAGACTTGCAACAACCATTTGAGGTCGAGATAAATGCCTCTGACTATGCTATTGGGGCAGTCCTTACTCAACACGGGCATCCAGTGGCATATCACAGTGAGACACTTTCAGACACAGTCCGGAAGTATCCCACTTATGACAAAGAGATGTATTCCATTATGCAGGCCTGCCGACAATGGAAGCATTACATTTTGGGGAAGGAAACGATCATCCACACAGACCACTGACCCCTACAGTTCATACAGACCCAAAGGAAATTGCAGAATGATCGCCATCAGAAATGGTCCACATACCTGCAACAGTTCCATTTGAATATCAAGTATAAGAAGGGTAGCACCAATAATGTTGCAGATTGCCTCAGTTGACCACATATCATGGCGTTAACCATGGTGCTCAACTCTTGTGGGCAATGAGACTTCTGATTGGCCACTTCTCTACAAAAGTGACCCAGAATTCGGCCACACATACCAGACACTCTTGGAGGGTCAGCATGTCCCAGATTTTCACCTCCAGATGCCCTGTTATGCCACCTGGGTCACCTTTGTGTTCCTTCAAGCGAGCGTGCCAAGATGATTTGGGAAGCACACTACAGTCGGGCTGCTGGACATCTCGTGGTCGAGAAAATGGTGGCAGTACTGCAGAAGTATTTCTATTGGCCGAATCTTTGATGGGATGTCGAGAAGTACATCAGATCATGCACTACCTGCGCCATTGCCAAACTGACCATCAATAAGCAAGGCCTCTATACCCCGCTACCTACCCCTAGTCGACCTTGGGAATCCATCTCCATGGATTACATGTTAGGCCTTCCTTCCACTAAGCATGGAAATGACTGTGTTTTTGTGGTTGTCGAAAGGTTCTCGAAGATGGCCATTATGGCTACTTGCAAGAAGAATATCACAGCAGAAGCCACTGCTAAACTCTTCTGTGAACGAGTGTGGATACACTTTTGGATCCCACAGTCTATCATCTCAGATCGGGACAGCAAGTTCCTTAGTACATTTTGGTCCAGTCTCTGGTCGATGCTCGACACCAAACTCACTTAGTCCACAACCTTCCATCCTCAAACTGATGGCCACACAGAGGTTGTCAATAGGATGATCGTACACATTTTGCGCATGTACAACTCAAAGCATCCATGCAAATGGGATGAGAGCCTCCCCTATGTTCAACACAACTATAACCGGGCTCTCCACAGCTCGACTGGCCACAACCCTTTTCAGGTGGGCTTGGGATTCCAGCCACTATGTCCCATTGATGTGGCCATGCCATTTGCAGCGACTCACGTAGATTCGGCTCATGTCCAGTCCGAAACAGATAAGGCAAACAGCTTCATTGAGCACATCCAACATATTCGCCAGCAGGTCCATGACATTCTGGAGAAATCAAATGCCAAGTACAAGCAGCAACATGATCAACATCAGGTGCTACACAAGTTTTAGGTGGGCGACAAAGTCTGGTTGCATTTGAAAAAGGAACGCCTTAGCGGAGCCTATCAGAAACTTAGACCACTCTGACATGGTCCTTACACCATTACCAAGGTTGTGGGAGACAATGCATTTGAGCTCGACATTCCCCCATTCCTTGGCATGCACCCAATGTTCAATGTGGATCGCCTTCGGCCATACTTTCCACTATTACTAGACACATTCGACATTGCAGAACAGCTCACACCCACAGAGTTAAATCCAGATTGCATGGAACAAGCTGCAACTGATCGGATCATGGACACATAGATCAAGCACACTCACTAGTAGAATATCCAATTGTATCGAGTTGTCAAAGTAGGCCAACTCCTTCACCAGGGCAAGTGGCTCACCAGGGACCAAGTTCAACATAAGTTTCCTCATCTCATGGAGGAACTCAATGCAATGGGGACCATTGCTTCCTAAGGGGGGAGGAATGATCCAGGTGGATATTGGTGGCCACTTGCTAAGTCCACTTGGACCCCCACCATTGTTTCTTTCAACTTTTCAGTTTCCTTAATTGTAGCACAGTTTACTATTTTTAGCAGTTTTTCGGGTCCTGAACTTCCAGAGCTGTTTTAAGGCCCTAAACGACATTTTTTGGGAAAATTGGGAGTAACATGGGTCCATGGACCGATGTTACTCTTCCCAAAGTTGTAGTTCTCGGATAGATATTTCTAACGAGATATTGTGTGCGTCAAATGGAGATCGTATGCCAAAGTTATGACCCTGGGAAGTTGATGTACTAATTTACACAAATGGGGCCCACAGTTTAGTGTTTCATCTTCTAGGGTTAGGTTTTTGGATGTTTTATGGTTTTCCATTGTTTCTCAATAATAAATAGGCCTTCGAGCGTCATTGTAACATAGTTCAGAGGCATGTAGCCGCCACATCTCTTCTCAGAGATAAGCTACCATTGCCATAGCTGGTTTATTTCCATTGCTATTTGTAAGCATATTTCAGTATTTTACATTAATGAAATGAAGTATTATTTTCGCTGCATCTATGTGTTTATGGTTATCTCTGTAATTTGTTGCATTCCTGTTTAAATCCAGATCAAGAAGCCCTCCAAATGACAAGCACAACCCTCTTCATCGTGTCGTCCTACAAAATGAATAAAAAGCAGTCATGTCGGCTCACTTGAAATGACACACCTCTTCGTTGGTTCATGTCAACTAAATATGGAGGACAAACTACTATATATACCTCGCTAGGGTCTACGAAAAAAGGAGGAATAGTAACTTAGATTCCACTATAATTTCGGATAGGTACAGTAAGGCTCAGGAATCTTGGACATCTTTGCTACTTCGGGTAATTACAGTAAGTAATTACAGTGACAAAATTCTCGGGTTCTCATGAAGTTTCGGAGGATTGTCACAAGAAAAGCGTCTTGAATGCCACAATGATGAAACTTTAGAAGTCAGTCTATGGTGCAGTATGCAGATACCTTGGTGCAGTCTTAGTGATCATTGTCCATAGTGCAATCTTAATGATGAAGGTCTCAGTATACTAAGTACAGTCACAGTATATGCATAGATGTAAGGAGAAGGATCTCAATAATACACTCTTGACCTAATCAATGATGGAGAAAATACAATAATAGTCTTGGCATATCTATGTTGAAGAAGACCTTAGTGCAAGAAGAAAAACACAGTCTTGGCATAGTTGTGATGATCCCACAGTAACACACTCTATCTCGTCATCCATTCTAAACGTATTCATGATCGTGGCATAATGATAATCATAATGAGGACACAGTGATAAGGTCATGATACATATGTAGATCTCGGTGTAGCTCTCATTCATATAGAGTCCTCGTTGACATGGTGATGATCTCAATGAGAGTGTAGCAATCATCTAGGTGAAGGTGCAGCAATGGTACAATTGTAACGTAATAATGATGACCTCGGTGAAGAAGCAGTGATGAAGATGATCTCAACAATGAAAAAGAAGAGGATTGGTGTCTTGGTCTTGGAGTGGCCTAATAGGTCAAGGGTCATGGTCTTGGTATTCATCAATTGGAATCTTTATAAGAATAATTTTGTGCTGGTTTTCCTCTCCAAGAGTGAGAGGTTTTGGCCCTAGCAGAAAGCCAACATCTTGTGTCCTTGTCTCTTTTTTTTTGATAGCTATTTGATGATCTAAGAAGACACACTCTATGTTAAAGATTGTGCTAGTAAGAAAAAATTTAAAAACACCTCATAAATAGTTATCATGTCAAGAAGAATCTCATTAACTTAATTTGTCCTAGATTCTTCAACATGGTATCAAAGCTAAGGTGATGAAGTCAAAGGAAGGGAAACAAAGAGACATTCAAGGATCAAGCACTAGATCAAAGAAGCAGTCTACAACAATAAGAACTTGTGTCTCCACAAACATCATCAAAATACCACCAAGATTCTCATCAAGATGTCTACAAAGCAAAGTAACTCAAAGGACCTCAAAAACGAAGATCACATCATCTTGGAACAGATTGAAATCCTAGAAGCAGTCCTGATATACACTACAAAAGAAGGCAAAGCATATTGAAGGCAAGAAGGCATTATCATCTTCAAGGTTATAAAAACAAGCAAGGATCATCTCCTTGCCCTAAAAGAAGATCATCCGAGGAAGCAACAAATCATCCTCATCAAAAGGAGCAACCTTTTCTATTGAGGAAAGGCTTTCTCATTTGAAAGAAGATCATACAAGAAGAAGCCCTAATACATCTTCTTCAACCATCATCAACATGATCAACGTGAAGATTCTATCTTCACATACCAAGTAAGTATTTTTCATTAATGAATCTGGTAAAATGACTTCGTAATTGCAAGGAGACTATAAGTTGGATGGGTCGTCAAAGGTCCTTGCATGGAATAAGGAGGATTGTCATAATACTCATAGATAAGAGAATTCAGTGAACATATCAAGGTCTCCTTTGAATTCATGGAAGGGAACTCTTAAGGTCCTCCCCTCCCTATGTAGCAAGAAAGGAGACATAAAAGAGATATATGAAATACTACAAGATATACTCACTGAAGTACAGTGAAGAAGGTCATATCACTTAGACCTGATTGAAGGTATCAAAGAATGAAGGAATATCTTCATACGATCTCAATTGGGAGATTTGGGAGAGGTTATAAAAAAAAAGAGAGACAAGTAGAGGGAAAAAGTGCTGAAGATTAAAGGACTCAATCATATGCAGAAAGGAAAGGAAAGTTTGGGCCTCAAACAAGAAAGAATAGTATAGATAAGATTTAATGCTATGGAAAGATTATGGAAAGAAGCTCATATCACCGGAAAGATGGAGGAATATGAAGAAAAGGGCCAATGAAGGAGGGAGTAACAAACCTCTACTATGATTGAGATGGTATCCCTCACAAAAGGGTCCTATCATAAGCTTCGGTTATAGATATGACCATGATAATAAGATACACCGTGGCATCATGGAAGCATTAGAAACAAGAGCTCGTGACATCACCATGGGAATCATGAAGGACAAAATCAATGGTAGACAAACATGAAGGATATAGCTCTTGGGAACCTCAATGGACATTGAAGGAAAGGAAGGAGTCATCTAGGACAAAGCTCACCATACATCAAGTCAAAAAGGAAACATTTGCCTAATGGGGATATGCAAGATCCTCAATATTCTCTGATAGAATCCTCATCGGAGGGTTCAGTAATCTAGAGAAGAAGCATGTGTTTCATCAGGAACTCCAACTTATGGAATTCATGGGATGATGGTGTGATGACATGAAAAATGAAGCATATCAAGGGATTGCAGATCTTTTCAATCAAGGAAGCTGATGGAAGAAGCCTAAATGACCTAAAGGTAAAATATGGTATGTGTGCTTATGTTTAATATTATAATTTCATGTCATATGGTAGCAGGTAACATGGATCATTATTTCTATCATAATAAGCATGATAAAAAAGGATCTCCTCCTCCGAAAGGATGGAGGAAGGCATAAAAGTCACACTAGATGAAATCAACATAATAAGTCCTCATATGAAGTATGTGGAGGTTGACTACAATTAAGAAACTCTGATTGAAAGCTCCTGGGAAAGGAATGTGTGAGGAAGGAAGAGATCGTGAGATATGAAACCATGATGAAGGCGATCAACATCCAAAAAACCAAGAAGATTTGACTAGGAAATCACCCGGAAGGTGATGAAGACTCTAATAAAATTCTAAAAAGATGAAGACCCTTGACAATAAGATATCTTTGGGAGATATGTCAACATGTATGCAAGATTTTGATACCTACAGGAAGATGTCGTGAGGAAGAGCCATCCCAAAAGGTATGATTTGATTTAATGTTATGATTTTCTGAATAATATCTAGATGAGTTCATGCAGGGCTACTAGAACAAGAATTGTAAGTACAAGTACAACTAGAATTCATGTGGTGGATGCAAACTCCTGAAATAAACATGATGAGGAAAAAGTAGCCACATGACGAAGGTTCCAGATATGTAACAAGAAGGCCACTTTCCATGAAGAAAGGAATGACATGACAAACCAAGAAGGAAAGTGATCGATGGTTGATGCCCTACAAAGAAGAATCTCAACTAAATTTCATGACATCAAGGAAAGAAATTGATGAAACAACTGAAGGACCCACGAAGAAGAAGTTGCTTATGAAAAATGAGAGTCCCTTATTAAGAGGGAGCTTGGATTGGGTCACCCCTGATTAAAAAGGAGTGACAATTATTTTTTTCTATTTCATGTGCCATGCACTAGACTAGGACTAACAACCATAAGTCTTAGTGAAGGTGTTGAAGCCCCGAAAATCGGGTCTACAACAAGGGGGATACCCACCCGGTCCGGACCTTGGTTAGCAGCTCCTTTTCCGTTTGGTGTAGTGGGTCCAACTGGGGATATGGGACCAGTTTCCCAATTTATGTGTGTGTGTGTGTGAAG
Organism: Pinus tabuliformis; assembly: GCA_031772625.1. Lineage (NCBI taxonomy): Eukaryota > Viridiplantae > Streptophyta > Pinopsida > Pinales > Pinaceae > Pinus > Pinus tabuliformis. Next base: position 1,651,253,291 of record CM062820.1, on the reverse strand, counting down.
GATTGATATTTCTCTTTCTAACAGTTTCTAAATGAGATGCTCTAATTCTAACTCTAATCTAATAACGCGCAAATTTTATTCTAATCAGTAGAAATATCTAAATCTACACTAACTCGGGGTGTAATCCTTCTGTTATGCAATCTAAAATGCTTTCAAATAACAACAGGTAATAAAGATCATTCAACTATTATGAGAAAAGAATTCAATAAGGATGAACCACTTTGTATAAAAAGTTAGACGAAACAGTTGTGAAAAACATATCACATAATAAGCTATTCATACATTAAGCATAAATAAATAGCTATCACCGTAGAAAAGTGCCAAATGATAACTCAAGCATTCACACATTAATATATAAACAACTGAACTTGAATATCACTTTTAACACAAAGGCCGAAATAGTTAAGAGATAGAAGTACCATTTATAACTAGTCCTACTCATGAGCTTCAAGTGATAATGATTTATCTCTTCTTAATCCACATCCACTAAGAGTACAGAAGTGCAACATCAGTAGCAGATATCAAATACAGATATCAATAAATCATGTTCCATTCATTCATTAAAACCTCCTCAGAGGGTACAGAAGTGCATGTTCTGGGGATAAGTTTTTGACAAATTTCAGGACCCTTCTCTAAATGCATGAGAAGGGTTTAAATACTACTTAACTAAACCTAAAAATAACTTATTACAAAAATGTAGGATGCGGTTTAAATGACCGTCCTCACTTTGGGCAAAAATAAAATAAAATTAAACTAAAATTACTAAAATTACTAACTAACTGTGTATCTGATCCTTGAAATCGCACGCGTTCAACATCTGTTTGAGAAGAGTCGGCTGGCCGACTTCCGATTTTAGCTATGCTGAGAAAATAGAATCGGTGAGAGCTGGCACCATCTTCTCGGCAGAATTGATGATACACTTGAGAGTCATCCACTGGTTGTGTGGTTTTACCAAGTACATCCAGTAAGAATCCCAATTCAACTTAGTTAACCTTTGGATTGATTCTGCCTTTTCTTGAGCCTTCTGTTTCCAGTCTGCCTGTAGCTACTGCGGCTTTGGTAGATACCATTTTGAAGATATTTCTAACAAATACCAATGGTATAGGATTCAAGTTTTACATTTTACCTCTATCGTTGCTTTCTTGCAAATTCTTGGGTTTGCAGGTGACTGAGCAATTAGAAGCTTTCCTTTTCAAGAAGTTTTCCTCAGCAATGCGCATTGGAAACTGCCTCCGTTTCTTGATCCGGGCTTCCTTCATGCGTTTTTTTCCTTTTGCGCTTTTTCTTTCAGCGGATATAAAGCTCAAAATTTGTAAAAATAACAATTTTGTAAGCTCTTGACCCTGAGTCTTAAACTATCTGTTTCTGATATCCACGCTGTCCAGTATCCATTTAACCATGTCTGTGTATGGAAAAATTTTGGCCCTCGCCGCTATTCGGTGTAAGAACGAACAAGCTAGCTCTGTAAGGGATGCTTCGGAGGAACTATGTGAACCTGCAGTAGCCTCGACCTCCATTACTCTGGGATTCTCTTCCTCAAGTAGATTGTACATGCCTTCCCAGGTAGCAATACTAGCATCTTGGTTGCAGGCGGTGTCTGTATACAAGGGTGCCATTTCCTTCTCTTCAGAGCTCGGGGCTTTGCCTTTCTTTCCCATAGTATCCTGCGTATTGCTTTGTATCGTTCTCTATCCTTCGTTCCTATAATTTACAAGTGAAGTGAGAATAATGATAAGGAAAGGTGACGGGAAAGCTTTAAATGCCGAAGACATATAAAATACACCACCTTACGTGAAATGATTTTTTGATAAGCACGAAACCCTATTCCATTAATTACTGGCAACTAATTCATTAATTGGCATTAAAGCGCATAACTAGGTCTCGGTTTATGGAAACTACTTCTTTGAACCACGAGCCCACAAGATCTGCAATGAAGCGATTTGTTTCGCAATATCGCAGATCGCAACATCACAGAATCACGACATCGCTTGCTTGCTATATCACATTATCGGATAATCGTGCTATCGCATTGCCTCTTTTATCGCAATATCACAGAATTACTCTATCGCAATATCACAATATCGTGATATCGTGAGAGCGTGGCATATGACAATTTTCGTTAATCTATTTCTTGCGATTTGCAATATGCGCCGTCACATATCGGCAGTTTAAAGTTTTTCAATATGAGCGGTGTTTGACGCATGCGATGCGATATATGTCCGTAGTCCCATATCGCGATTTCGCAATTTTAGAATTCGGCTTGTAAGTGGGCATTCATGATCCTTTTGCGATGCGATATTTCCCAAGGAATAATGCTACTTTATCATAAAACTTAGGCTTTTTTTTTATTTTTTTAAGGTTTTCTCTTGAGTTTAAGATGGTAAGTTTTATTGAAAAAGGAAATATAAGCACTAGTTGATTTTTTAAATTTTTGACTAAGAGTCCCCACTTATTTAGTATTAGTAATAACACCAAATAAAAGGGGGGGTTGTTGCTGGCCACAACAATTGGCGATTCACTTGGAAGAACCAGTTATCTCTGTTTTTCTTTTGAATTTTCTAAACTTCCAAAACAGAAAATTTTCCAGGAAATTAAACTTTATTATAGAAAGACAAAGTGCATTATGCTTTTACCTATCAATGATATTTTGTTTCTTCTATTTTCAACTTTGATTATTTACTCCCTCAAGCTAGTCCTTGTATCTACATCAGTTATTACTTAGTTTATAAAGATAAAAACAAAGCCTTCTTTGTAAATCAGTTTTGAATATGCTCATTTGTCGTAGGTAGAGCCTCTGCTGCCAGCAGGCGTTTATAGCCTCGACAGGGTTACCTGTTACCCAGCAATGATCCTGTATCCTACTTAGAGAAATTTACAATTTTCAAAGAGAAATCCATATCCACACTTATCGCTTTCATTTTCTTTTTATCCTTAAAGAACAATGTCTTGGTTTGATAGCCAATTTATGACACAATCATTCACTGATTTATAACTTTGTTGAACAAGCTGGCTCGTGATGAGACCCCTTGTCTTTTGATTGCAACAATCTTGAGTCATTGCCCTGTTGTGGTATGCAGTATTGGCAAAGTCAGCAAGCTATAATATCTATGATCATGATAAGTCGGCTCATGATGAGACCTCTTACTCTTTAAGTTTAAAGTGTATCATTGGATCATTCCCTAAACGTTGTAGCTTCCTAGGTGGGGAGGAAGTCATTGTTTCCTTAAGATGGCTCTGGATGACAATAATAGAGTTTTTGGAAAGAGCTTTTCTACAGAGAATCTTCGTTTTATTATTGATACCTTTCATTGGACCGATGTAAAACAATTTCTTTACTAAAGTCGTTTTTTTATCAAAATTTGTACAATTGAAACTAGTATCATTTTTAGGCCTAGAACTTTTAACTGTATCTTTCAATAATAATGATCAATTTTCTAAAAAGAATTCTATTTTTACAAGTGAAAAACAAAATCTAAAAGAGAATTTATGTCCTTTTCATGAATCCCGAATGTAACCATTTACAACCGGTTTTATTATGAAACTTAAAACAACTATTCTACAAAATAGAAGAATGATCTCCTATGGAAAATATCTTTTGAGAATCTGACCGTTAACAGGTAAAGAATCTCTTTTTCCTGTTAAATCCTGTAACATAATTGTAGACGGACCTATGACTTCTATGATTTGAAAAGGGCCAAGCCACATTCGTTGAAATTTTGTATGTTTCCCTTTTTCCTCATGAGCCTTGTCCCATTTTAAAACTAGATCTCCCATCTGAAAATCTTTTCCGGATATCATATTGGAATCAAAAGAGGCTTTTACTAAGGCTTGATGATGAGTGTGAGTTATCTTGGCCTGTTCTCGTTGTTCTTCTAACTTGATTATTTCCTGTTGCCTTAGTTGTAAGGAAGAAGTTGGTGCTTCATCAATATATTGAACCAAGGCTAAAGAGGGAATTGCCAAATGAGTTGGAAGAACCACTTCTTTCCCATAAACTAAATTAAAGGGAGAAGTGCCAATTGAGGCTTTTTGTGTTATTCTATCTGCCCATAAAGCGTATATCAAAGACTTATGCCAATTTTTATGATTTTGGTCAATGGTTCACTTAATGATTCTGATTAAATTCTTATTTGTAGATTCAGCTAACCCATTCCCTTGTGGATAATAATTGGCAGAGTATTTGAGTTTGAAACCTCTTTTGAGTGCAAATTCGGTCATTGCATTACCAGAAAAATATGATGCATTATCAAACATTAAAGCAGAAGGCAACCCAAACCTGGTGATTATGAACTGATCTATGAATTCGATGATATTTTCAGCATTATCCGTCTTGAGTGGAACTGCTTCTACCCATTTAGTAAAGTAATCTGTTGCTGTAAGGATATATCTATGCTGCTTAGAAGAGTGAGGAACGATCTCACCTATTATGTCCAATCCCCACTGATCGAAAGGCTGCTCAATGTTAACTGGTTGCAGTGGCAAGGATGGTTTCTTTTGTCTCCCAGCAGCGGTTTGACAGACTTGACATTTCCTCGCGTAGTTATGTGAGTATTTGAACAATGTGGGCCAGTAATAGCCTGTGCATAAGATTTTATGAGTAGTTGCATCTCCAGCATAGTGTCTGCCTGCTGGCCCATCATGGAGTTCCTGCAAGACTTTTTCAGCTTCAGATTTCTCAAGACATCTAAGGATAAAAAAATCATAATTTATTCTAAAAAGAACATCATTCACGAGCTGATATTGTTTGGCTTTCAACCTTAGACTCTTTTCTTGGTATGATCGAGGTTTGAAGGAGCAAATCCATTCTTTAGATAATAAATGATATCAGCATATAATGACTCAACATCATTTAGGCTTACCTCGCACATTTGTATCACTGCAGATGGAATTTCAGACATTAGCGATGCTCCTGCCAGGATTTTGCAAAAGCCTTGACCTTTTACAATATTTGTTGGTTTGAGTTTTACGTCATGTTCCTGTAAGGTGGTAACCCAATTGGCTCTTTTCTCTCCCACATCCTTCTGTACTAGAAGATTTCTTACCGCTGGAAACGGTACTATGATTTTTGTATGTGTTTTGAGTAGAAAAGGTTTGAAATATTTAATTGCTTTGAAAACAGCATAAGCTTGTTTCTCCACATCTGAATAATTCAACTCAGCCCCTTGTAAATTGGAACTGAAAAAAGCTATTGGGGCTTCTGCCTTTTCTTGATTTACTTGAGTGAGTATCGCAACATATGATCTATTAGAGGCGAATGTATATAAAATAAAAGGATCAGAAAAATTTGGAGTTGCTAAATATGGAGCATTAATGATTGCTTGTTTGATCAGATTGAATGCCTCGTGTTCATCTTGGCCTCATTTAAAGCTTGAGTTATTTTTAATCATTGCTTGTAAAGGAGACACGATTCTTGAAAAATTTGGAACAAATCTCTTTACAAAATTAATCTGGCCAAGAAAAGATTGCATGGGTTTCTTGTTGTGAGGTAGAGGTACTGCAGAAATCTCTTTGATTCTGTCAGGATCAATGTGAATTCCAGATTTTGACACTACGAATCTGAGAAGTTTTCCTTCACTTAATGCGAAAAAAGATTTTTCGGGTTAAGTGAAATTCCATATCTTTGACAACGTTGGAAGGTTTGTTTTAAATCTCTAAGATGATTGTTTCGTTTCTTGGAATATATAGTTATATCATCCAAATAGATTACCACTGATTTATTAACTAACCCTTTGAATGCGATGTCCATAGCTATCTGAAATGTGGCACCAACATTAATAAGACCAAATGGCATCTTTTGATATGCGTATGTGCCCCATTTAGTTCTGAATGTGGTTTTTAATTGATCATCAGGATGTACCAACACTTGATTGTATCCTGAGAATCCATCCAAGAAGGACATCAATTATGAACCTGCAACCACCCGCAGTATTTGTTCCATGGGAGGCAAAGGAAAATTGTCCTTTTGGCAGGCTTTGTTAAGATTTCGAAAGTCAATGCAAATTCTAATGTCTCCATTTTTCTTTCTAACAGGGACCATATTGGAAACCCATTTGGAATGTCGAACGGGAAAAATTATTTTGGCTTTCAATAACTTATTGAGTTCAGATTTGATCTGGTTTTCTAAATTGGGATGGATCTTTCTCAACTTTTGTTGGATAGGTTTTTCATTGTCTATCATTGGAATAGTATGTTGGATGATGGATGTGTCGTACGTTTTGAGTTCATCGTAATTCCAAGCAAAGACACTTTTGTATTGTCTCAAGAGACGAATATACGCTAATTTTTCTTCAGGAGCTAGACCAAGGCCTAGATTGATATTCTGTGGTTTGGTATCAGTTCCTAGATTTACTAATTCATAATTTAAAGTTGAGCTTTGGAGTTTTGAATTGGTAGATCTTTTAAACAGATCTTTCAAATCATAAAGATCTTCTAGCTTGACTACTGACTTAGGTATGGCATTGTTAGTGCTATCTTGTTGCAATTGTCGGCCATGTTGGTCTTCGTCAATTATTTGATTGGTGTAGGATCCTTCAGATGTGAGGAAACTCACGATATCAGGATCGTCGTTGAAAATCCTCCAATTAGTAACGTTATCAGGAATAGATGGTCTAAAAACTAATTCAATTGAAAATCGATCAGGGCTAAAATCTTCTGAAGGAATGAGTTTGGAAGCTACGTTGACTAAGAGGTCTGCACTAGCATTCTGGAGTCTAGGAATTGATGAAATGTTAAATGATATAAAGTGTTCAGTCAAATCTTGAACTAAAGATTGGTAATGTTTTAAATGACTTGATAAACAATGTATAGTATTACGTACCTGTCTGATTACAATTTCAGAATCTCCGAAAACTTGAAGATATTTGACGTCTAATCTGATTGCTTTGTACAACCCTTGGACTAAAGCCTCGTATTCTGCTGTATTGTTGGTGCAATCAAATTCGAGTCTGCAAGTTAGCATAGTCTTATCTCCCTCTGGACTTATTAACACGCATCCTGCTCCTGCTCCTTCGTTAGACTTAGAACCATCAAAAAATAATTTCCAAAATAAAGATTTATTTACAAGACTATCTATAAAATTGATACATTTATAACTATCTGTTTGAGAGAAATTTTCTACTTGAGATAAAACAGAATGTTCTAAGTAAGGTGAAGTATGAGCATTAAAATTTCCTAGGAAAGAATCTACTGAGTAGTTGCCAATGATGTTAGAATTATATGCTACTGGTTCATTTTCTCCCTCGAGTTCTGTTACTATGTATTTCTGATGTCTTTCTCACTCAACTTTTATCTTATTTGGTTTACCATTGTAAGGGAGCCACATGTACGACCAGTCAGTTGCAAAGTATCCATGAAGTTTTTCTGACCAATCTCTGCTAAGAATTAAGCCATAAAATTCCGGAATATCAACGACTAAAATATCGATTACTTGACATACCTTTGGGTTGGATGACAGCCTTATGGTGACCTGATTTAATTCGCCAATCACTTCGACTTGCGATCGATCTAATTGAACTATGTGTATAGTGGATTTCTATGGTTGAACGTTCAATTTTTCACATATTGATCTTGGTAAAATATTCAATGAAGCTCCAGAATCCACTAAGCAATTATGCACATTTTTATTGAAAATTTCATAAGTAAGAAGAAATGGGGGAGTATGAGATCTCGATCTTCCTCCAATTAAGGCGATATCATTTGGATCGATTTTATTCATCGCATTAGTTGGAGGTCTTCCCATGTCATGGGAAGCTTGAGAGATTATAGCGGCTGGTAAAGGTGCAATTGGTACAGCATGCAATTCTTTCAAAAGTACCTTTTGCTGGTGTTTTAACTTGCTCAATTCATAAAAAGTGATATTGGCCCTAGTATTTTTCATATCTTCTATGATATTATACTCCATTTCATCCGAAATGATCAACGTTTTAGATGGAGTTGACGGGTCTGTTTGGACTGGGCTGGTTTGAGTCGCTTTAGGTGTCGTTTTCTTGGCTGCGACTTTATCCTTAGTCATCGAGCTTGTGCTCTTTGGTTTAGGGGTAGGTTGAGGAGGATCAAGTTGATTTCTGCTGCGAGTACTAACCGGGGATGGCTCTTGATCCTCTTCATCTGGGAGGATGAAATCCCACATACCTTGTAACTCTACAAATTCTTCTTCATTGGCATGTTCTTCAGTAGGTGTTTCCTCTTCTTCTTCTTCGGATTCAACACTCGTAATAGTGTTAGGGGGTTTGGAATCGGTCGTAGGGTTTCTTTTAAAAGGTCTGTATGGATTTTTAGAAGAAGTTTCTGCCACTTGTTTCTTAATGTCGACCATCTCGTTAGACATGGTCTTCAAAACTTTTTGCAATCCTTCTAAATTGAATGGATATTTCAATTGTTTTTTCTTGGGGTCTTCCTTGAAAGTAACCTTCTTGGATTTTCATTCTTCTATAGCATTTTTCTTTTCTAGGGCTATAATACGTTTCTCTACTGCGGTTGCTTCTTTCATATTTTCAACTAAAGTTGTTTTGTTAGCCCTGTCAACAAAGATTGCTATGTTTGATGGTAAAGCAGTAATGTACCATTCACTTCGCACTTCTTCGCTAGGCTGGGAAGCAACAGGGATTTTATTTAAGATTTTATTGAAACGTAAATTGAAATCTTTGATAGGTTCTTTTGACTTGGCCCTAAGGTTAGACAGGTCATTGATCAATGTTGCCGTAGACCTATCATCACCAAACTTAATCAAGAATTGTTCTTGGAAAATCTCCCAACTAGTAATAGATCTAGACGGTAGTGAGAAATACCATGATCCAGCTGTTCCTTGCAGAGTATAAGGAAAAAGTCGAACAACAACGTCTTCATTGGTAACTCCATTAAGATTTATGGATAACATAAAGTTATTTATATGTTCTTCTGCTAGCATGCCTGCCTCAGGGTTAAACTTAGGCATCCATTTTTCAGGATGGGCCAGTAGCTGACTCAAGGGTGCAGGCATTAAGACTGCCCCTGGGTTATTCCATGGAGATTGAGCCATTGCTGAACTGCTAACAGAGGAAATTGCAGAATATGATCCCTGCGGTTGAGAAGATGAGGATATTATGACTCCAGATGATTGAGAAGAGGATGTGGTAGTACCGATGGACTGATGGACAATGATCTGAAGTGGAGGGGTGGATGGTTGACTTCGCGGTGAAGAGGTTGAGATGGATGATGATGATGAAAGAGTATCGCTATCAGACCCTTTAGGATATTTCCTTGCTCTCTTCCTTGTAGGTAGAGGTAACTTGGTTGGCTGAACGCCAAACTTTTCACTCTTTAATCTGGTAAGAGGATGAGCAGGATTATATTGCGAAGTCACGCTGCCTTGAGATTTATCAAATTTCTGAGGGGATATAGAAAATTGCTAAAGTTTGTGAATCAAAGATTCAACTTTAGGAGGTTCGATAGTAGACCGTTCTGAAATTTCAGGGTTTATAGCAGCTGCTGTTGCTCCAGCAACTTCTGGCTCTGGATTTAAAGATTCTAAATGCAATGGAGAAGTCGGGGGAGAAGGTGAGGGCGATTTACTCTCAGAATGATATTTAGATTTGGATTTACTTGCCATTCACAGTTCGTGGCCCTCCTTCTAGCGCCAAATATGTTGAAGCCCCGAAAATCGGGTCTACAACAAGGGGGATACCCACCTGGTCCGAACCTTGGTTAGTAGCTCCTTTTCCGTTTAGTGTAGTGGGTCTGACTGGGGATATGGGACCAATTTCCCAATTTATGTGTGTGTGCGTGTGAAGGATTGATATTTCTCTTTCTAACAGTTTCTAAATGAGATGCTCTAATTCTAACTCTAATCTAATAATGCATAAATTTATTCTAATAAGTAGAAATATCTAAATCTACACTAACCCGGGGTGTAATCCTTCCGTTATGCAATCTAAAATGATTTCAAATAACAACTGGTAATAAAGATCATTCAACTGTTATGAGAAAAGAATTCAATAAGGATGAACCACTTCGTATAAAAAGTTAGACGAAACAATTGTGAAAAACATATCGCATAATAAGCTATTCATACATTAAGCATAAATAAATAGCTATCACCGTACAAAAGTGCCAAATGATAACTCAAGCATTCACACATTAATATATAAACAACTGAACTTGAATATCACTTTTAACACAAAGGCAGAAATAGTTAAGAGATAGAAGTACCATTTATAACTAGTTCTACTCATGAGCTTCAAGTGATAATGATTTATCTCTTCTTAATCCAACATCCACTAAGAGTACAGAAGTGCAACATTAGTAGCAGATATCAAATACAGATATCAATAAATCCTGTTCCATTCATTCATCAAAACCTCCTCAAAGGGTACATAAGTGCATGTTCTGGGGATAAGTTTTTGACAAATTTCAGGACCCTTCTCTAAATGCATGAGAAGGGTTTAAATACTACTTAACTAAACCTAAAAATAACTTATTACAAAAATGTAGGATGCGGTTTAAATGACCGTCCTCACTTTGGGCAAAAATAAAACTAAATTAAAACTAAAATTACTAAAATTACTAACTAACTGTGTATCTGATCCTTGAAATCGCACACGTTCATCATCTGTTTGAGAAGAGTCGGCTGGCCGACTTCCGATTTTAGCTGTGCTGAGAAAACAAAATCGGTGAGAGCTGGCACCATCTTCTCGGCAGAATTGATGATACACTTGAGAGTCATCCACTGGTTGTGTGGTTTTACCAAGTACATCCAGTAAGAATCCCAATTCAACTTGGTTAACCTTTGGATTGATTCTGCCTTTTCTTGAGCCTTCTGTTTCCAGTCTGCCTGTAGTTGCTGTGCCTTTGGTAGATACCATTTTGAAGATATTTCTAACAAATACCAGTGGTCTAGGATTCAAGTTTTACTTTTTACCTCTATCGTTGCTTTCTTGCAAATTCTTGGGCTTGCAGGTGACTGAGCAATTAGAAGCTTTCCTTTTCAAGAAGTTTTGCTCAGCGATGCGCATCAGAAACTGCCTCCATTTCTTGATCCAGGCTTCCTTGGTGCGTTTTTCACCTTTTGCGCTTTTTCTTTCAGCGGATATAAAGCTCAAAATTTGTAAAAATAATGATTCCGTAAGCTCTTGACCCTGAGTCTTAAACTGTCTGTTTCTGATATCCACGCTGTCCAGTATCCATTTAACCATGTCTGTGTATGGAAGAATTTTGGGCCTCGCCGCTATTCGGTGTAAGAACGAACAAGCTAGCTCTGTAAGGGATGCTTCAGAGGAACTATGTGAACCTGCAGTAGCCTTGACCTCCATTACTCTGGGATTCTCTTCCTCAAGTAGATTGTACATGCCTTCCCAGGTAGCAATACCAGCATCTCGGTTGCAGGTGGTGTCTGTATACAAGGGCGCCATTTCCTTCTCTTCAGAGCTCGGGGCTTTGCCTTTCTTTCCCATAGTATCCTGCGTACTGCTTTGTATCGTTCTCTGTTCTTCGTTCCTATAATTTACAAGTGAAGTGAGAATAATGATAAGGAAAGGTGACAGGAAAGCTTTAAATGTCGAAGACATATAAAATACACCACCTTACGTGAAATGATTTTTTGATAAGCACGAAACCCTATTCCATTAATTACTGGCAACTAATTCATTAATTGGCATTAAAGTGCATAACCAAGTCTCGGTTTATGGAAACTACTTTTTTGAACCACGAGCCCACAAGATCTGCGATGAAGCGATTTTGCGATTTGCTTCACAATATCGCAGATCGCAACATCGTAGAATCACGACATCGCTTGCTTGCTATATCGCAAACTTACAATATCACATTATCGCATAATCGTGCTATCGCATTGCTTTTATCGCAATATCGCAGAATTTCTCTATCGCAATATCACAATATTGCGATATCGCGGGAGCGTGGCATATGACAATTTTTGTTAATCTGTTTCCTACGATTTGCGATATGCGCCGTCGCATATCGGCAGTTTAAAGTTTTTCAATATGAGCAGTGTTTGACGCATGCGATGTGATATATGTCCGTAGTCTCGTATCGCGATTTCGCAATTTTAGAATTCGGCTTGCAAGGGGGTATTCATGATCCTTTTGCGATGCGATATTTCCCAAGGAATAATGCTACTTTATCATAAAACTTAGGCTTTTTTATTTTTTTAGGGTTTTCTCTTGAGTTTAAGATGGTAAGTTTCATTGAAAAAGGAAATATAAGCACTATTTGATTTTTTAAATTTTTGACTAAGGGTCCCCACTTATTTAGTATTAGTAATAACACCAAATAATAGGGGGGGTTGTTGCTGGCCACAACAGAAGGCCATGAAGAGAAATGTAGACACATGATGGATGTATCCTCCCTAATTGAGAGGGAGAGATAGACACACCATTCTTGTCTTCATTTAGGAAGAAAGAATGGAGGATTGGGTAATCATATGCATTTGATGCTCTTTGAGGATGTGTAGGGCATCCAAGATAAGAGTAGGCAAGAGGACCGATATTCTTTGAAGGTTGGGAACCCAAGATAAGAATAGTCTTAGAAGGTCATACTCAATGAACACCCGGGTGAGTATGTACCTTGAGAGACAATGATGAAGGTATCTATAATCATTGGTCTTGCCAACATTGTAGCTCATGGTCTCATGGAGAGATGGATTTGTTAGTCAAGGCCTTGCAATGTGACAATGTTGGTTGATATGATGCTATACAAATGGGATTACCAATCCGATTCTTCTTATGAGAAATTATTCAGATTGAGAATGACAAAGTACCATTATGAATACCTCCCTAGTTAAGAGGGAGTGTTGAAGAAAGTGCAACTAGGTTCAGTCTTCATAAATGTAATTTTGATCTTTGTACTTATAAAAGAAAAGAAATATTATTTTTGTAAATTGTAAAAATGAGTTTCTTTCTCATTGCATAGGTCTAGCACTTGTTGAAGTGTTACAGGAAAGTCAAAGAGTCAAAGAAAATGTTGAAGAGTCCTTCTTGGGCATGTATAAAATGTATTTGAGTCATAAACAATGTCAAGAAGCCCTTCAAATGACAAGCACAATCCTCTTCATCATGTCGACTTGCAAAATGAATAAAAAGCATTCATGTCGGCTCACCTGAAATGATGCACCTCTTCGTTGGTTCATGTCGACTAAATATGGAGGACAAACTACTATATATACCCCACTAGGGTCTATGAAAAAAGGAGGAATAGTAACTCAGATTCCACTATAATTTCGGATAGGTACAATAAGGCTCAGGAATCTTGGATATCTATGCTACTTTGGGTAGTTACAGTAAGTAATTACAGTCACAAAAATTTCGGGTTCCCATGAAGTTTCGGAGGACTCTCACAGGAAAAGGGTATTGGATGCCACAATGATGAAACTTCAGAAGTTAGTCTATGGTGCAGTATGCAGATACCTTGGTGCAGACTTAGTGATCATTGTCCATAGTGCAATCTTAATGATGAAGGTCTCAATATACTAAGTACAGTCACAGTCTAGGCATCGATGTAAGGAGAAGGATCTTAGTAATACACTCTTGGCATAATCAATGATGGAGAAAATACAATAACAGTCTCGACATACCTATTATGAAGAAGACCTCGGTGCACGAAGAAAAAAATAGTCTTGGCATAGTTGTGATGATCCCATAGTAACACACTATGTCTCGACATCCACTCTAAAGGTAATCATGATCTCGGCATAATGATAATCATGATGAGGACATAGTGACAAGGTCATGATCTAGATGTAGATATCGATGCATCTCTCATTCACATAGAGACCTCGTTGACGTGGTGATGATCTCTGTGACAGTGCAACAATCATCTAGGTGAAGGTGCAACGATGGTACAACTGTAATGCAATAATGATGACCTCGGTGAAGCAGAAGTGATGAAGATGATCTCAGCAATGACATAGAAGAGGATTAGTGTCTTGGTCTTGGAGTGGCCTAATAGTTCAAGGGTCATGGTCTTGGTATTTGTCAATTGGAATCTCTATAAGAAGAATTTTGTGTGGGGTTTCCTCTCAAAGAGTGAGAGGTTTTGGCCCTATCATAAAGGCAACATCTTATGTCCTTGTCTCTTTTGTTTTGATAGCTATTTGATGATCTAAGAAGATACATTCTGTGTTAAAGATCGTGCTAATATGAAAAAGTTAAAAACACCTCACAAATAGTTATCATCTCAAGAAGAATCTCATTAACTTAAATTGCCCTAGATTCTTCAACATGTTTTTGGTGCAATATGGAAATTTGTCACAGCAATTCCTTTTCCTAGCAAGATATTTTGCTTGTGTTTTTCGACGAGCTCACTTGGAACAACCATAATCATTGTCACCAATCCTCATTGATCAGTCGAATCATCACGCAATATTTGATGACTTTTTGTTGCTTTGTCCAAAAATGTGGTGTAGATTACCATGACATCACCATGAAACAATTTCCGAGATTTGTAGATGTTCAATTCTTCAATTGATATTAGAATGGTTGGAAATGCGTTTGTGTTGTGCATAGATCATGCAAATTAGAGACAATTACCCTGAGACAATGTTGATGTGTATATGGCATATGCACACAAACAATGTGCATAGGCTAACTTGCCTTTTTGCTTCCTTTTGCAATTGTTTTTCTTGTTCTGATGTTGTGTTGCTTTGTTATTCAAAGTTGTAAGTTTTTTGTTTCAATGCAAGTGGAAAAGGGTAGAAAAATGCAATTACTAACAATGGATACATGCTAACTAGTCTATATATAAAAAAAATAAGGAACTAAAGGCAGGTAGATATGGAATTAGTAAATACTTACCTTTTTTGTTTTTGCTCACTGCAACTTTGATCCATTTTTCTTCTATAGCGGAAAGAAAATTGCATTAGAGGTTTTCTTTGTGTATTGATACAATGGATGCTTGCAAAAGGATATTATTATATGGTTAGGCTTCAATGGAAACAAAAAAGGGGGAAAATGGGTTTAGTTGAAAATATGGAAAGTGTTCAAAATGTTTTATGGTTCATTTTCATATATATGTTCCATTATCAAACAAATTGTGTCATGAACTAACCAATATGTATCTAGTTTGTATATCTTGTAGCTATGTTTTATGTCAGACCATACGTGATTAATAAGTGATGTGTGGAAATAGGAATTTGTATATGGATGGAAACAAAGGTTGTGGGTATGCATATAGTTTGTTAGTGTCTTTGTTCTATGTGATGCAAATTAACATTGAAATATCCTACAGTAAGCATTGGTTCGCCAATAGATATATTGGAGAATGTTTTTTCAACAATACTTAGTGTATTGGGCAATGTAGCAAAGGGTGTTCCATAGACATTAACAATTATGATTTTCATTCCATGTAGAATGATGTTTGCTATAAGTGCTTCTACATTGTATTCTTCAAATTTCACATGTTCAAGGATTGTTATGCTTTGTTTGAAGCCTATGAGAAATCCATATTTTCTATTCTTAGATATGCAAGTGAAGGTTTTGAACTTTTGTTGCAATGTATCTTGTTTCAAATGTGTCTCTTGAAAACAAAAAATGTCAGCATCCATTAGATCATAGTCATTGAGTACATCGTTAATATAGGTTTCTAGGCTACGGGTGTTTAAAGACGAAACTAATGTGCATGGATGTGTGTGCAAAGACTGATACTTGTAATCCAGTTCCCATTTTGCATTTTTTTGTAGACGATCCATTTCAATTGTTATTTTTTGTTTAACTTTGAAGTTTTGTTTCTGTAAAGGTTTTAATAGGAACAAGGATTGCATGTTCCTAACATGAGACAAGGTTGTGTATACTAATCCATGAGTTTGTATTCCAGTAGGATCAAATGTAAGGTTGTCTAGTGTGAGGCCTTGTGACCTATGTATTGTGTGTGCACATGCCAATTGAACAGGAAATTGTTTTCGTATTTTGATATAGGTTGTCTTTGTTGATGGTGTTATTGGTTTTTCTACTCTCAATACAAGGATCCAATATTTGGAAATGCCTTCACTATATAAGCTAGCTAATTTATTTGCTTAGCGATGTCTTATGTTTGTACTGAAAAACTTGATCCATATGACAAAAATATCATTTGTTTTTGTATAGGCTTTAATGATTCCATCTGCTCCATTAACAAGGCCATCTTGTGAATTGTAATTGCCAACATAGATTTCAACTAACATATTCAATTTCATGACTATTTCTGAAGGCAATGTTGTTGTATGTAAATGTGAAGGAAAATCGTCATGGTTTTCTTCTTCTTCTTCCATTACATTGATGACAACTTCGTGACTAGGAACAAGTGCCAACATTTTTTTGTTGTGCAAAGCAACATCTTTAACTTTATAAAGGAGATAGGGGAAAGCAAGGTCAATAAGTGTAGACCTGACATAATTTATATTCAAATATATCAGGTCATCTTTTGTTTGAGTGTTTGTGCTCATTCTATTCAATATTGAGATGAATTTCTCATTTGTTTGATGCATTGTAATATGCAATTCGTAGTAGTTTACATTTTCTTTCCAAAAGTCATATGTGATTGGTTTTTTGTTGAGAATAGGTTGTTTAAATATTAGGGAATCTTGTATAGGTTGTGATTGATAGAGGTTACCACAAAATATAATGTCAACATTTTCAAAGTACTTTGTATGTACATGTTTAATTTTTCTCATTCGATAATCAATGCAAAACAGGGAGTGACTTCCTATAAGGGAAACTTCATCAATGAAAACTACTCTCAATTATTGGTAAAGTTTTTCGAGTGCATCTAGTGTTTAATTGCTAAGTGGTGTAGGGGAAGACTTGTTAAATGACATGAGAAGTGCAGAATGGACAGTTGTTCCACCTGCATTATATGCAACTTTGCCTGTGTATGCTAGTATCAATCCCTTTGGTTTCAAAGGATTAGTTGAATAGTGTGCATCATAAAGTCGTATAAGCATTTGGAATATTTCTTTTGTTGTGAATGTTTTCCCAGTTTCGTCTCCTCCAATTAGAAATAGATACAATGGTTTGTCTATGTTCATATGTTTTTTCATTGCAATGTCTTTAATAATTGCTTGTTGCTCCCTATTGAGCATTCTTCTTATCTTGCGATATTCTACATTCTCAAGTAGAAATGGATGTTCAGACAAATGGAATCCAATATTCAACTGTCTTTTTATTTCATGGTGATGGGAACATTGCAGGTCTATTTCCAAATCATATTTCTCGTTGAGGTGTTCAACAATTTTCTGTTTTTTTATTGTATTACTGGAATCCATGGAATTGTTTTGGATTTCATGGATTGCATTCTCTAGATTTCCCCATAGTGGGTTGATGTTATATGTGAATTTAGATTCATTTATTTTTATTGTGTTTTCATGTAATATATAAGCGGCTTCCCATGATACCAAGTTTTGTTTCAATGCATTCTCATTTTTTTCAAATGGGACATATAGCAAAAGCTTTTCCCTGCAATAGTTTTCATAGTCAATGTGCTTCTTGTATTTGATGAATCATATTACCTTTGGTTTCTTTCTTTTTGTAATGCGCATTCCATTTTTGTTCTATCTTGACGCAAATTCAACAAGGCATACATGCTTTGTAACATCAGGTATAGAAATGTAATAATCAATAATGGAATTATACATGACATTTTCAGAATTGTCATCTTCTTATCTTAGCAGGAACGATGGTTTGAGTGTAAATGTGTGTTCATCCATTGGTCCTGTGTTTATAAATATGCATTCCCACGAACTATGACTCAATGGTAGAAAAAATGCTATATGCACTGCTTATTGCGTTGAGATTTTTTGGAGATTAAGCAAAGCGTTGCCCAATGAACATATCATTTCAATAACATTTACTTTGCTATTTTCAAGTTCTCTTCTTTTTCTTTTAAATGCATTTGTCATCGATTTGCCAATTTTTGTCATGCAAGATGTGCAATATGATGCAACTGCATATGCATTAAGAATAAATTGGGCATCATTATTTGCATTCCACAATTGTGGCATGTTCTTTGCAAAGTTATTGTTCCAAATGTGACAGGGTTTTCATTCCATTAAAACCATCAGTTGTTTCAATGTACTTTGTATTGTTTAATGTAATCATCTTCAGTCAAATGTATATCATCCAAAAAAACGTCAAAAGTATTATTGCTATATATATTTTCTAATTTCCAAGATATCGTATAATAATTTTGTTTTTTCATTCATTGTGTCATTTACCAAGGAAATTGGTTCAAGAACTTTTGTGCCTCTCATGGGCGGCATTGGAAAATTGTATCTACAATGTGAGCTCTTTCTCTTTTTACAAATTTTTGTATGATGGTGTTGATGTATTTTTGCAAGCTCTGGATCAAGGTGATATGTGTTAAAAGTCAAATAATTATTAACAAAGTTTTCAATGTCAGTGTTACTATTAACTCCATATATCGGTGCATTTTCTACCCATAGCAACCCATGCTCATGTTCACTTCCTCTATTTTGGAATTTAGTTACAAAGTAGTAATCCACTATGTTTCCAAAGAATGTTTTATCTTGAGATATCATTTGCTTTAATGCATTAATTATATGCCTATAATAACGACTACACGTAATTGCATTTTTCCTTATTAGATAGTCAATATTGCAGTCTTCTATTGTTTCAATATGTTTTCTTTTTCTTCTTTTGTCATGTAATTTAGTCATTGTGTTGACCAATGGAGGTGACCAATGTTTAGCACTTGTAAATGTGGCAAAGAAAGTTGGTGGTCCTTGTTGACGCACCTTGGCAAATATATTTTTCTTCATTTGTTGAAAAAAATCAGGTGAAATTCTTATGTGTTTGAAATCCATGTAACCAATGTCACTTCTAAGTATCTTGTCCAAGTTGGGTTTGTATTTAACATCTTTGGCTTGTAACTCTATTCCTTTTAATTTTACTTTTCTGATTATTATTGAAATGCGTGAAAGGACTTTTTCAATTATTATTCGCAATATTTTGAAAAACAGATTAGTTGTGTGGTAAGAGAAATCACCACTATAATGCATCAGCTCCCATTGCAAAATTTTTTGGTAGTGGAATTTTTCATCAATGTCACTATCATGCAGGTCTCCAAGGAAAAGGGATGGAAATTTCATCTCCTCTGCATACTTGTCTCTAAAAATTCCAAGGGGTTGTTGTCCTTCAATTAGAGAAATGTCAATCAACTTGTCTTGCAAATCATGGATGCTTTGGGACATCCATGTACCAACATTTCAGTTGGTGTTTCATTTTATGAATCGTTGGTTGTTTAATTTTTGTCTTCAATGTCAATGTTTTCAATTGGAGAACTTAAAGCATTTGATTGTATAATGTTATTCCAATCTCTATTTATGCTTATGTTTTCAACTTTATAAAGGTGTCGAGAACATAGTTCTCTCAACAAGTTCATTACATTGTGCACACAAACTTTTCATATTTTAAATGCATTTTTATATTCCAATCATATTTTCAATACAACAACGACTGTTGTTGTGTCCTCAATAGATCGTGGCAATGCATTTTGGACAATGTTTGTTTGGACACGAACATTGATAATTAAGCATGTTAAGCCCATTTGTGATCGTTTATAGCCCCATTGTCTTATTTGTGCAAATGTGATTCTCAACACGACAAGACTCTCTTCAAGTTTTGAGAGTGTGGTTACAATTTACAATGGTTTGTTCCGTCAAATCCTCTCAAGTACAACAAATTGCGACAATTTTCCATTTTGCAGTGCTCTTTTGCAAACTTTTCATATTGCTCTTGTACAAAGTTTTTTATGACTATCAAATAAATATACATATATTTTTTCCTGGTCCTATCCAATGCTTACTATATTCTTCTTGAACTGCGACTATTTACATATTGGACATTTCTTTTCAGGTGTGTCTTCTATATTGGCTAGGTAAATTGTCAAGGGATCTTTCATGGACAAGTAATAATGTTGACTTTGTAATTTTTCTTTGCATGATTGTTTATGGTTCTGTTGACAGGCTGAAATGTATCACCAACAACTAGGGGGGGTCTCCTCAATGTGAAGTCCCAATTAGAACTCACGCTATTTGGGATAGGAGTCCCATCTAGTATGTGGGCTCAGCTGCCACCATGAATATTTTTGCTCTTGGTTATCAAATGAGAAGGTGACGGAGTGGGAACAATAATGAAATGCCCAAATAGTTAAACAAAATCAACCCAAGATTGACAAACTACAGAAGGAGGTACAAATAAGTCTTAGTAGCAATAAGAAGAGGTATGCCATGAGAGGGATCAGTGAGCCAAAACCCAATCAGACATACATAAATAAGAACATGTCAGAAGTTAATTGCAAACTAGTTCACAATAGATCACTTATACGGCAAGAAATAAGTAAACACAATTCCGAAAGAAAAACATACATGCAACAACTATGAACTAGTCCATAACATATTGCGAATATGAAAGCACACATACAAATATAGTGAAAATACCAGACAACTAATACAACCACCATGAGTAAGCATGGGAATTAGTGCCAAACATGAAGAAAATATTATTAATGTTGTTTCAACTTCAAGTACATATCTTGCAATTGGTCAAAACCCAATGGTGGAACATGGGTTGCTCATACCATTACCTAATACAAAACCCTAGCTTCATTGCAAATCCACCCTGCTAGCTACCAAGAGCTGAGTGCCTCTAACTCTCAAGCATAAATCATCAATCTAATCCTAGCCTCAACTCAAGTGCTAAAGTCTCTTCACAATGAAGCATGAGGGCACATTTATAGAGACAAGGTGATTGTTCACCTACCGTGACCCTTAACCTTTCCTAATGACATTTGAACTTCCCCTCATGGCTCTTGAACTTCCTCACTATTCTCTCATGCCTATTTATTTTACATGAATAAATCAGTCTTAGCATAGCTGTTGATAGTATGGTGACTAATATTTACATTACGATGAAGTAGAAGAGGAGGATGTAGAGGGTTGTTGGAAATCCTAGAACGCTTGTTACCCATATGTTGCAATGATTTAGTTGTTAGGTTCTGAGACATGCCTATTTTCTTGCCAGTATGCCTCACTTGCATTCATCCATATTTTGGTGATGTGACTTGGAGTTTAGTGAGAGGTTCTTGGAGCTTGTAAGGGACCATATGGCTTGCTAAAGGAAAACCCTAGCCATGCAAGCTTCATGATAAACCCTAATCCTTCTACATAGACCAACATCTTGCTTCATTCCTTCTACATTTTGTGGTTGAGGCAACTTTAAGTCATAAAAAGCTTTAACATTGCCTTTACCAATGAAGGTGTGGTTTTGTTTTGGCGTGCTATGGCGCAACCAAGGAACAAGTCACAATGAGTATCCCTTTTGAAAACATGCTCCATAACCCTACAAGCACATAATCATTAATTAAAACCCAAGATAAACATATGATGATAAGATATGAAATAATTACTACAAAAAAATTAAATTAATAAATGATCAAGTTGAAGGGAAAGAAAGATTTTGTTTTCATGAGTGTTGGTGATGGGTTGTTCATCATCATTTTATTTCATCATTATTTATGAAGACTAGGTTCAGTCTTCATAAATGTGCTTTTGATATTTGTATTTATTCAAGAAAAGAAATATTATTTTTATAATATACATCAATGAGTTTCTTACTCATTGAAATAGGTCTAGCGCATGTTAAAGTGTTATAGGTGAGTCAAATAGCCAAAAGAAAATGCTGAAGACCTTAAGGGTGCACTACACCATGTATGTTTATGTATTAGAGTCAAGGGAATACCTCCAAGCAAAGTCAACAAGTCTCCTCCATGAAACGACACCTACAAAAGAAGCAATCTGAATTATAAATGTCAAGTTGGCCTGTAGTCTTCTAGTCGACCTTCAAGTCGGCCTAAAAGGAGGGACAATCCTTTATATATAGAGGTTGTCCACTCCATTATAATGTTAGGAATCCATTTATGACAACGAAGAAAAGGTGTGATTAAAGGGTGATCAAGTGACAAGAAAGGGAGCCTCTAGTGCAACGTACAAGGTGAAGTCTAGGCCGAAGTTAAGATGATTGTTTTCTAGGGTAGAACATAGTCACACATGCAAGAAACAAAGCCTCTTCCTGTGTTCATTACAACACTATCATCACAGTCACATAACCTAATTAGTTGGGCAATCTAAGTAGGCCTATAAGGCCCCTCACTCAAGCGTAGAAGGAGCTCTCTCAAGCGAAGAAGGAAGAGGTCAACATCACAAGGAAAACAATCACATGTGCGAAGGTAAAGAGCCTATCTCTGCTGTCATAACAACCCTCCCATTACAGTCATACACATTCGTTGATTGGTGAAAAGAAGAAAGGAATCATCATGATAAAAGGTTCTCATCAAAGGTATATCTTCTAGAGCATGTGCAACAAGGTTTACCAACAAGTTGAAAGAAGAACGAAGTGCCGAAAGGAGGAGGATGAAGTGTCGGAAGAAGGAAGTGTCAGGGAACAATGTGTAGAAAGGAGAAAGGTTTTGACTTGTGCTTGGAGGATATTCTTGTCAGGGTTCTAGGGTTTGGCATTGATCCATAAGAAGCTTCAATAAGAGAAACTTATTAAAGGGTTTTCCTCTCAAGAGAAGAGAGGTTTTGGCCATGGCAAAGAGCCAACATCTTGTGTTCTTGTTCTTATGTTTTGGTAGCAGTTTGATGAAGTACAAACACATGCATTAATAATAAGAAGAAGAAGATTAAGCTTACAAGAAAAAGTAAAAAGACTCCACAAATTGTTATCAAGTAATGAAGAATCACACTACACTTATTTGCCCTAGATTCTTCAACATTAACAAGGGTATTTCCTGCTTTATTAGTTTCTCATTGCATAGTTGCATCCTTGATTGCCATGCAAATTTTAGTTTGTCCATATAACACTTTATAGAGTTGCACTTGTGCATAGCCTTGAAAACATCAATTAGCATATTTTTTTTTTTTGTTTAACGTGATCTTTGATGCAATATTTACTATGCACCTTCATTTCAACACTTGGCCTTCCAAGATAACATTATTTTTGGACACATGTTCACATCCATTTTGGAATTTAGTTACAAAGTAGTAATCCACTATGTTTCCAAAGAATGTTTTGTCTTGAGATATCATTTAATTTAACGCATTAATTCTATGCCTATAATAACGACTATACGTAATTGCATTTTCCCTTATTAGATAGTCAATATTGCAGTCTTCTATTGTTTCAATATGTTTTCTTTTTCTTCTTTTGTCATGTAATGTGTTGACCAAGGTGACTGATGTTTAGAACTTGTAAATGTGGCAAAGAAAGTTGGTAGTCCTTGTTGACGTACCTTGGCAAATATATTTTTCTTCATTTGTTGAAAAAAATCAGGTGAAAAATCCATGCAACCAATGTCACTTCTAAGTATCTTGTCCAAGTTGGGTTTGTATTTAACATCTTTGGCTTGTAACTTTATTCCTTTTAATTTTACTTTTCTGATTATTATTGAAATGCGTGAAAGGAATTTTTCAATTATTATTTGCAATGTTTTGAAACACAAATTAGTTGTGTGGTAAGAGAAATCACCACTATAATGCATTAGCTCCCGTTGCACAATTTTTTGGTAGTGGAATTTTTCAATAATGTCACTATCATGCGAGTCTCCAAGGAAAAGGGATGGAAATTTCATCTCCTCTGCATACTTGTCTCTAAAAATTCCAAGGGGTTGTTGTCCTTCAATTGGAGCAACCTCAATCAACTTGTCTTGCAAATCATGGATGCTTTGGAACCTTATGTATCCATGTACTAACATTTCAATTGGTGTTTCATTTTCTAAATCGTTGGTTATTTCATTTTTGTCTTCAATGTCAATGTTTTCAGTTGGAGAATTTAAAGCATTTGATTGTATAATGTTATTCCAATCTCTATTTATGATTATGTTTTAAGCTTTATAAAGGTGTCGAGAACATAGTTCTCTCAACAAGTTCATTACATTGTGCACACAAAATTTTCATGTTCAAAATGCATTTTTATATTCCAATCATCTTTTCAATACAAAAACGATTATTGTTGTGTCCTCAATAGATTGTGGGAATGCATTTTGGACAATGTTTGTTTGGACATGAACATTGATAATTAAGCATGTTAAGCCCATTTGTGATCGTTTATAGCCACATTGTCTTTTTTGTGCAAATGCGATTCTCAACGTGACAAGACTCTCTTCAAGTTTTGAGAGTGTGGTTACAATTTACAATGGTTTTTTCCATCAAATCCTCTCAAGAACAACAAATTGTGAAAATTTTCCATTTTGAAGTGCTCTTTTGCAAACTTTTCATATTGCTCTTGTACAAAGATTTTTATGACTATCAAATAAATCTACATATATTTGTTCTGGTCATGTCCAATGCTTACTATATTCTTCTTGAACTGCAACTATTTACATATTAGACATTTGTTTTCAGGTGTGTCTTCTATATTGGCTAGGTAAATTGTCAAGGGATCTTTCATGGACAAGTAATAATGTTGACTTTGCAATTTTTATTTGCATGATTGTTTATGGTTATGTTGACAGGCTGAAATGTATTGCCAATAACTAGGGGGGGTCTCCTCAATGTGAAGTCCCAATTAGACCTCACACTGTTTGGGATAGGAGTCCCATATAGTATGTGGGCTCAGCTGCCACTATGAATATTTCTACTCTTGGTTATCAAATGAGAAGGTGTCGGAGTGGGAACAATAATGAAATGCCTAGACAGTGAAACAAAATCAACCCAAGATTGACACACTATAAAAAGAGGTACAAATAAGTCTTAGTAGCAATAAGAAGAGGTATGCCATGAGAGGGATCAGTGATATGGCAATAAATAAGTAAACACAGATCCGAAAGAAAAACATACATGAAACAACTATGAACTAGTCCATAACATAATGCGAATATGAAAGCACACATACAAATACAGTGAAAATACCAGACAACTAATACAACCACCATGAGTAAGCATGGGAATCAATGCCAAACATGAAGAACATATTATTAATGTTGTTGCAACTTCAAGTACATATCTTGAAATTGGTCAAAACCCAATAGTGGAACATGGGTTGCTCATACCATTTCCTAATACAAAACCCTAGCTTCACTACAAATCCACTCTGCTAGCTGCCAAGAGCTAAGTGCCTGATCTAGGTGGCTCCAAACACATGCAAAAGTCTAGGAGGACTCAGGAAGGGTCAAAAATAAAAGTGTTTGGATTATGCTCAAACTAAGTTCATGTTAAATATCTCATTGTCGTGATCGTGGTGGTGTGAACGGTTCGTCAATCCGAGTCCGGATGAGGAAGATAGAGGCAGTGAAAGCTTTGGTTGACTTTTGTTGATTGGGCAGGCTTAATGGCGACACAATTTGGAAGTTTTCTGGCGGACGGATTCTGGCCAACTCTGGCAGGATTCCAGGCGAAATTTTCGCCTCATTAAATTGACTCCTTCAGTCAATGTTCGATAATTTTCAAATGCACATGGTTATATATATAAAAACAAACAAATATATATATATATATATATATATATATATATATATATATATATATATATATATATATATATATATATATATATAGAGGTGGTGGGCCACCACCCCCACCACCCCACACCTCACGCACCAAACATGAAAACGATTAAGGTGAGGTTGGCAGGGATTGAACTTGCTCGACCCACATGGGCCAGCCCCCACCGGGCGGCCCCATGTGATACATACCAATCTTTTAATACACCTATGTCATGGCATAACAAACTTTAATGCAAACCAAACAATGCCGCCATTAAACCAACAACGCCAAAATTAATGCGGAGGGTATGGGGCGGGCCGCCCAATGCGGACCCAACCCCCAGAAAAACATACATGCGGTTTATGAAAAAACAATAATGTATTAAACTGGGAGGGGATGGGTTTGACCACCTGACCCCTCCTCAACTAATGGTTATTATTACCAATCCGCCCAAACGAATTCGTTGGTAACTCCACCCGTAAATTAATATAAACCTGTCATTTCATTAGTGTGCCCAGGCATGGAGGAACTAGGAGCGGGCATGGAAACCGAGACGCAATTTTTTTTAATTAATTTATTGCAAGTGGAACTATGATTGAGCGAAATTCTCAGGAGGGTGAAATTTTTGCAGTGTCCAAATTAGAAAAATTTTATGTCGATCTTACACCTCTCGGTGACACAAACTAAATGGCGCAGTTAGTTTCTTGATCTGAGCAGTAGATTTGCAGAGGGCCTGGAGGAGGGAATCTTTGAGGAATTTAGGGGGAATCTAAAAGATTCCTTGAGCCCCAGATTTCCATTTTCTCAGAATTCAGAAATTTGACAGTTGATTTTGCACTATTCGACGCCACAAATCTGATGGTGTGTTCAGATTTTCCATTTTCTCATTTCATTTTTCGGCCACTTTTCTAAGTGGAGTGCAGGTGTCAGCATTCATGTGCGAGCAGTGATTTCCATGCGATTCGACATCGTGAGATCGATGGTTCGAACAACTTCAGCAGTTTGACATCCTTTTCTTCAAATGGCCCCTGGATGTGAGGTATATGCAGTGTGTTCATGTACTTCTTTTTCTATGCATTGTGCTGCACAGATCCCTGTTTGATGTTTGATGAGGGATCTTGTTTCTTACTTGTTTTCATGATTCCTGCTTAATGTGATGCGGAATCATCTATGTGATGTACTTGTTGTCATGATTCATCATGTTTTATTTGAGATCCCTTTGTCGTCATGTTGATGGTATACTCATGTTGTCGTCATGTATGTTTGCATTGAGATCCCTTTTATGCCATGTCGGCAGGATGCTCATTATCATCATGCATGAGTTTAGGTCATACTGATAGGAGTCCTTTTCGACTGAGAGTTCCTGTAGTTGAACATCTCTTGGAGCCACTCTTGCGTGAGGGAATTTTTTTGTATGATAATGACATCACCTCTTATGTACATCATCACTATTGACAACACTTAATGCAGCGGCCTACACCATCTTGACATCGGGGCCCGGAGACGTAGTCCCTCCTCGACGAACTCCGTTATCAACGGCTTATGTTTTCATGTGCTGATGATTGTCACATTCCTCTTCTTTACAGCATGTAGATGTATTCAATTATGTTCTTTTAAAAATGCAATTTAACACATCACGAAAGTAAAAGGTCTTGGAAGGGTCTTTTGTCACACCCAGACCCAGATCAATGCCTCTAGCTCTCAAGCATAAATTAGCTATCTAATCCTAGCCTAAACTCAAGTGCTAAAGTCCCTTCACAACGAGGCATGAGGGCAGATTTATAGAGATGTTGGGTAGCGAAGGCCCCGTGTAATGGTTTTGGGGCTAAAAGACTATAAGTTCGGGTGATAATATTGCAAATCTCTGAAATGTGTGGAGCGCGAAATGTAATAGGTCGATTCAAGGGGTTGTCTGCCCAAAAATAATACAAAATAATAGGAAGTGAGTCGGCCTGCCCATGGTTCGCGGACCATGGGAATGTATAAATAGAGTGAGGCTCTAAGGGTAGAGGTAGCTTTTTGAAAAAAAGATCTGATATGTTATGGGTTATTGAAGGTAATCGGTGTTCTGCGTCTGTAAGTTTGAGTCAAGGGTGTTAGTGGATAGATAGAGGCTCTGCAGCTGTGTGCGCAGAGGCCTGATAGAGTTCGCAGCTATGTGCGCGGACCCCTGCAGCTGTGTGCGCAGGGCAGAAAGAAGATTGTAATGAACCGATGATATTAATAAAGATAAGTTGGTTCTGAAACATTGTGTTGATTCTGAGTTATTTCAGATCTGGTTATATTATGGTTTATGTGGCTGTTCTATGAATTTTAGCCTGTCTTTATGAATGATAATAATGTGCACTGGGTAATATTGTTAAATGTTTGTTTAACGACCATAAGAAGTAGAGTAACTCTATAATAAATTCATTAGTAAGAAAACGCACCTGTCCGGATCTACGCGGAAGACCGACAACAGTACAGAGTGGCGCGAGGTCGCAGAACAGGTTGTGATCCCTCCAGACCACATCAAGACATCCCAAGGGTGTGGAAACTTGGTTCCAACACCCTCCCTTGCTACCTCGGGTGAGACCTCAGTCTGGGCTCCGTGGGCTATTGCCAAAAGGGCCGATAGTTGCGAGATTTGTTTGGCTAATAACTCTTCCGAACCTGGGTCATGGCTCAATAAGCTAACAAATGGTTCTGTTGCTAGGACTGAGATCTGCCTGAGGGATGTTTGATGTCGAAAGTTTGGAACCCTACAAAAATTGAAGATTTGCTGGATCAGGAGCGGTACGAGTGCGTAGGTGGTCTTAGCGCACCTGCGCACAAACCAGAAGTCTAGCATGGCAAACGCGATCAATTTGCCTGTATTCAAAGGAGTAGGAAGTGAAGATCTAGAACAGTTTTGGTTCGTAGTAAGGGCAGTGTGGGAAGCACATGGAGTTATGGACGATAATATTAAAAAGGCTACCTTGGTAAGTGCACTACAAGATCGCGCGCTGACTTGGTATATTAAGCACTCTAGCGATCACCCCAATGTCGGAATAGCGGAGATCCGAAATGCGCTAAACAAGGAGTTTAGTCGGCCGAAATTAGAGACGTAGTCGATCATAGGGTTCAAGGAGATCGTGATGCTACCAGGAGAAACCCCTTGGGATTTGGATCAGAGACTGAAGAGTACGATCTGAGAGGCTAACATGACACTAACGGATGTGCAGCACCACGCATGGTTTGTGGCATCTTTAATGCCACACCTGAGGACAACGCTGTCACAACAAAAGATCTCGACCCAGGCTGAAGCATTAGAAATAACGATGAGGTTGCATGAGACTCCAATACAGGATCCTGGGTTGGGAGTTCAGCAGATCCATGCACAAATACAAAATCTCTGTTTGGAAATGCAGAGTTTGAAACAAGAGAAGGCACCCAGGCCAGAAGTGCATGAGGAGGTGTGGTGCGTAAAATGTAAAGGCCAGGGCCACGATAAGGATCATTGTCCAATATTCACAAACTATTTGACAGCGGGGGGACCAATGCCGTTGCGACCAAAGGCATAGGCAGGGCCAAGCGCAGCACCCTCACTCTGGTGCGAAATCTGTCAGGTGGGAGGAAAGAACAACATAGACAAATGTCACCTACTGCAAAAGTTTACCCAGACCCCCCAACAGCTATTTTGAACTTTTTGCAGATCGGTGGGCCACGATTAACGAGACTGTCGTAGTTATGAATTATTGATGGATTGCGCACCTGCCTACAGGATGCAGACTGAGGCGTGAGGTCAGGATCCAGCTGCGGTGATAACATGCGGTGGGTTCCAGGGCCGAGGACGAGGACGGGGAGGAATGGGGCCAGGAAGGGGCTGCGGACAGCTAATCTGTTACAACTACGGAGGACCAGGGCACTATGCACGTGATTGTACCAACCTGACCAGAATATCGTGCCCCTACTATGAGTAGTTCGATCATGAAATGATAGAGTGCCCCACACTGATAGCGCAAATACGTGAGAAAAGGGCAACACAACCTATGGCAAAATAGAACGTCCAAATGATGAGGTTCGAACCACGTGAGGAAGACCCCAACGTAAACATGATGCTCAAAAGTGGCACGACCAAAGAGGAGGATAAGGGGAAACTAACTAAGGAAGACACAAGGGTTCACAAGGAGACAATTCTGGAAGCTAGGAAGAGCTTCGCAGAGGTCTCTACCCCAGGTAGTAAGGATCAAACTGAGTCGGAAAGGGATCCCTCGATGCTAACTACCTTTTTAGAGACATGCATGAAATTTCTCCGTGACAATAAGGCGGTTAAAGGATTACAAGAGCTGCTAACTAGGTGCGCAAGGTCAAGTGAACCTCGCGTGATCTAAAAACTGGGAAAACATGCTTTGCGTACTGGACGGAAAATACGATTAACGATACAGATTGATGACTATGAGATGGATCAGATCATTCTGGACTTAGGCTCAGATGCAAACGTGCTACCTAAATAGACTTGGGAGTGCATGGGCAAGCCCACACTGCAATGATCTCCTATTCAATTGTGAATGGCGAACAAACAGAAGATCCTGCCCATGGGGAGATTGCAAGGAATTATAGTAGATATAGAAGGCACGAGCACACAAACTGACTTTGAGGTAATAGAAATCGTGGATGAAAGTAGCCCTTACCCTGCGTTGTTAGGTATAGACTGGGCAACGGATATGAATGGGTTATTAATTTAAAGAAGCGGAAAATGATATTTGAGAAGAAGTCACTCCGCTAGACCCGACTGAAGGAGCGCATTACACTAAACCCGTACACGATGAAGGAAGTGATGATGAACTGGATTGTATCTACAAGATCACTGCACGAAATCAAGATTGGGTCAATCCGACTGCAGATGGAAGAATATCGTGGGGGCGTGCAAAGTCCTGCACTGCAGATTCAGATGAGGAAGACGAGCAGTGGCATAATTGGTTGAATGGAGTAACAACGTTAAACTGCAACATAATGAATAGGTCGCTGTATTGCATAAAAGCTCAGGATCAAGAACTGCTGATGTATGATGGGCTGGCAGTGGTAGATGAATTCTTGACCAAGTTTGAAAGCGCAGTATCAGAGAACCAACGATTCAATGCGTTAAAATGGGCATTGCACGCGACACCTGCGCATTGGTGGGGAACACATGAAGAAACCTTGGAAGACTGGCATGACTGCAGGCGGATGATGCAGATAAGGTTTTGGAAGCCGGAACTATGAATAACTGAAAAGTATGATGGGCGTGATGACCCACGCATGCACCTCACCAGATGGACCCAAGCCTATGGAGAAGAGCCTCAACCAGAGTGGGTACACTTATTTTATCATACCCTGGATATCATCCCAAGGAACTGGTATACTGAAACAGAACTCCGACATGGTACGGGCAAATGGGATATCTTGTGTGAAGGGTTTTTATTGACATTCCTATTTGAGGACCAATGGATGGATACTTTCAACGATGCATTGCAAGTTGTGAAGGTCACCATTTTTAAAGTACCACTAGAACCGGAAGAAATAGTGCAGCCCGATTGGTCGCGTTCGCTAAGCCAGGCCCTGGAATGTTACAACGTGCAGATAGAAGATGATGAGGATGACCCCAGAAACATCAATATTCCATAAACAGAGGGGAGTCACGAGGTTTGCGGACCAACGATCGAGGAACCCGACATCACCGCGCCGCTGAAAACGAAACAAGTGAACATTGGGACAGAGGAGGAGCCGAAGTATGCAATGCTTGGGGACTATTAGGATGATGCCATGTTGGATAAGGTTGTCAAGTTACTTCGTGAATATCAGGATTTATTCCCGACCAAAATCACGGAGTTAAAAGGAATCCTTGGCGACCTAGGAATGATGAAGATAACTCTAAAGCCAGATGTGAAGCCAGTCAAGCAACGGCCCTATCGGTTGAATCCAAAATATAAAGCAAAGGTCCACGAAGAATTGGATAAAATGCTTGCAGCGGGAATAATTGAACCAATAGAGGAATCTGACTGGGGAAGTCCTATGGTTGTACAGGAGAAAAAACAGAAGGGAGAAATACACCTCTGTGTGGATCTAAGGAAGCTCAACGATGCATGTTTTAACTATCAATTCCCAACGCCATTTACAGACGAAGTCCTGGAAAATGTTGGGGGACTGGAAGCCTACTCCTTTACAAACGGTTTCTCAGGGTACCACTAGATCAAGATAGTGCCGGAGGATAGGAGTAAAACAACGTTCGCTACCAAATGGGGTTGTTTTCAGTATATGGTGATGCCCTTTGGGCTAAAGAACGCGCCGATGATATTCTCGCTCATGGTGGTAGCTGCATTCAAGGAATTTATACATAAGTTTTTAGAGGTATATCTTGATGATTGGACCATATCTGGGCTAGTAAGAAACATACCACGAGCTTACGGTTAATGCCAGATACTTGCCGACGGCACCAAATTGTGCTAAATCTAAAGAAGTGTACTTTCCTTGTCCCCTTTGAGAACTTTCTTGGCCATGTGGTCTACAAACAAGGCCTGATGGTAGACCCGGCAAAGATTACTGTCATACTCAATCTGCAATCGCCGTGAAGTGTCAAACAACTGCGCGCCACACTGGGACACACTGGTTACTATCGAAAGTTCATCAAGAGCTACGCACAGATCACGACACCGATGGAATAGTTGTTGAAAAAGGACGCTACTTATTGTTGGAATGAGGAATGTAACAAAAGTCTAGAAATGCTCAAGGAAAAGATGGCATCAGCTCCTATATTGGTCTTTCCAAAATGGGACATCGAATTTCACATGCATGTTGACATGTCGTGTATCGCATTGGGCGTGGTACTCACACAAGAAGGAGCAGAAGGAATTGATCACCCGATCGCGTTCGCAAGTCGACGATTGTCCAAAGTTGAGAAGAACTACTCCACTACTGAGTGTGAGGGATTGGCGATGGTATACACGCTCCAAAAATACCGCCACTATCTACTCGGAGGACACTTTAAGATGTATACTGATCACTCTGCACTAAAATACCTAGTGAATAAGCCTGTGTTGGGGGGGCGCATTTGTAGGTGGCTGTTATTATTTCAAGAATATGATTTCGAAGTCGTCGTAAAGCCGGGACGTCTAAACACAGGCCCAGATCACCTGTCTTGAATTGAGAACGGCGAAGAGCCCACAAACTTAGAGGAAGGACTACTTGATGCACAACTTTATGCAGTACACATCATGGATGGACATTTTGAAGATATAATCCACTTCTTAACCACAGGAACCGCGCCACAGGGATATTTCGTTCAACAGAAGAAAGAATTGATGATATGAGCAACATACTTTACTGTCATTGCAGGGCATATCTACAAAATGGGCAACGATGAAATATTACGCAAATATGTACCTAAATTTGAGCAAGGACAGATCCTTGCCAAAGCACAGGGGGGGGGGGGTTGCAGGAGGAAATTATGTGGGATGTGCCACAACACAAAATATTCTTCGCGCTAGGCTATGGTGGCCAACTCTACATCAAGACTCCAAAGCGTACTGTCGGGCCTGCGATGTATGTCAATGGACGGGGAAACCATCGCGGAGGGATGAGATGCCGCTCAAGCCACAGATGACGCTGCAACCATTCGAGAAATGGGCAATCGATTTTGTGGGGCCTATCACACCTCCAGGAAAGACAGGGGCGCGCTATATCATCACTGCGACAGAGTACTTGACCCGATGGGCAGAAGCACAGCCGGTTAAGGACTGCACAGCCGCTATAGCTGCAAAATTTTTGTTTGAGAATGTGTTAACATGGTTTGGATGTCCAAAAATTCTAATGAGCGACTGCGGAACGCACTTCCTAAATGAGACTATCAGCGTGCTCACTGAGGAGTTCCAGATATATCATCAACAAAGCACACCGTACCATCCGTAGGCAAATGGGACCGTTGAAGCTTTCAACAAAATCTTGGAGACTACGTTGACAAAGGTATGTAATGCGCAACGGAACGATTGGGATTTGTGCATACCTGTTGTGCTATGGGCATATCGAACAACATGCAAGAAGTTGATGGGCTAGACGCCTTTCTGGTTAGTCTATGGCAAGGAAGCCGTCATGCCAATGGAATACATTATACCTAGTTTGCGAATAACAGTGACAACAGGGATGGCAGACCACGCGACTTTGGAAGAGAGGATTGTGCAACTGGAAGAACTTGAGGAGGAACAATTTTTGGCAGGATTCCATCAGCAGGTACAGAAGCAATGGGAAAAAGCTTGGCATGATCGCCATATCAAGATGCGCACATTCAAAGAAAATGATCTAGTATTACTCTACAACAACAAGTTCGAGAAATTCCCTGGAAAACTCTGAATGCATTGGTTGGGACCCTATGTAGTCCAAGAAGTCACAGATGGGGGCGCGGTCTAGCTTGCCAAGCTGAATGGAGAACCTTTCCCAGGCAGAGTAAATGGCAGTCACCTGAAGCTCTACACGGGTGGGCCAACCGCATGACTAACCGACCGAAGGACAGTCTCACCACTCCAGGCAGTTGAAAGAGAGCGCGGGACATTAAAGCAGTCTGTGGGGGAGCTACACGACAATCAGGGGTGCATAGAATTGGTATGTCACAAGGTTCGTGGTTGCGCAGCAGGGGCTGCACTACTGCGTGGACAAGCATAGAGGTGACCGTTGCTGACACTATTCAAGAAAAGATGTCTGAGTTATGGCAAAAGGGAGCGGGCGGCGGGTAATCAAGAGACGCTGTACAAGCCAGATCTGGAACGATCTGTCGCAGGCTTCAACGTTACGAAACCAAAAAAGGAGGGAACTGATGAATTTGAATTTTGAAACCGTTATAAATCACAAGGGAGCATCCATCGAACGATTTGCGATTTCGAGGGAAGTAAGCTATTGTGCCTTCCCGCCGATATGGAACTGCTCACTATTTACACTCAAGGAGTAAGCCCAAGGGTTGTGATATGGCCAATGGAGATGCAGGACTTTCTGGATAGTATGGTGTTGACAGTCGCGGGCACTGCGCAGAGTTCAGCACCAACGGTAGGGGATGTGCCGGAAATTCTTAGACATGAAGCAGAACTGGTCTGGATGCCGCTGCCTAACCCATGGGCTGGCCGGCGAACCATAAAAGATAAGGGAAAGACTATAAATACAGAGACAAATGATGGAATTGCAATTAATAATTCATCTCTAGTGCACCTTGAAGATTGGGATCTCGTGGACAGCAACAATTGTCTTGCAAAATTGCAACACAAGCTGCAGCAGACAATGCGTATAGGAGACCAGAAATTGGAAACTTGCTGCGTTGGCACGAAGAATTCCTGTATGCGGCACCCTAGCTTGAGCTAAAATCCTATGAGGGGGTGCTCTGTGTTAACCGAGCAGAGCAGAATGAGCATCATAGGTTAGCGAATTAGTGGAGGCAATGGAGCAGGAGCTAGAAGAAGAGTTGCAGGAGACAAAGAGGGAGCAGCAGAACGAAGTGCATCACTCACAGGGATGGTGGACCGCGAAGCCTAGGCAGCGCGTATCGTTGCACCGACAAGTGACTCGGGACGAGTCACGATGATTGTGTTGGGGGCCTGTTGGGTAGCGGAGGCCCCACGTAACGGTTTTGGGGCTTAAAGCCTATAAGTTAGGGTAATAATATTGTAAATCTCCGAAATGCGCAGAGCGCGAAATGTAATAGGTCGAGTCAAGGGGTTGTCCGCCCAAAAATAATATAAAATAATAGGAAGTGAGTCAGCCTGCCCATGGTCTGTGGACCATGGGAATGTATAAATAGAGCGAGGCTCTAAGGGTTGAGGTAGCTTTTTGAAAAAAAGATCTGATATGTTATGGGTTGGTGAAGGTAATTAGTGTTCTACGTCTGTAAGTTCGAGTCAAGGGTGTTAGTGGATAGATAGAGGCTCTGCAGCTGTGTGCACAGAGGCCTGATAGAGTCCACAGCTGTGTGCGCGAAGGCATGATAGAGTCCACAGCTATGTGCGCGGAACCCTGCAACTATGTGCGCAAGGCAGAAAGAAGATTGTACTGAATCGACGATATTAATAAAGATAAGTTGGTTCTGAAACATTGTGTTGATTCTGAGTTATTGTAGATCTAGTTATATTATGGTTTATGCGGATGTTCTATGAATTTTAGCCTGTCTTTATGAATGATAATAATGCACACTGGGTAATATTGTTAAATGTTAGCTTAACGACCATAAGAAGTAGAGTAACTCTGTAATAAATTCATTAGTAAGAAAACGCACCTGTGCGGATCTACTCGGAAGCCTGACAATAGTACAGAGTGGTGCGAGGTCACAGAACAAGTTGCGACCCCTCCAGACCACATCAAGACATCCCAAGGGTGCGGAAACCTGGTTCCAACACCCTCCCCTGCTACCTCAGGTGAGACCTCGGTCCGCGTTACATGGGCTATTGTCGAAAGGGCCGGTAGCTGCGGGATTTGTTTGGCTAATAACTCTTCCAAACCCGGGTCAGGTCCCAATAAGCCAACAAGAGATGAGGTGATTATTCACCTACTGTGACCCTTGACCTCTCCTAATGACTCTTGAACTTCTGCTCATGGCTCTTGAACTTCCTCACTACTCTCTCATGCCTATTTATTTTACATGAAGAAATTAGTCTTAGCATAGCTGTTGATAGTATGGTGACTAATATTTACATTACGATGAAGCAGAAGAGGAGGATGTAGAGGGTTGTTGGAAACCCTAGAACGATTGTTACCCATATGCTGCGGCGATTTAGTTGTTAGGTTCCGAGACAGGCCTATTTTCTTGCCAGTATGCCTCACTTGCATTCATCCATATTTTGGTGATGTGCCATGGAGTTTATTGAGAGGTTCTTGGAGCTTGTAAGGGACCATATGGCTTGCTAAAGGAACCCTAGCCATGCAAGCTTCATGATAAACCCTAATCCTTCTGCATAGACCAACATCTTGCTTCCTCGTTCTACATTTTGTTGTTGAGACAAATTTAAGTGATCAAAAGCTTTAACATTGCCTTTACCAATGAATGTGTGGTTTTGTTTTGATGTGCTATGGTCACAACCCTTTGGAACAAGTCAAAATGAGTCTCTCTTTTGAAAACATGCTTCATAACCCTACAAGCACATAATCATTAATTAAAACCCAAGATAAACATACAATGATAATATAAGAAATAATTACTATAAATAAAATAAATTAATAAATGATCAATTTGAGGGGAAAGAAAGGTTTTGTTTTCATGAGCGTTGGTGATGGGTTGTTCATCATCATTTTATTTCATCCTTCTAACTGTTGAAGGAAATGTAACTAGGTCCGGTCTTCATAAATGTACTTTTGATATTTGTATTTATTAAAGAAAATAAATATTATTTTTATAATATATATCAATGAGTTTCTTGCTCATTGAAATAGGTCTAGTGCATGTTAAAGTGTTATAGGTGAGTCAAATAGCCAAAAGAAAATGTTGAAGACCTTAAGGGCATGCTACACCATGTAAGTTTATGTATTAGAGTCAAGAGAATACTCTAAGCAAAGTCAACAAGTCTCCTCCATGAAACAAAACCTACAAAAGAAGAAATCTGAATTATAAATGTCAAATCGGCCTGCAGTCTTCTAGTCGACCTAAAAGGAGGGACAATCCTTTATATATAGAGGTTTTCCACCCCATTATAATGTAAGGAATCCATCTATGAAATCAATGAAGAAAAGGTGCGAGTAAAGGGTGATCAAGTGACAAGAAAGGGAGCCTTTAGTGCAGCGTACAAGGTGAAGTCTAGGCCGAAGTTAAGATGATTGTTTTCTAGGGTAGAAAACAGTCACACATGCGAGAAACAGAGCCTCTTCCTACGGTCATTACAACACTATCATCACAGTCACATAACTTCGTTGGTTGGGCAATCTAAGTAGGCCTATAAGGCCCCTCACTCAAGCATAGAAGGACCTCTCTCAAGTGAAGAAGGAAGAGGTCAACATCACAAGGAAAGCAATCACATGTGCGAAGGTAAAGAGGCTATCTTTGCTGTCATAACAACCCTCCCATTACAGTCATACAAGTTCGTTGATTGGTGAAAAGAAGAAAGGAATCATCATGATAAAAGGGTCTCATCAAAGGTATATCTTCTAGAGTAAGTGCAACAAGGTTTACCAACAAGTTGAAAGAAAAACAAAGTGCCGGAAGGAGGAGGACGAAGTGCCGGGGAACGAAGTGCCAAAAGAAGGAAGTGTTGGGGAGTAATGTGTATAAAGGAGAAAGGACTTGACTTGTGCTTGCAGGATATTATTCTCAGGGTTCTAGGGTTTGGCATTGATCCATAATAAGCTTCAGTAAGAGAAACTTACTAAAGGATTTTCCTCTCAAGAGAAGAGAGGCTTTGGCCCTAGCAGAGATCCAACATCTTGTGTTCTTGTTCTTATGTTTTGGTAGCAGTTTGATGAAGTACACACACATGCATTAATAATAAAAAGAAGAAGAATAAGCTTACAAGAAAAATTTAAAAGACTCCACAAATTGTTATCAAGTAATGAAGAATCACACTACACTTATTTGCCCTATATTCTTCAACATTAACAAAGGGTATTTCCTACTTTATTAGCCTCTCATTGCATAGTCGCATCCTTGATTGCCATGCATCTTTTAGTTTGTCCATGTAACACTTTATAGTGCTGCACCTGTCAGTAGCCTTGAATAAATCAATTAGCACATTTTTTTTTGTTTAACATGATCTTTGATGCAATATTTACTATGCACCTTCATTGCAACACTTGGCCTTCCAAGATAACACTATTTTTGGCACACATGTTCGCATCCATTAACCATTCAAAGTCCAATTTGGGAAGTGCGACCTCAACCAAATCCAATTTTTCATATGCAGATCATAGTTTTCCATTGCATGGAGGTCTCACGTGATTGGGCAATTTGCAAGGTCGCACAATATTGTGGGTCACATGGACCTATGGCTTCCTTAATTGTGATCCTGTGAATAGTCACATTTAAGGACTGTGACTTATGAGGTCGCATGGTTGCACTATATGAAGGTCACACTTTCTAGGTGTTCCTGGTGTGCGGTTCTGTGACCTAGTGACTTGGGAGAGGTCGCATAATCACGTTGAGGGTTGGGTCGCATCTTCTGGTTAAGTGTTGAATCCCTGGGGTGCGACCTAGCAACCTATTGAAGGGGATGCAACTTATGAATATCACATAATTATGATTTTGGCAAGGTCACATTTCATCTAGGAAGTGTTGTAGGTTGGGAATGTGACCAATGACCCAACCAAGACATACTTCGAAACTCTAGATGGTGGCTTGAGCCACAACTTGTATCCCGACTAAATCCATAGATGGTTTCGTGCTTGGGCTTATTTGTATTCACATGACGAGGCTAGTAAATGTTTGGAGTAATATTTGTCTCATTTGTGCATAGGAATCAATCCAATGCTCCTCACATATATATAATATATGTAACCGTGCGGTAATATGCATATGAGGCGATATTTGGTCGATGATATGTCGGCGTCGTTTGCAAGAATACTGTTCATTAGTATTATAACCCTTTTGGTTATATCAATGCTAAAGTGACATATGCTCCTTGTACAACCCTCCATCATATGTATTAAAGAGTGCTTTGCTTCATAACTGATGTTGGTTTGTAGCTCCGTGTGTTGTTTTGTAATCATGACCCTCCAAAGAAGTGTTCCATAATCATGGCATAGTGTGATAATATCCATATCAGGAGGACGAGTCAATTGTTCAGTGGAAAAATACAGACCATGTGGCATTGCATCATCGCTTTGGATCATGACTGTAGTGTTATTTCCCCCATATTCGTGTTTGTAGCCACCACAACGATTCACTAGGTATAGTTTTATATTTGTCAATACATGAGCGAATGCATATATACGACCCTTTGTCTTGGGCATCATGATGCATGCTCTTGAAGATATCCCCCTTGCATTAATTGAAGAGATTTCATGGGTACATTCTATTATCCCTCAGATTTTCCCAGAAGTTGTAAGAAGAGGGAAAGGGGTCCGAGGTAACCACAAACCAACTTTTAGGTACATAATCTAGCCAATCTGTATCCAGAGAGGGCTCTCTCTTTAAGGTTTAGCTTTGTTTTATAAGATATTAGGCTAGTTATGAAAGCTTGGGGTTTTTGGTTGTGTTTGGGTGGTGAAATTCAGTAGCAGAGGGGTAGGACTGAATAGTTTAGGCCATTGGGCTAATGGAGTCAAAGAAGATGGCTCAACTAGATTTGGTTCTTCAACAAAGGATGGCTTCACAGGGCAAGATAACTAAACGGGGAGCAAATAGAGACTTGAAAAGATGGAATGGACTTAAAATGGATGAAGGGAAATTAA
This sequence comes from Pinus tabuliformis, assembly GCA_031772625.1. Lineage (NCBI taxonomy): Eukaryota > Viridiplantae > Streptophyta > Pinopsida > Pinales > Pinaceae > Pinus > Pinus tabuliformis. Next base: position 1,651,213,489 of record CM062820.1, on the reverse strand, counting down.
GAATCCTTCAACATGTTTTAAGAGAGGGAAAATGACTGATCACCAATAAAAAGCAATTAAGGATTTTTTACTAAATGATCATAAATGAGTAAACTAGGAAATAGGAGCAATTAAGAATTCACTGCTTATGCTAGTTTAGAAGAAAACATTTAGAATAAAAACGATTGAAGACAGATTGCACTTAAGCACTTTCTGAATTATTCTTTTTTGTTTTAATATTCAGATATGAAACACAATTGATATAATAAACAAGAAAACGATAACGCATGAGATATAAAATACTTATTTGTCCGGTGTTTGACACATGAATCCTATGAAAAGTCCTTTGTATTAATTCTTCATCCAGCCAGCCATGCAAGATTTGTCCAACAACACTTTATTCCAAAGTAATCAGTTTTACAACAATGTCTAAGAATCCACCCTCAATACTCCGAATGAGGGAGTATTTATACAAAAACTTACAATAAAAATATCTCATAACAAAGTGAGATATATTCTAGGATGACTAACTATATGTGACAGGAAACTAGAGACAGATGGTCTCGTAGATAGAAGATAGAGGCAAACTGATGGCTTGCTAGCCCTATTCTTGTGAATGTGCTAGAGTCAGGCCCTATGCTTGGGCATCTTGCTGTCTTCTTTGTAATTCTATGTTGGCTACCCTGTTTTCATTTTCTTACTGATACTCTTTACCTGCTCTGATACTCTTTAACCTGTTTGATCCTTGTTTATCTTTTTTTACCATCATTGACTATGGTAAAAAATGGAAATTTACCTTTTTACCAAGGGTAAATTACAAAATTTCAATCATATCTGCCCACCATTTTTCCTATGGTATTCTAGTTCTTTGAAGTTTTCTAAGGATCTCATCAGCCTCGGTGTATTTGAAAAAATTAGGCTGAACTTGGAACAGGTGTTTTATTTCATGCTCCACATAGAATAGGTTCTCTAGACTGTCAAAAAGAACTCTGCCTGTAGGTATTGCTTTTGGTGCAGCTGCACTAGAAGATGAGCCTGGTTATTTGCATACTTAGCCAACTTGTCGACATAGTCTATCTATGTCATCAGATTGTCATTGATAACTAAAGGAATCGGGAGTCCTTTACTTTGAAATATGCCAAATTTCAACATAAAATCATCAATTTCCTCTTGCATGTTTAGGCATCTCCTTTCCAAATTCTGCATTAGAGACATTTTAGTTAAAATCTTCTTGATTTCCAAAATAGTCCCTGTTCTGTCTCCAATGCCCAGTTCTTCGAGCTGGTACTTATTCTTGGTATTCAAAAAATTAATTAGTCTGGTAGCCTCCTCAGGCATCCTTCCTAATTCTGCCTTAGTTCTCTGGACTTCTTCAAGAGCTAGCTTTACCAAATCCATCTGCTCAAAAATTATTTGTATAGATGGCCAAACATCATTTATTGACTGAGTGATGTTGGTCCAAAGAATCTTCCTAATATCTGCTAAGGGTTTATCAAATGTGAGGTCTTTTTCTAATGATTTCACCTTTTGTTCTAACCCTTTGTTCTCCCTCACCTTTTCTACAAAATTTATCTTTGAAAGATCATATTTTTTTTCTAAGGTAACAAATTGTTCTTTTACCTTTTGTAACTCTGAAACTTGGAGCTTCAACTCCTCCATTGATTTTATCAATTCTTCTGTGCTTAGACCTGAGATACCTGCTTGTGCTGTTCCTGCTGTTGTTGTTCCTGCTATTGCTTCTGCTGTGACCATTGGAATGTTTGGTGCGAGAGCTGTTCCAAGTGTTGAGGGGACTGCAGTAGAAACCACCGAGATCACATTGGGAGGCTGAGAGGTCGACTCTCCCTGCTTGTCCTTCAATGATTTTTCTAATTCTTGTTCAGTCTCCTTCAGTTGTTCATTAAGTTTTAGGACTAAGTCCATCAGCTCTTCTTCAGACCTTTGTTGTATGACCTCAGCAGTCTGTGGATGTCATGAAGGAGGCAACTTTAGCTGCTTTCTTAAGGCAACTATGTCTTCATCTTTCTTTTTAATTAAGGCTTCTGCAACCTTCACATATTTTGGATCATGACCCAACCCAATGATAAATTCTTCTAAAGATTTTATTCTATTGTCTTTAGCCTGTGAGGAGGCATTCTCCAGCTGTAATTGGGCCGTTGCATTATTCAAAGAATTTTCTAGTCTTTGGGCCATCATGGCCTTACTAGTCAATGTAGAATAGACCATCTCCCCTGTTTATTTGTGTAACTCAATTTGGTCCAAGGGATGAATGTCCTTTGCCATGACCTCAAAATCGGTTTTGAGGTAATCTGCAGTTGATTGAGGCTGTTGCACTTTCGGTTTGAAAAAACTCATTATCATTTTACCTTCTTTGATGTCATAGGCTGACATCAACCTGTTCTGATTAGTGGGAGCCATTTTCAAATATTGATTGTAAACCTGGATCCTCAATGGCTCATTCCTGGCTTTTATGTCTTTAAAATTCTTCTTGATATCTGGATTGTCTTTTCGTGGGGGCTTGAAAGATAATACTTCTGCATTTTGTTGTCTCTCCAGCTCCTGTCTCTGTGAGCTAGAAGGTGTCCCACTTACTGGGAAAGTTTGATGACTATCTACACCTTCTTTTCTTTGACTATCAATAGTCTCTTCAAAAAATTCCTCTTCTGAAAGAGGATTTAGTCTATGCCTTTTAGCACCTGGCTGTTTTGAGGGTCCACTGGCAGGGGTAGCTACTTCCTTGTCTCTCTTTTTGTTCTTTTCCTCATTCAGAGGAGTCTGCAAGATTGGGGGTTCTCCCACATTGACTTGAGTTGGAGGAGTGTGTATGTGGGCCTGCTCCTTAGAAGTTTCAGGTTGTTTAGACATTATTGACTGTTCTGTAGCCTGAGTGCTTGTCTCTGTTTCTTTACCTTTGGAAGTCTCTGTAAGTGGTATATCAGTCTACTGGGAGTGCCTTTTAGAGGTCCCGGCTGTTGATGCACTTATCCCTGATGCTGACTTCTGAGAAGTCTCAAAATGTACATGTCCAAAAGAATCTAAGTCAAGAGTCTTTTCAAGATCTTTCATTACATTTTCTATGTTGACTTGCTCACTATCAATTGCTACTAAGGTCCCTTCCCTCCATTCATCCATGTTGGCGAATTGTTCAATCTATGGGATTCGATGGTGCAAATATGGTGACAGCCTATTCTTCATTCTTTTATCACAGATAAAGCTATGAGAGTCATATGGAACCCAACCAAAACTTTTGTGTAATTTAAGGTAATCTTCTAGAATTCTCTCTGCTTCTTTCCCTGCTTCTCTAGTGTTGCAGATGAAAGGGCCTAATTGATGTTTGATCCTGAGTTGTGCTTTCTTTTTGGCTTTAGTAAAATGAACCAGATCTGAGTTTATCATTTGCCTATAGTATTCCAATGCAAATAGTCTCATTGGAACATACTTTGGTAACTTGAAAGGGGAAAGTTCACACCCATACATCCTGATTTATGTATAATTCTGGTATAAATACCAGTCACCCACTCTGTACTGCTTGGAGAGCTGAAGGATCCTCTTAATGTCACCATTTATCCTGGGAGGGTAAATCCCTGTCAATAAGGTGGTTGCTGGATGAACAAACTGATCAATGAACTCGTTATATGAGTAAGGGGAATCAAAGGATTTATGGAAAATGGAAGTCCAAAAGATAACAGACCTTGGATTGCCCTTGGTGTCAAGTTTCATGGCAGGGAATGGGAAATTATCAGACTAATAATAAAGCATGAGATGATATATGAAGGTGGTATATTTAAAAACCCTTTCATTTTCCAGTCTCATGAATTGGTCATGAATTTTATCAGCAATAAAGGAGCCATAGTCATATTTGACAGTAGGGGGCTGTCCACGAGTAAAGATTGAAAACAACACTAGGGTTAATTCATCAACATACTCACTAGTGTTGAATACTGTAACTAAAGATATCATATCAACTATGAGTCTTCCCATATCTATAAAGAAAGTTTGAATATAAGGAGGTGGGCTCTTAGGCTGATGTTTCTGTAGTATGAAAGTCTGACAAAGGCGATTAAGTTCAGTTTGGGACAATTTAGTTGATTTCTCAAGTAAATCTCCAATGGAAATGGGAGTGAGAGCTTGACTAGAGTGAAATTGCAACATTTCATTGATTGATTCAGCAGTTATTGGGAAAAGGACTGTTTGGCTTGGAGACATAACTGCTCTGTGGTTAGGGTCATAATTGGCATGGCATTGATGAATTATATCAGGGAAAACATGGACTGAGGGGAGAAAGTATATGGGAAGATTGGATTCCCACAGTCCTAGGACATCAAAGCCATTCAAGTAGTCATCTCTACTTTGGCAAAAGACTTTGAGGTGATTTTTATTAGTGGTAAGGTCTTTTATTTGGAAGTCCCTATCTGCCAAAGGCAGATAGTCTAAATCTCGATGAGGGGCATTAATGGGTGCAACATTTAAAGCCATCGGGGTTTCCATTTCTGGTTCTTGTGGATTCAGAAGGAAACTGTGGTTTTCTTTGTGAAATGGGCAACACAGAGGCTATGGGGGACTTAAATGACGAAAATAATAACTGAATTATTATGAATTTGGGCCTTTTTCGTCAATTTATGGTAGAAACAAGTATTTTCAGGGTTTTTGTCGGGATTTTGATAACTACCTTTTTTGGGGATGAGCAATGAAATGCAGGTATTGGGCGTGGCTGGAGGGTTCTGATCGGCGTTGGCTGCAAGGTTTGGAGCAGGCTGAAAGCTTGAACTATTTGACCTCGACGTTCATTTGCATGGGCGCATAGGTTTGCAGAATAAAACAACGCAAATGATTTGTTTTTGTTTTATTTACAAAGTCAAAGGTTGTCGGGGTTTTGGATTTTAGGTGGGTGATGTTAGTGGCAAATGATATGACGTTTTTTCGTATGTGGGAAGGCGGTAAGCGGTTTCATATCGCACTGCTTATGGGGAAGGGCGGTAATAGTCCTCGAACCAACAATTCCATAGAGCTTTCGACACGTGGCAGAGGCACTGTGCAAAAACCGCTTTGTGATCGCACGCTAACGAACGGTCGCGCGATATGTATAATGGCCGTCAGATCCTAAGGACCTGATCGGACGGTTGTCGGGGAATATGAAGTGACGGGGTTATAGTGGAGGCGAGCCCGATATAATTAAGCGTTAATTTAATCATATCGGGAGAGGTGAGATAGGTCGGGGAGGTTATTAATTAACCATGAGGGTTAATTAATCCCGTTTAATGTGACAGGGAATTAATGGCTGTTAATTAGTTACTAATTAACTAATTAATCCCAATTAAGGATGTATTATGGTTATAACTAACCGGGGCGGGATATATAGAAATTTGGGGATTTATATAGTTAAATAATACGGGAGTGGGTTAATTTTTACAAGGGATTTATATAATAATATGTTAATAGTTAATATGATAATGAAATGAAAAAGCGCTAAGTGTAAAAATATTTGATGTGTGTATTTAAACTTAGGCTTAAAGTGAAAAAAGGGTTTTTATGAGAATTTTTGTAATTTTCCCAAGTAAAATAGGATTTTACTTAGGAAAAGACTTATGAAGGTGAATGAATAATTTATGAATGGCTTTAAGTACTTAGGCTTTATAAATTATTGGGCCGAGGGTCCAGTCCCTCCAGAAGTCAGAGAAATGCTCTGAGCCCCTCTAATTTAACAAATACCTTAGTATTTAGGGGAAATTAGTGAAAATTTAGGGAAAATGAGGAGGGGAGTTAATTATTATGACTTTGCTTTGCTTGAGATGCTTTCAATATAATACATGCTTTGGCCTTGTGATGCAAGTAAAAGATTAACACATTTAGAGTCATCATTCATCACATATAATTCTGCAACCATCATCTACCTACCCTACCTACTTTAACCTAGCATTTTTTCTTCTTTATTTGGGTGCACTTAGACTGGCAAACCCTTACCAAATTTTCTTTTCTTTTACATGGAGATGCCTATTTAAGTCTACACTTATTACATCCAAGGGCTCAGATTAAACTATTGAGATCCTTTTTCACTCTACCTATCTACTTATCTGTCAAGATTACATTGTTTGGTCAGATCTTTATTTTGTATATCTAAAACATGAAATTGAAATGAACTAGCCAAGTTTAAACTGTTTGACTATTCATAAATTATGGCATAGGTGACAAACTGCACACAATTGTTTATTATACATAAAGTAAATAGTAGTGGCATTTAGGCTTGCACACTTTCCTTGGTCTTTCTTTTTGTTGGGGTTCATTTTCTTTTCATTTTTTGACCATCTTTTATTCTTTTTACCCTTTGATTTTTCTTTTAGGGTATACCCTCTTTACATTTTTTAAATTTTTTGATTTTTTGAAAATATGGAAAACCTTTGCAACAAGGAAAGGATGAACATATTACATAGCTTATCAAGTCATTCATGATATATGACACCTATTGGTATAGGGGCATAACACATTCAAACCTTCAATGCATTGTCTGTCACTGTTTGTGTCCCTCAAGGTTTGATTGTGTGGCAACTTTTTCATGTCATGTATACACCCATTTGAAATTCTATTTGAATGGAATCGTTCTCCAATGCATTGTTCGAAGGGTTTCCTTTGCAGCACATGCTGATTCATTTTTTTGTTTTGTGTTTTGGATAGTTGCTCCCTTTAAAAAAGGTGCACATTGAATTATGTGCATTTCCACATCTTTTGAAGTACTAGATTCATGGGCAATAAGATTCTTGAGCTTAGGTAAACTACTAAAATTCACAACAACTACTGGCATTCTTTTGCGAGCAACATCAACAGCAAAGTTGTTACCATCATTGTCCTTACCACCTTGATGACCTGAATGCCTATCGAAAGTTGTACCTACTTTTATAGTCGGGCCAGTGGCTGTTGTGGGCCCAATGGTTGTTGTGGGTCCTATGCTCGTTCCTCCAACAACACCCTAACAAGCAATCATCCCATAGAATCTTGCAACTTGGATGAATGCTTTAACCGAATTGTTTGAAACAACATCAAACTAAAACTAGAAAGCATTTTGGAGACTGATTGCATATATAAAGGATTTACAAGGGCCTTCTGAGGTGGATGAGAAATCTGTGTTTGTTGATATTTCAAAATGGTCCAACCTGAGATCCTTCATGAATAAAAGATCACGAAATATCCTCCTCATATAAGCATAATCTGGTTTATCATCAAAGCGTAATTGGCAGCGATAATGAAAATACTTTGCAAACTCTGATGGGTAAGACTTGCACATGACCTCAATGGGAGTTGCAACTTTTTTCACTAATCTTATCATACTTCAAATTTTTTTGTACCAGCTTTCTAACCCTACCAGAAAGATTGCCTCTCCAAAAATACAACCTAAATCATACGCTAAATCTAATACCACTAATCCGGATACCCCTAAGATCTGAAAAATTGAAATGCCAGAAGAAAAGAAGAGAACACACAATAAAAAAACCACAAAGAAACTTTTTTTATTAAAACATATAATAATTGTAAAGACTACATTATGGTGGACAATCTGTCCTTTTACAAAATGTGACTTGTTACTTATAGCCTTTTTTTGTCACAATACCACAGGTAAATTCCATGTGTGGGTAAATACCATGGGTGAATGAATACCATGGGTGGATGTCACTTACAATACCATGGGTAAATTCCATGAGTGGAAAAATACCATGGGAGGATGAATACTAATGCCACTTACAATACCATGGGAAAATACCATGGGTGGATACCACTTACAATATCATGGGTAAATTCCATGGGTGGATAAATACCATGGGTGGATGAATACCATGGGTGGATGCCACTTACAATACCATGGGTAAATTCCATGGGTGAATGAATACTACGGGTGGATGAATACCATGGGTGGATGTCATTTTCCATTCGGATCACACATATCCAAGAGATACTAAATTATCTCTTCAACTTTTCTCAATGCTAAGGTGAGTATTCATGCTTCCATAACGAGCAGTTCCCATTTTCTCTCTGTAAGGGATGTGCTTGTGACTCACCGTGTCTCGATACCTCTTTGCAAGTCCAAAATCAATGAAATGTTATGTAACCAGCTCGCAAAATAGAAGAAACGATAGATCAAGGACTTCAAAATCAGCCTCTTCGAGGGGGCAACCTCCTTTACATTACATAATTGAATAAGTCTTGGATGATACAAATGACAAAACCTCCTTTCTATATATAGGAGTCTAAGGGGTCACAATGTAATCAAAGCTGATAGAACAATAATAATATAATGGCACAACAATAACAATAGTGGGCTTATATGGGGCACAATAATAACAATATACGGACAATAGGGATACAACAATAACAATAAGGGCTACAATGACAATAGTAATAGGGGAATCACTAGTATTATAGGGACCTAACATGCCCCTCTCCTTCAAAAAAGTGTTGTCCTCAATGCTTGAGTAGTTTTGGATGTTTCTGTATAAAATTCTCACCCTCCCATGTGGAATCTTTAGTGGTAAGTTATTCCAGTTGATGAGATACTCTTAAATTGATCGATTTCGTAGTTGTTGAGTTCTTGTTTCTGTGACTACTTTAGGTTCCAATATGTTTTTTCCTTCCTCGTCAAGTTTTGGCTTTGATTATATTGTGACCCCTTAGAATCCTATATATAGAAAGGAGGTTTTGTCATTTGTATCATCCAAGAATTATTCATTTGTGTAATGTAAAGGAGGTTTCCCCCTCGAAGAGGTTGTTTTGAAGTCGTTGATCTATCTTTTGTTCTATTTTGTGAGCTGGTTACATAACATTTGGTATCAAAGATTATCCGTTAAGAGTTGAAGAACTTGTTGTTGATGCTCGATGTGATCTACCACTGCTTGAACCTTAGAATTTTCTCTTAAATATGATGTGATTGATAGTATATGATATCCATAAAGTGCCATAAATGGGGTCATTTTTGCTGCAGTATGGAAGGAAGTGTTATACCACCATTCAGCCAGAGGAAACCATTTGACTCATTGTGTCTGTTTATCAGATACAAAGCAACGAAGATATCCTTACAAACATTTGTTTACTATCTCAGTTTGCCCATCAAATTGAGAATGATAAGATGAGCTATGAGCTAACTGAGTACCAAACAAGAAAATAATTTTGTCCAAAAATTTCCAGTGAAAATGGGATCTCTGTCACTTACAATAATCTTTGGGTTTCCATGTAGCTTTTGAATTGTTTCCATAAATGTAGTAGAAACTATATTGGCTTTAAATGGATGTGATAATGCACAAAAATGTGCATACTTGGTAAGTCTGTCAACTACCACCATGATGACACTCTTTCCTTCGGACTTGGGTAAGCATGTGATAAAATCCATTGAAACCTCCTCCCAGAGTTGGCTTGGAATGGATAAAGGTTGTAATAGACCTGGGGTCTTAATTGTTTCAACTTTATTTTGTTGGAAAACCAAACATTCTGCCACAAAATTTTGAATATCCAATTTAAGGCCATCCCAAAAAAATTCCTTCTTAACCCTATGGTAAGTTTTTAAAAATCCCGAGTGCCCTCCTAAGGGAGAGGTGTGCAATTCCATATGAATCTTTTGTTTGAGTTGGGAATTCTTACATAGGTATAAACGATATTTGTACCATAACGAATCATTTTTCTAGCTAAATGTATTAGATGTATTGGGATCTTGTTGTAACTTTTGAATGAGTGCCCACACTTCTTCGTCATTCTTCCATTCATCCCTTACTTCGTTTATCCAATCTGGTAGGATAATAGAAATGGCACAAAACAATGCTTCCACATCCTCATCCTTTCTTGAGAGTGCATCTGCCACAACATTTTGCTTCCCTTTCTTGTAGATGATTTCAAAGTCATAACCCAACATTTTTGTGACCCATTTTTGCTGCTCTTATGAAGATAATCTTTGTTCTAAAAAGTATTTAAGACTATCATGATCCGTTTTTACCTTGAAGTGTTTTCCTAATAGGTAGGGTTGCCATTTATTAAGTCCATGTCGTTTTGCCAACATTTCCTTCTCATAAATAGCTTTGTGTAAATACTTTCCTTTTATTGGATGACTTTTGAAAGTAATGGGTCTTTCTTCTTGCATTAAAATAGCACCAATTCCATTTCCTAAGACATCACTTTCCACAATAAAGGTTTTTGTGAACTCCAGCGCACATTGCCTCTTTAAGATGTTCAAAGGCCTTCGTTGCTTCTGGAGTCCATGAAAATGCATCTTTCTTCAATAATGTTGTTAGAAGTGCTGCTATTCACCCATAATTCTTAACAAACTTGCGATAATACCCTATCAACCTGAGAAATCCTCGCAGATGCTTTATGGATGTGGGGATTTTCCATTCTTTAATGGCTTTAATTTTACTAGGGTCTACCTTCACACCTTTGTGAGATACAATATGACCCATATATTCCACCTCTTGTACTCCAAAGAAACATTTGGAGCTTTTTGCATATAGTTGTTTCTCCTCCAATAGTTGGAGCACCCTGTCAACATGTTGAACGTGATCCTTCCAAGACTAGCTGTAGATTGGTATATCATAAAAAATTACTAACACAAATTTTCTAAGGAAGGGTTTGAAAATGGAATTCATCAAACCTTGAAATGTAGAAGGTGCATTGGTAAGGCAAAAAGGCATGACCAAAAATTCATAATGACCCTCATGAGTTCTAAATGTTGTTTTTGGAATATCTTTAGTCTTCATTCTGATTTGATGATATCCTAAACGAAGATCCAACTTGGTGAAGTAAATTGATCCATTCAATTCATCCAATAATTCATCAATGACAGGAATGGGAAATTTATCTTTAATAGTGAGCTTGTTGAGCTCCCTATAATCTGAACACATGCACCATGACCCATCCTTCTTGTGCACCAATACTACTGGAGTAGAGAAAGAACTTTGACTAGGCTGAATTATACCAGCCTCTAGCATTTCTCCAACCATACGTTCAATTTCACTCTTTTGGGCATAGGGATATCTGTAAGGCTCGATGTTTGGAGGAACACTTCCTGGAATCAAATGAATAGCATGATCATGATCACGGATAGGTGGGAGGCCTTTGGGAGTCTCAAATACCTTGGAATGATTGTCCAATATTTTTTGGAGATTTGGAGAAATATATGATTTCGATGTGGGAACCTCTAGCAAACATAATTGTGCAATTACGCCTCATTATTCTTTCTTTAGAAGCTTTGTCATTATATTAGAGTTGATTATCTTTCTCGGTTTCCCTGTGATACCCCTTAATTCAACTTCCTTTCCTTCCGAAGAAAATTTCATGAAAAGTTCTTGAAAATTAAAAGCTATTGTACCCAAGGATTGTAGCCATTGGACTCTAGTACAACATCAGCACCACCCATTGGAATGGAAAGAATTGGGCTACTCAATCCATATTCTCCCATGGATAGCTTGATATTATGGTACTTTCCAGAGCAATTTATGGTTCCTCCACTTGCAACCATCACTTGACACTCTGGTGTTGGATATAGGAAGCAATTCAATTCCTTGGCTATCTTACAATGAATAAAATTGTGGGTACTTCCCGAATCAATCAACACTATTACCTTTTTCTTCGTGATATGTCCTTCTATCTTGATATTTGAGGAGTGTTAATTCCGGCCAATGAATTACAAGATGTGGTCAAATTCATTTGTTCTTTCTCTAGGGTTTTTTCCTGGTGTATATTCTCTTCTTTTGACGTTTCTTGTTTCTTTTCTTCCTCCTCTTCACAATCTATGTAAAATAATTTCTTCTCAAAACACTTATGACCTTTAGTGTATTTCCTATCACAACTGTAACAAAGCCCTTTTGCTATTTTTTCTTCCAATTGTTGTGGTGTAAACCTTATAGGTTATGGAAGGCTAGGGGCAACAACACTCCCATCTTTATAGTTGTGAGTGGTAGGCTTCCTTGTTGCCATAATTTTTCTTGCCAACCTGAATGCCTTCTCCAATGAATCAGGTTCCCAAAGGAGAGCCTCATGTTGGATGTTATCCTTTAAAATCCCTATGAACACATCAATCCTATGATCCTCTGGAGTATCTTTTACCCTTATATTCAATTTTTGTAAGTCCTCAATGTGCTCCATCATTGAACCCTTTTGTTTGAGATTTATCAATTGGCTAAAAAAAGTGTTTCTTTTTGTATCCTCGTAATGTGCTATCATTTCTTCCGTAAAAATTGCCCAAGTGATAATTTGTTTATGAGAGCAAAGCGATCGATACCATAGAAACTGATTTGGTTCCAAAGATAATGTTACAATGCGTACCTTTTGTGTGTTTTGCACATTATGGAGATCAAAATATTGCTCCATCTGTAGTATCCATGTTACGAGATCCTTGCCATCAAACTTCCTCATATCGATCTTTGGAACATGGTGGGTCTTCAATCCACCATTAGAGTCTATGAAATCATGATTAACATTTCTTTTGTTCTCCTCATGAGTTTCCTTTACTACCCTTTCGCCATTAGTAAGCATTTATTGTAGCAAATTTGTCAAATCTGTCTTCAAATCTTCCATGTTGCCTTTAAGTTTTTCTTCTATACCATCCATCTTAGCTTCCATGCCTGTCTTCAAATATTCCATGTTGCCTTTAAGTTTTTCTTCTATACCATCCATCTTAGCTTCCACGCCTTTCTTTAAACCATCCATCTTAGCTTCCACGACTTTCTTTAAACTATCCATCTTAGCTTCTGTTACTTTTTGTGAGAGTGAATTTTGTTGCACTTGGTCTCATAATTTTGATATATCATGTTTCATTTCTCCCTCTTCTTCATTAGTCATGCTAGAGATTTCAGGTTGCTTACTAGGTGTTTCCATTTTCTTTCTTTGTGGCATCAATTAATCATAATAATGCTTCACTATACCCTTTGAATTCCTTCAAACTAATTTTTTAAACCAAACTTATGCAAAATTTTAAAAAAACTACACACCTTTTTTCACTTTGTAGGAGCTCGATATTGAATCTATTGTGTCTCTATAATTTCGGATCTCCAAGGTCTGAAATTGCATCCCACAGTAGCCCTCTGAGTCCTCTTTCAAACCCCGCAAGTCTGATCAATATTGGATCCTCCAAGGAAGAGTTATGCCAAAACTCCCACGATGACATGATTATAGACTGGTTCAGTAGAGTGAATTTTTACGAAGTGCCATGTGTCATTGTTTCGACCTTAGCACCTTAAATCGATACACAGAAAACTACAGGCCATCCTCTTTCTATAAATTTTACAAAATTTCAATTTGATGCTCAGAGAGAAAGGTATGACGATTTTCCCCAGGTCACGTGTTTGATATATAATTCGGGAGCTTGCAAAAACCCTACCTTCCTTGGATCCTATCTCCGAAGCGAGAAAAGATCTGAAATTAGGACTCGAGGTTCAACAAGATTTCGGCTCAAATGGATTTTAATTTTAGCTTCTGAAACTTCGTAGAAAAAGATTTATAGTGAAAATTCCATGATGACCTCTTTGGAGCAGCGAAACCCTAGAATCTAAAGCTCTGATACCAAATGTTATGTAACTAGCTCACAAAATAGAAGAAAAGATAGATCAACGACTTCAAAATCAGCCTCTTCAAGGGGGAAACATATTTTACATTATACAAATGAATAATTCTTGGATGATACAAATTAGAAAACCTCATTTCTATGTATAGGAGTCTAAGGGGTCACAATATAATCAAAGTCGACATAACAATAATAATATAAGGGCACAATAATAACAATAGTGGGCTTCTATGGGGCACAATAATAACAATATGGGGACAATAGGGGTACAACAATAACAATAAGGGCTACAATGACAATAGTAATGGGGGAATCACTAATATTATAGGGACCTAACATATACCCCTGATTTTCCCGCTTCTGCTTCAATGATGAGTGTGACATGAATCACCTTTAATGTAATGTAATGCTAGGTGATGAAACAAGGCCTTCACCATGTCATCATAGCCCTTTAAACACCTTGAATTGTGCCCTCGTGGAGGCTTTATGTATGTTGGTATCTTACATCTCAATGCAAATGCTTTGCTTTATTGTTCCTTTTGGTGGCTTTTAGCACATCATAAATGTATCCTTCCCTTTGTAGTCGTTCGGTGCCACCTTTTATAATTTTCGATGCATATTTCAATTAATGTATGTGTTGACCACCCATTGCATGCTCTAGAAGTGTGTGCAGGGTTCATGTGGGAATGCTTTATCCTCCATCTTCCCTACATTAGAGCATTGTTATGTCGAGGCATTGTTTAATGTAGATGTTGCACCATTTTCACTCATCGATGTTGTTTTCTCTTATTTTTCTATGAGAAAACGAAATAAAACATTTCATTAAGTCATCCCACATTAATGAGAATGAGGAAAATAAATAATGATAAAATAATCCACTTAAGGAGCACATATGTAATAATAAAAATTAAGGTGTTACGAATTGTATGAGTGCAACAAGACATGCTTAAATTTGGAAATCAACTCAACATTCAAGCACCTTAATGGGCCTACTAACTGTAGGCAACCATGCTATTATATGAGGTCCAAGCTGATGTCATAATTATAGGATAAATGCCTGGAATTATTTGTTAACATGCATATTAGAGAGTGAGGACTAATTCAAAGCAGGGTTGGACCTTCAATCACATAGTCTAGGGTTATAAGGATGCAAGGGAAATATATAATTCTCACAAACCCTAATGCACATGTTGAGATGGGGAAACCAATCATGAACCTAAGGGATAATGATGATCGATGACTCTTACCATGATTCCCTGCAACGTCGATGAGAATGTTCCCTTATAGGCATATGAATTAGGTTGAAACACGAAGAGGAACCTTCATGTTGACAATCTAGGGTTTCTCCCAAACCCTAATATGGTCAACCATAAGGAAGGCCAAATTAAAGTCATGCCCATCCACGCATAGGTGCCTCCACTAATTGGCAATGTACACTATAGGAGGATAGGCTTCGAAGTCACATGCTCTCAATTCTCCTTGAAGTGACAAACCTTCAAACCCTAATGCAATCATAAGGTTTATAACTAAGATAAAACATGATGCGTGGTTGCAATGTGTGAAGTGTGAGTGGGCACATCAGTAGGATTTGATAGGAAGCTCATGGGGAAAGTAACCAGTGGAAAACTTTATCAAAACCCTAATAGCCTAGGGCCAGTAAAAAAAGGGGGACCCAAAATTTAGGATATGCCCAAAAAATTTGTGTGTTGATGTAGCGGCTACAACAATTGGTGAACCACTGGTAGAATCCAACATTTCTGCCAACATCCCTATCATAGTTAGAGTCCAGATAATTATGCAAGGGAATATTAAACAGTCACTATGGGTACCTCTTACATTACCTTGACCTTTACATATATGCCTTCCCTTTGTGTCTCAACTAGGTCCTACTAGTCAGTAAACACCCAATTAGAAGTTCACACATGCCAGTATTTGATGATGATGGAAAGAGCGAGGAAGAGGGCTTATTGTATTTAGATTATTTTTTAAATAAGTTTATGGTGTTGCTACGTTGCCAGCAGGCATAGACAATACCCGACAAAGTCACTTCAAGAAATGATAGATGTTGCTCTGCTGCGAGCAAGCCTGGTCAGTACCTCGGCGGATTCGTTGCATTACCTCTCTACACAGGAAGCCTTTTTCGATCCTTTACCCTTTATTTAATTTCATTTTCTTTATGTGCGCATTAACACTTATTATTGGCCATTTATTGCGCCAGGACGTATGAGGGATCCCAACTTATTTTATGAGCAAGAGAGGTTGTTTCTTGTTTGAAAAAAACTAGCAGATATTCTGGTTTAGGTTTTCCCTCATACCAATCTTCCACATCTCATATTCAATTAACGGGCGAACCATGAAAACAACCCATTGAAATATTAAAGACTATGGTGAGCACAAGGTTCAGGTTATGGGTATAGGTCATTTAAACTAATTTGGGTTCCCCATAAGCAAATTGTTCATATTTTCCTTGCTAATGACTTAGACTCATAGGAAAGATGTCCATGATATAACTTTGATGACCGATTCTAAAAGAAGCGACCTCTTGGAGTAACCATCACAACCACGCACGATCATTAGGTCTAGGGTTTTAATACAAGGGGAAGGTGACCATGGAATATCGTCTAGGGTTTCAACATGTGTGAAGAGGTCAAAGTAATCCATTTACAGTTTGAGCATGCACAAATGGGTGTGAGAAAACTAGCCATAGCATCAAAGGATTGAAGTCTCCAAGTTTGTGAAGGCTCATGTAGTTGCATGCAACATAGGGGAAAATACGATGCTAGGTCAATGGCTAGTTTGTGCTATGCCAGAAGACAAATGCATGATGTAATGCAAAACGTAGGGCTTATGATGCAATGAAATATTTTGTTATGTAAATGTGCGGAAGAGATCAACAAATTGTGGATAAAAATAACCATGCAAAGATGTTATGCACACTATGCAGCAATGAGTGGTGCAATAATATGAAAGCAAGTTAATGGAAAATTGAAATGTGGGAAACTACACTACCTACAGTAAGGAAAACAAAACATAACAAATTTAAACCCTAAAGAAAATGATAAGTATCAAACCTTAATCAACAAATCAATAAGTAAAACCTAAAACCTAACTTGTCTAAACCCTAAACCCCAATTTAACTAGAGAGGAGGTCAGGTCATGTGAAATCAAACTTCCAATGCAACCATCACAACAGTTCCCCATCTGTAAAACAAAGATGTCAATGATTAGAATCTGTATTAAGAATTGTGCAAAAACCAAAATACTAACTTGTGATACATGCATAAAAAGAAGAAGGCCATGTCAACTTATACAAAAATGTGCTAGGAAGACCATTTAAGCCAAACTGCAATCCAATCCTGGTAAGCATAAAAACAAACTTGAAATCTATAATCATCCAGCCATGACATATATCCATTCATGGTTAACCCTAAATCCAACGTAAGTGGGGCAAGATGTTGCCTATTAGCAGAGGAATTCGCCAGATAAGATCCTTCAAGCCATTCAACAACCTTATCATGACATTGAGGATGATCAACCTGATGACTTTGAAAAGAGGGACTTTCGCCAGGTGTAACTGAGATGCAAGAGGACTCAGGCGTGGAAACCCTAATCTCGGAAACCATAGTTTAAATGTGTCCATGGATTTCAGCGAGGGTGTGAGGACCTGACATAACCATCAGTGGAAGCTGAAGTGCCTCATCGTCCTAAAAAATCTCTAAACCTTCGAATGACAAGCCATAAAATATCGGTAGTTTCATAAGATTAACAGATGAATGATGTTTCTGGGAAAAATAGTATTCCTAAAGAATGCTAGCTCTCTAGGTTTGGTAGCTACCCTAGAAACAACAATTTAAAGCAATTCAACGATTTCTTCTATATGTAACAGATAAGAGAAAGATAATGGAACCAACCTGGAACTTCCACTTGATTCCTTGCTTGATCTCTCTCCCCTTTGACAGAACCCGCAACTCCTCCTCGTACTTAACACGCTTGGAGGGTACCTGCACAAGTATAGCAACAAAGAATCGTCAAAGCATCGTGATCTATTACAACATAAACATTACAAAATCATATATATAATGAACAAATGATAGCATTCACAAATGATAACCTTCACGATTGCACAATCATATGGAAGAAAACTTGAAGAACTTTATTAATAGAAGGGAGAATTACAACCCAGTTGTCTGATCCAGTGTCATCCTCCTAGCTTCAATCCTTCTTCACCTCATGAAATAGCAAGATCACTCCAACAATACAATGCTCTTTCCTCAATTACAAATTATCAACACTTACTTGTAATTCACAACATTCCATCCTCTGGATCTCTTGGATGAGGGATCCATTTATAGATGTGTGCAAGGGTGTGAGTCATCCATGGGGTTTGATTAGTGTCATTCCACTTGTTACAATTGGTTCCACAAGAGAAGGGATAACTGAAGGTTTAAGATCCCTTATTCATCCTTGGGTGAATTCAGAGAGGCAAGTGGCACATGAGAAGTTTCTAGAAGATTCCATGAGCATCCACTTAGCAAACTGTCCCGGAAATTTGTCCATCCTCGCCCATCACACCCTATAGAAGGCCTAAACAGTATGCATCGCACCCTGGTAGTGGAGCAGTTAGTATGCATCGCACTTTGCTAGTGGAGCAGTCAGTATGGTTCAGTTTAGGCAATTTATGGATGGTTTCTCAGATGGAACTTTTGGGGAATGATGTATTCAGATGATTATGTTCCTTTAGGGTATGAAACAACTCTTTTAGGGGTTGAATGAGCCCTAATACATTGACATATAAGTTGGGGTTGATGTGCCCAAATATGTCTATAACAGTTGCCCCCTAAAGCATGAGGTCGTAAATATTCATGTCGGGTGAAATGCTTTATCATGAGGATTCGAAGTTTCGAACTAGAAGGTGACCTGCATAAGTTACAATACAATACGTCATTATAATATAATTTCATGATATAGCTAAGGGAGGCATTCCCATGCTCAACTTTATAAATTTCATTTCATGTACAGAGATTAGATAGTCGTCTGCAGATACAGACTGGTGATTCTTCACATATACAATCATCATCCATGGTTAGGATGACCATCTTTGTAGAGCTTTTGTACATTTGATGTTTTTATCTCCTTGAATATATCACAGCCCGGATGGATGGAACTAGATCTGGGGTCTTCAAACTTGTTCAATCTTCGCTCGATGTACAAGTCAATCCATGTGAAGAGACGTTCTGAAGTCGAACATGGAAATACATCGCTTGATTACCAGCCAATGATGTAAGCTATTAACAGACGCGAGAGGAATCATCGATAATGATAATGACCCTCAAGGTACTACAGTACAATTCACGTGGTGTGAATATATGATCCGATGTTGAACACCACACAAAATCTTTCGGTCGAAGGCCATTGATGTCAACCTGTCGCTGGAAGTGAGAAACTTGCCATTGATGTATGCAAGCTTCAAAGCACTAAAGGAGTTGTTTTTAAGTCAACTTCTTGGATAATGCACTGATGTCGACAAGAAGTGACTCATCGTAGGAGGGTCTTGATGTATCCCACATCTACGACATGAAACAAAGCAAATGATTTCTGGAGGTGAAAATGAACTAACTACACAAGGTTCAGGAATGGCGGTCATGAAAAAATGAAGGTTGGAGGTATTGTAGTGGACGAGACATTAACTGGATTGTGATTTCTCAACTGAATGACTTCTCTTGAACATGTTGGTGACACTGAGATGAATTGGTAGCGTTAACCCCAAAAGATGGATGGTATGAAAGACCAATGGTGAGATGACCGGTGAATGGAATAACCCAACCCAACTCAATAATGGAGATGAAGTGAAAGTGTCATGTTCAAGAGCGACCTACTACCATAAATTCTTCAAGTTTTTTCCCTTTTTCCCCAGTCATTGCTGACCAGTACCTCTTTATTTTTGTCAAGCTTGAGGAGGATAACATATGCTTGTTCTATAATTCGCCCTTTGGGCAAACCTGTCGCTATTTGATGTTTTAACGAGTCTAGCGACAATGAAACTCGGTCTCGTCTAGAATGGATAAGTTTGTCGCTATTGTTTTAACGAGTTTAACAAAAAGGATAACTCGGTCCTTTTCATGTTTAGAGAGTTTGAAAAGGGACGAAAAGAAAACTCCATAAGTTCTTTTTCGTAAAGTAATCCCTCAGGTCCGAAAAAGGATAAAATAATACAGGAGGGATGGCATTTCCAATCACTTTAACGAGCTGAAAATGACAAGCGCTCGACAATCTTTTCATGTTTAACGAGTCTGAAAAGGGTTTAAAGAAGACTCAATTTCTTTTTCGTAAAATAATCCCTTAAGTCTGAAAAAGGATAAAATAATACAAAAGGGATGACTTTTCCAATCACTTTAACGAGCTGAAAAAGACAAGCGCTCAACAATCTTTTCATGTTTAACGAGTCTGAAAAGGGTTTAAAGAAGACTCGATATTGAGGAACGAGTGGTGTCTCGGGTAGCAACTGGTTCCGGTGATGTTGGAACTTCTCAAAACATGTTGAATTCTATGAAGAGGCTGGCTAATAAGACCACTCATTGCAACTGTTCCTCAAAAAGGATAAACAACCAAGTGAGAGCGTATGATCGACCAAAGGGATGGTGGTGATGGGATGTACACAACCAAGGCTCAAAAGGCTGATAGAATGGAAATCACAAAGGTTAATTATTAAGAATGGTTTTATTTTTAGACAAGCTTGAACCATGGGGGAACTATGCTTGGAGTCAGTTTCATTTTTTACACAAGCTCGAAACAACAAAACTATGCTTGAAGTCAGTTTCATTTTTACACAGGCTCGAGATGACAAAACTATGCTTGAAGTCAGTTTCATTTTTACACAAGATGGAGACGACAAAACTATGCTTGAAGTCAGTTTCATTTTACACAAGCTCGAAACGACAAAACTATGCTTGAAGTCAATTTCATTTTTACACAATCTTGAAATGACAAAACTATGCTTGAATTCTGTTTCATTTTTACACAAGCTTGAAACAAAAAAGTTTGCTTGGAGTCAGTTTCATTTTTACACAAGCTCGAAACGAAAAAACTATGCTTGAATTCAGTTTAATTTTTACACAAGCTCGAAACGAAAAAACTATGCTTGAAAGATGGTTTGCATGCCCCCAGCATGATGAAAAGGAGAGTCTCCTGTAACTAGATGGAAAATCACTGCGGTGAAGCAGGACGGTTATCCAACACCTTCTTGGTTTCGTCTAGAATAGACAAAGGTGAATGGTGTGATAGACCAATCACATAACCTACAGGGAAACTTATCTTTACCATTAGGTGCATGCCCCCCAAGCTTCATTACATTCACCAGACTACTCATGGCTATCAGGTGGATGGAATGAAGGTTTATGTGTTACCGTTGATGTAAATGAACTATTTAGGGATGATGATTGACTTGGAGCTAAGCTTGGACCGGGGAATGAAAGTTGGTCAATGGTGACAATCTTGCCTTCATGCAGGAAATGCATCACTCGAAAGAGTGTTGAAACAATTGCTTCCATGTTATAAACATAGTCATGCCCTAGAAGTAAATTGTAGTCTAACGGTCCTGGGACTACCATCACGTTTAGATAAATGGTTTTCCTTCCCAAAGTAATAGGTAACTTAGGAAGGATCCCTAATGGTCGACTGGTTCCTTTGTTAAAGCCTAACAGATTCTGTGTAACAGGTATAAGTGGTGGCAAACCAAGCACTTTCCAAGCAGTTGAGGAAAGGATACTCACTGATGCACCTTCATCTATAATAGTGCCAGACACGATCATTTTACAAACTTGTACTATGATCCAGAAAGGTATATAGGAAGGAAGGCGGGATCTTGCTAGTCGATTCCAATCAAAGGAAGTGACTAGACTACTTGGAGGGGGTACCGAAGAAACGGGAGAATTACCTCCTTGAGTTACGAGAACTAGAGGATTTTCCTCCTGCTTGAAGGTACAGGTGGATTTCCCCCAATCTCATTAGAATTTGAAGTAACAAAAATAACTTGAACGGTATCATTTTCACTCTCTTTGGGAAAGGTACGATTAGCTGAAGGTGAAATTGGGTCAACTGTTACCTCGACCTGTTGACTTTGGTCGGGTATAGACTCATAAGATTCACTTTCAGAGAGAGTGGTTTCGACCGACGGTTGATTTAAGTCAGTTAGTTTTTCAACTAGTGAAGGACTTAGGGAGAGTTTCCTGTAACCAAATGGAAGTCGTTGCGGATTCGTCACCATATGTCTCAACCTAAGATCAACTAAGGAACAGGGATGTTATTCCGAATCCAATTAATTTTAATGACGCTTGGACACAACTTTGCTTTTTCAGTTTTTAAGAGTCGAGAAAAAGGTAAAGATGACTCTAGTCTCCTTCGATTTTTAATGAGCCTGAAAGGACAAGTGCTCAGATGGACCTTTTCTTTTAAAGAGTCGAAAAGGAACGAAAGTGACTACTTTGGAATATCTAGATAGAGGGATTACCAAACCAATCACAAAACTGCAATATACACCTTGGTGATAAATTAAAGAAAAATTACCAAGGACTTATGTACGACAGTCAATCTTCCCGAATACTGTGTTCAGTGCATTGTGATCAATAAGGCAACAGACTCAGTTTCCTATGGATAAAGGATTTAAGCCTATTGTGGTCTCCCAATATATACGCGACGGTACGAGGAGCACAAGTCCATGCTAGAACTTTTCGTATCAAGGAGGAATCACCCAACCTTCAATGACAATGATAGCCACTAGTTTTAACGATGCCGGAACACGTCACTAGCCTAGACCTCTAGATATGTTGCGTTAAGTTCCAAAGTGTTGTTAGGTTCCTTGAAGTCGATTTTAAAGTTGATCTTATTTAGAGTTTGCCTTTCAATGGTTCACTGCGTGATGATGATATAAAATTCCTAAGATGCAATCTACAATGATAAACAATTGTTGTTTATTTGAACAATGAAAATCCTTGCTACTAGGGAAAGAAGATAACAGTGCTTTTAAACAAAGAGCAAAGAGCACACACTAGTGCATTTCCCTAAATCTTCTTTTCGCACACAAATAAAAAAATATGCTAAATGCAAATGCATGTATTTGTTTTCGTTCTTCTTAATGTGAAAAATGCCAAAAAGGAAAACTAAATGCTGCAAAGATCTGAAATATTTCACTCAAAATGACATTTTCGACAATTTCTTCTTCAAAAGAGAAAGGAAGACTCCACGACACTTTTCAATTTTGAATAAAAATGCTTTCGACACTTTGAATATAAAAAAATCAAATCAAATGCATGAATAAAAAGTTCAATCGATTATCAAGGGAAGGAAGAATTCACGACACTTCTCTTTTCGACACAAAACGACAATTACGACACTTTTTGTACCAAAGCGACAAACCAATTTAAACAACTTTTCGACAAAGGATTGTAAATGAAAAAAAAATACACAAAAAAACATTCACTAATCCTAATGTAATTGAGGCTGATCTAAGTGATACAAATAAGCTTCAATAAAGAGGCACTGTTCATATGCAACAAAACAACCAAACAACACTGAAAACAAGGTCAAAACCCTCAATTTCTAGAATGGAAAAAGAGCTCAGTCAATCATCACACCTAGGCTTCACAGAATATGAGATGCATCACACTTATTGCACTCGGGAGGTGCTATGCATACTGAGTCACAGTGGGAGACAGTGCAATGGTCCAGGGAGCGCAACTGAGATGGGTTTTGGCTCAAATGTGGAGCTGTTTTCAATGAGTTAAGGTGAGTTTTGATGAACAATAAAGAGCAAAGTATGATGGAGTGTCTTGAGAGGTTACTGAGCTACCAAAAGGGCATCTAGATGTGCTTGCAAGTTAGATGTTCAATTCATAAACTAAACCAGAGATTGACTGAAGCAGCATTCATCTACTATGCAATTGCAAAGCAAGAGTAGTTCGAAGGCTACCTGGCTGATTTCATGCTCTGTCTATAGTTTATCAAATTGAACATCAAACAATCAATAATAACAAACAAAGATCTAATCGTTCCCTAGAAAATTCGCCAATTTGTTTCTAGGAAAACTAGTATTCCTAAAGAATGCTATCCCTCTAGGTTTGGCAGCTACCCTAAAAACAATAGTGTAAAGCAATTCAACGATTTCTTCTATGTGTAACAGATAAGAGAAAGATAATGGAACCAACCTGGAACTTCTGCTTGATTCCTTGCTTGATCTCTCTCCCCTTTGACAGAACCCGCAACTTCTCCCCGTACTTAACACGCTTGGAGAGTACCTGCACAAGTACAAAAACAAAGAACCGTCAAAGCATCGTGATCTATTACAACATAAACATTACAAAATCATATATATAATGAACAAATGATAGCATTCACAAATGATAACATTCACAATTGCACAATCATATGGAAGAAAACTTGAAGAACTTTATTAATAGAAGGGAGAATTACAACCCAGTTGTCTGATCCAGCATCATCCTCCCAGCTTCAATCCTTCTTCACCTCATGAAATAGCAAGATCACTCCAAAAATACAATGCTCTTTCCTCAATTACAAATTATCAGCACTTACTTGCAATTCACAACATTCCAGCCTCTGGATCTCTTGGATGAGGGATCCATTTATAGATGTGTGCAAGGGTGTGAGTCATCCATGGGGTTTGATTAGTGTCATTCCACTTGTTACAATTGGTTCCACAAGAGAAGGGATAACTGAAGGTTTAAGATCCCTTATTCATCCTTGGGCAAATTCAGAGAGGCAAGTGGCACAGGAGAAGTTTCTAGAAGATTCCATGAGCATCCACTTAGCAAACTGTCCTGGACATTTGTCCATCGTTGCCCATCACACGCTATAGAAGGCCTAAACAGTATGCATCGCACCTTGGTAGTGGAGCAGTCAGTATGCATCACACTTTTCCAGTGGAGCAGTTAGTGCGGTTCAGTTTAGGCAATTTCTGGATGTTTTCTCAAATGGAACCTTTGGAGAATGATGTATTCAGATGATTATGTTCCTTTAGGGTATGAAACAACTCTTTTAGGGGTTGAATGAGACCTAATACATCGACATATAAGTTGGGGTTGATGTGCCCAAATATGTCTATAACAAATGCATATGGTCATAATTAGCTGTGACAAGACAATTATCAATGAACATATTGTTGATTAGATTATATGTCTGAATACTGATAGATTAGCAGTTCAACATATTAGATTCTACAGATTCCCAAGAATGAAGTGAATCAACTGGAAGAGTCTCAGGTAGAGGAGGGGTTAGGCGATTGGTACCTCCCCGTAGAGGGGATTGTAAGGCATCATCTACTTGTATATGTTCATAAACTGTGATGGTTGGGCAACAATAAAAATAATTGAGATAATGGACGATGTACGCTCCTTAGCAAACAAATAAGGGTCTGGAGATTGATGCATGTCAGCTGATAGAGGATGGAAAAATGTGCTCAGAGAAACATCACTCGAGTCAGAGGCTTTTCGAGGTGAGCATACATTCGTCAAGATGATGCCGAGAGGAGCATGGTGCGCAGAAACCCTAGTTTGACTTGGTTCAGGGGTCTCATTAGGACCGTGAGAACCTGGCATAACCATCAGCGAAAGTTGAAGTGCCTCAACTTCCTAATGAGTCCTTGAACTTTCACAAGGTGCATCATCAAATTCCAGCGGCTTCGTAATGTCAGTAGGTGGATACAAATGATAATCACCAGAGGTGTGAGTGAATATGTTTTCGGTATAATGAAAATCATTGAAGCCACTAGTTTGATCAGGTTGGGTATTTGACACATAAGGCTCTTCCTTGATTGAGGGTGAAGAGGAATTAATGAGAGAACTATCTTAAATTGGCCAAGATGTAAGGCCTTCTTCTTCACCTGTTAAAGATTGTGGATGGAAAATATTAGGAACAAGAGATTCATCATTATCATAATGTTATTGTGAAACATCGTCCTCATGTTCATCACTGCAACCAATACCAACAAGATAAAGTTCTGAATGGTTTGTAGAAATCACTGGTGTGGTAGACTTATAAAATAAATCAAGGTATAATGGATGAAATGGTTCAAATGAAGGAGCACCAAGGCTCACATCCTGCACTAACGGATTGGCATGTATGTCATAGTTCATGGATTTGATAGGAAAATCAACTTTATGTGAGATAAGACCCAAGCCATTGTCGACAGGGGAATGAAATCCAGGAATAGAGTGAAACGTCTTCAATGGGCTCGATCTTAGTTTCATCAACAGGGCGAGATGTTATATCAACTTGATCTTCAGATTCAAATTCAAAAGGATGTATGAGAGTTTTGGAGGCAAGAAAATTTGATTCATTTCCGTGAAAGCACTTTTCATCATCTGAACCATTTATGACCGAAATTTCATTATGTAACAAATCAGGAGGAGGATGAGAAATATCACAAATAGTAATTTCCTCCTCAAAGGCTTGAGGTTGCTCTCGACTGAGAGAGGTAGGCAAGACAATATTAGGGATAAGATTTGGGAAACTTGTAACTTGTTGATTATCATGATACTCATAAGAATCAGGATTTGTTTCAAATGGAAGGTGTTGCAGAGAAACGAGAACCAACTATTGATAATTTTCACTCAGATACACCCAATCGACATCTCTTTCAGGAAATTCAAAACATAGATGAACAAATATAGCAACAAAATCCTTTGAAGATTCTCCAGGTTTCATCCTAAGCTCATTTATCCTTCTAAACACATCTTGACAATAGTACTTGTGAAAGACTTGTTAGAGCTTACAGATGAGTTGCTTAAACCAATGGATGGAAGTTGTTGGCAATGTGTGGCACCATCTCTTGACGCGAACTTCGAGGGTGAGGGAGAAGAGCGCACACACAAACTCTTCGTCATTGATTTTATAAGGTTTGCAAAACTTAAGGAGATAAAAAAATGTGCTTGGATAGGGATGTTCCATCCTCGCCATCAAACTTTAATTGAGACAAGTGATAGAGGGGCTCATCGGGGATTGAAAATTTAAAAATGGAGAAATTAGATAAACACCCCAGGAGAAAGATTCAGGATGGAGCCATTTACAGATATGAGACTAAACTACAGGCTCCAAGGGCCCAACTTGTCATCTGTCCCTCCTTCTAGTGCCAGTTTGTTGACGGGCTGAAATGTACTGCCAACAACTAGGGGGGGTCTCCCCGATGTGAAGTCTCAATTAGACCTTACACCATTTGGGATAGGAACCCATCCGGTATGTGGGCATGTCTACCACCATGAATATTTCCGCTCTTGGTTATCAAATGAGAAGTTTTCAGAGTGGAGACAATAATGAAATGTCTAGTGAAACAAAATCAGCCCAAGATTGACAAACTGCAGAAAGAGGTACAAACAAGTCTTAACATCAATAAGAAGAGGTATGCCATGAGAGGGATCAGTGAGCCAAAACCCAATCAGACATACAAAAACAAGAACATGCCAGAAGTTAATTGCAAAATAGTTCACAATAGATCACTGACATGGCAAGAAATAAGTAAACACAAATTCGAAAGCAAAACATACATGCAACAACTATGAATGAGTCCATAACATATTGCGTATATGAAAGCACACATACAAATACAGTGAAAATACCAGACAACCAATACAACCACCATGAGTAAGCATGGGAATCAGTGCCAAACATGAAGAACATCTTATTAATGTTGCTACAACTTCAAGTACATATATTGAAATTGGTCAAAACCCAATGGTGGAACATGGGTTGGTCATACCATTGCCCAATACAAAACTATAGCCTCACTGCAACTCCACTTTGCTAGCTGCCAAGAGCTGAGTGCCTCTGGCTCTCAATCATAAATCAATAATATAATCATAGCCTCAACTCAAGTGCTAAAGTCCCTTCACAATGAGGCACGAGGGAACATTTATAGAGATGAGGTGATTGTTCACCTACTGTGACCCTTGACCTCTCCTCATGACTCTTGAACTTCCCCTCATGGCTCTTGAACTTCCTCACTACTCTCTCATGCCTATTTCTTTTACATGATCAAATCAGTCTTAGCATAGTTGTTGATAGTATGGTGACTGATATTTACATTACGATGAAGGATAAGAGGAGGATGTATAGGGTCGTTGGAAACCCTAGAATGCTTGTTACCCATATGCTGCAACGATGCGGTTGTTAGGTTCTGAGACATGCCTATTTTCTTGCTAGTATGGCTCACTTGCATTCATCCATCTTCAGTTGATGTGCCTTGGAGGTTATTGAGAGGTTCTTGGAGGTTGTAGGGACCATCTGGATTGCTAAAGGAAAATCCTAGCCATGCAAGCTTCATGATAAACCCTAATCCTTCTGCATAAACCAACATCTTTCTTCCTTCCTTCTACATTTTGTGGTTGAGGCAACTTTAAGTGATAAAAAAATTTAACATCGCCTTTACCAATGAATGTGTGGTTTTGTTTTGATGTGCTATAATCACAACCCTTTGGAACAAGTCGCAACGAGTCTCCCTTTTGAAAACATGCTCCATAACCCTACAAGCACATAATCATTAATTAAAACCCAAGATAAACATATGAAGATAAGACAATAAATAATTGCTACAAATAAAATAAATTCATGAATGATCAATTTGAGGGGTAAGAAAGATTTATTTTTCATGAGTGATGGTGATGGGTTGTTCATCATCATTTTATTTCATCCTTTTAACAAAGGGTATTTCCTACTTTGTTAGCCTCTCATCGCATATTCGCATCCTTGATTGCCATGCACCTTTTAGCTTGTCCATATAACACTTTATAGTGTTGCACCTGTGAGTAGCCTAGAATACATCAATTAGCACATTTCTTATTTTAACGCGATCTTTGATGCAATATTTACTATGCGCCTTCATTGCAACACTTGGCCTTCCAAGATAACACTATTTCTGGCACACATGTTCGCATCCATTACCATTCAAAATCCAACTAGGGAAGTGCCACCTCAACCAAATCCAATTTTACATATGCATATCATAGTTTTCCTTTGCATGGAGGTCACACGTGATTGGAAAAGTCGCAAGGTCACACAGTAGTGTGGGTCACATGGACCTATCGCATTCAAGGACTGTTCAAGGACTGTGACTTATGAGGTCGCATGTTGTACTATAATGAAGGTCACACTTTCTAGTTGTTCTTGGAGTGTGTCTCTGCAACCCAGCGACTTG
Organism: Pinus tabuliformis; assembly: GCA_031772625.1. Classification (NCBI taxonomy): domain Eukaryota; kingdom Viridiplantae; phylum Streptophyta; class Pinopsida; order Pinales; family Pinaceae; genus Pinus; species Pinus tabuliformis. The sequence goes on along the minus strand of CM062820.1, from coordinate 1,651,184,786 downwards.
GGAGAGGTCGCATAGTCGGGATGGGTCGCATTTTCCGATTAAGTGTTGAATCCTTGGGGTGCGACCTGGAGACCAATGGAAGGGGATGAGACTCTACGACTTATGAAGATCACGTAACTACGATTCTGGCAAGGTCACACTTCATCCGGGAGTGTTGTAGGTTGGGAATGTGACCAACGACCAAACCAAGACATACTTCGAAACTCTAGACTGTGGCTTCAGCCACGACTTGTATCCCGCTAAATCCATGGTTTCGTGCCTGGGCTTACTTGTATTCGCATGACGAGGCCAATAAATGTTCGGAGTAATATCTAGCTCATTTGTGCATAGGAATCAATCCAATGCTCCTCGCATATATATAACATATGTAATTGTGCGCCTCACATATATATAACATATGTAATTGTGCGGTGGTATGCATATGAGGCGATCTCTGGTCGTTGATATGTGGGCACCGTTTGCAAGAATTATGTTCATCGGTATTGCAACCCTTTTGGTTATATCAACGTTGCAGCGACGTGGGCTCCTTGTACAACCCTCTATCATATGTATTAAAGAGTGCTTTGCTTCATAACTGATGTTGGTTTGTAGTCCCGTGTGTTGTTTTGTAATCATGACCCTCCAAAGAAGCGTTCCATAATCATGGCGCATTGTGATAATATCCATATGGGGAGGACGGATCAGTTGTTTGGTGGACAAATACAGACCATATGGCATTGCGTCATCACTATGGATCGTGCATGTAGTGTTATTTCCCCCATATTCGTGTTTGTATCCGCCACAACTATTCACTAAGTATAGTTTTTTATTTCTCAATACATGAGCAAATTCATATATACGACCCTTCGTCTTGGGTGTCATGATGCATGCTCTTGAAAAAAACATCTCCCATGCGTCGATTGAAGAGATTTAATGGGTGCATTCAAACCTTCAATGTGTTATCTGTGAGTGTTCGTGTCCCTCAAGATTTGATTGCGTGGCAACGTTTTCATGTCGTGTATATACCCATTTGAAATGTTTCTTGAATGGCATCATGTACTAATGCATTGTTTGAAGGGTTTCCTTTGCAGCACATGTTGATTCATTTTTTGTTTTGTGTTTTGGACAGTTACTCCCTTTGAAAAATGTGCACGTTGAATTATGTGAATTTCCACATCTTTTGAAGTACCAGATTCATGCGCAACAATATTCTTGAGCTCAGGTAAACTACCAAAATTCACAACAACTACTCGCATTCTTTTGTGAGCAACATCAACAACAAAGTTGTTACCATCATTGTCTTTATTGTTAGCATCATTGTCCTTACCACCTCGATGACCTGAATGCCTACCCAAAGTTTCACCTTCTTTTACAGTTGGGCCAGTAACTATTGTGGGCCTAGTGGTTGTTGTGGGTCCTATGCTTGTTCTTCCAACAACACCCTGATGAGAAATCATCCCATAGAATCTTGCAGCTCGGATGAAAGCTTTAACCAGATTGTTTGAAACAATGTCAAATTAAAACTAGAAATCATTTTGGAGACTAATTGCATATAGATAAAGGACTTACAAGGGCCTTATGAGGTGGATGAACAATCTGTGTTTATTGATATTTCAAAATGGTTAAGTCAAAAAACATATTCAAATTGAAATCCTTCATGAATAAAAAGATCACAGAATATCCTCCTTAGATGAGCATAACTTGGTTTATCATCATAATGCAATTGGCAGCAATAATGAAAATACTTTGCAAACTCGGATGGGTAAGACTTGCACAAGACCCCAATGGGGGTTGCTACCTTATTTTCACTGATCTTATCATACTTTGGCTTTTTTGGTACCATCTTTCAAACCCTGCCAAGGAAGACTACCTCTCAAAAAATACAACAACACATATCCAAGAGATTCTAAATCATCTCTTTGGCTTTGCTCAATGCCAAGGTGAGTATTCATGCTTTCATATCGAGCAGTTCCAGTTAATTTTTTTTTCTCTCTATAAGGGATGTGCTTGTGGCTCATCGAGTCTTGATACCTCTTTGCAAATCCAAAATCAATGATATACACTTGATTTGCTCGCTTTCACTTCAATGATGAGTGTGACATGAATCACCTTTAATGTAATGTAACGCTAGTTGATGGAAACAAGGCCTTCTCCATGTCAACATAGCCCTTTAAACCCCTTGAATTGTGCCCTCATGGAGGCTTTATGTATGTTGGTGTCTCACATATCAATGCAAATGCTTTGATTTATTATTCCTTTTGGTTGTTTTTGGCACATCATAAATGTATCCTTCCCTTTGTAATCATCTGGTGCCACCTTTTATAATTTTCGATGCATCTTTCAATTAATGTATATGTTGACCACCCATTGCATGCTCCAGAAGTGCATGCAGGGTTCATGACATAATGCTTTATCCTCCATCTTCCCTACATTGGAGCGTTGTTATGTCAAGGCATTGTTTAATATAGCTGTTGCACCATTTTTGTGCATCCATGTTGTTTTTACTTAATTTCCTGTGGGAAAACGAAATAAAATGTTTCATTAATTCATTCCACATTAATGAGAACATGGAAAATAAATAATGATAAAATAATCCACTTAAGGAGCACATATGTAATAATCAAAATTAAGGTGTTATGAATTGTATGAGTTGAACAAAACATGCTTAAATTTGGAAATCAACTCAGCATTCAAGCACCTTAACAGGCCTACTAATTGCAGGAAACCATGCTATTATATGAGTCCCAAGGTGATGTCATACTTATAGGATAAACGCATGGAAGTATTTGTTAACATGCATCTTAGAGAGTGAGGACTAATTCAAAGTAGGGTTGGACCTTCAATCACATAGTCTAGGGTTATATGGATGCAAGGGAAATATGTAATTCTCACAAACCATAATGCACATGTTGAGATGGGGAAACCAATCATGAACCTAAGGGACAATGATGATCGACTCTTACTGTGATTCCCTACAATGCTGATGAGAATGTTCCTTTATAGGCATATGAATTAGGTTAAACACGAAGAGGAACCTTCATGTTGACAATATAGGGTTTCTCTCAAACCCTAATATGGTCAACCATAAGCAAGGGCAAATTAAAGTCATGCCCATCCACCCACAAGTGCCTCCACTAATTGGAAATGTACACTATAGCTGGATAGGCGTCAAAGTCACTGGGCTCTCAATTCTCCTTGAAGCGATAAACCTCCAAACCCTAATGCAATCATAAGGTTTATATCTGAGATAAAACATGATGCGTCGCTGTAATGTGTGAAGTGTGAGTGGGCACATCAACAAGGTTTGACAGGAAGGGTCGCGGGGAAAGTAACCAGTTGAAAACTTTATCAAAACCCTAATAACCAAGGGTGAGTAAAAAGGGGGGACCCAAAATTTGGGATATGCCCAAAAATTTTGGGTGATGTTGTAGCGGCTACAATAGGTTCTTTGTTTCTAAACGCAGTAGCTGTTTTAATCTATGGTCATTGATCTTACATTTTTTGTGTGTTTTCATTGGTGCCATGGCACATTGAAATGTGTCTTGATGCCTATGTGAATTTATTGGCATGGGTCCATGTTCGATGTGCAAGGAGGTTGTTCCTATTGGTAGCATTTGACAGTGTACATTGTATCTATTGTTATGTTCATCTAATGGCAAAGGTGCATAATGAGTATGCAATGTATCTGTTCAAAGTGACACTAAGCTATATGTTTGGCTTGAACAATTGTTGCATTGGAAATAATTGACAATGCTTCTAGTTAGAAAGGACCACTCTTGTATGTTCACTTTGAATATTATTGCTTCCCATTGCAAACAAAATGGCCCACCTTCAACCCCACCTTTTTCATATGGCATTGCCATATTAATAAGGTATGCTTGCCAATTTGCAACTCTTTTTTTACTTTTTATGACATCATTTGATAGATATTTTTGTAAACAATGCAATGCATCATGTGCATTGCACATTATTGAATTGCAAAATGATTGGACAATGTAAAGTCTCAAGGACATATCAAATTCAGGGGCTATCAAATGACAAAGTGCAGAGAACATGTTATCTCCACAAATGGATATAGTAATTGTCACCTAATGAAATTCATGGGCTTGCATTTTGTCATTGATTATTTTGCAATAGATTTGTATATCTTTTCAAGAAGGATAAAAGTATTAACTGCATGTTACAATGCTTTGGCCTATTTTCTTGTACAACAATGTTTCATAGTGACCGTTAAGAGGATTCTCATCATCGAAAAATATATGCAATGGGTTTCTTGTTTTGCTTGAATTAAAGGGAAAGTACCTTTTTCCTTTTTTGCTTGACCAAATTCATATTGGTAAGTTCAACCATTTTGCCAACCAATGTATGCAAAATTTATCTCCCCATAGTCATTGTTCATTGTCAATAGGACCATTTGAAGTAGGAAGACACATCCTCTTCAAATATTTTTCAACGTCATGAATTCCATGAAGCTGATATAGGAAATCAAGAACTAGCTCATAAATAAAGTATTCTATTGCTTCTATCTGGCCTTGTTCAAGACATGTCAAGAAGTGGTCAATTGTGCCATTTCACAACTCAGTCGATGTATAACAGAAATGCAAAAGTACTTGAATTGCATTGAAAAGACAATGGCCTCGGGTGTATGAAAGTACTTGAAGTTTGAAAATATTATTTGTGTTTAAGACATCGTCAATAGTTGCATGATTGTTGCATTGATTTTTTGATTGCCAATTGTCAACATAAATTATTTCAGGATTTTTTGTATAGTTGTCCCATGAAAGTTTTCATTCAAAATGGTTAGCTAAATGTGATTGCCCTGTGTTTGTGACAATTGTATTTGCAATGAAATAGGGGGGGAATGGAACGGTACAATGCAACATGCAACTAATTCTACACTGCCACTTTCACGTATTTGCAAAATATGTCTGCAAAAGAGAACAATGTAGTTGGAATATGAGTTTCTATCTGCGAAACTATTGACTTATGACATATAAAAAAAGTAGTGCAAGTCTTCAAGCAAGCAGAATAACAACCAGTGAATGGACTAAGCCTACCAAGATTTCTCTAGTCCCTGTGCCCTAGCAGGTTAAAGATATTAGTTATTATGTACAATTTCTTATAGCATTTAAAGGAAGATGCACTTACTAGGGAATACAAGTTTGTTTATGGCATAACTTTCTGATTTGTTCCTGGTTGTTTAGCAATGTTCTATGTCGTACATGAGACTAATTCTATTTTTTTTTAAAGCTAGTTAGAGTAAATATTCATATTACTTAATTATAAGTGCAACTGCAACACTCAAATGGAAACAAATGTGGAAAATTTTCCTATCCATGAGACTGAGTGCAGACATCGTACGACTAAATTTGGGAAAAAAATATGGAGAACAATGTACTAGCCATTGGAATATAGGTAGACAAATTTGCATACCTATTTTTTTTAATACGCTAGAAGAAAGCATTAATCAATCTACACAAATGCAATTGACCAAGTACGAGCTTTTGTCCATAGCTTTGAGGTTTTTCTCTAGCAAGCATGCATTACAAACCCAACAGATGCAATGTAGTTAATTCCCATTCCACACACACACACACACATATATAGTGCAAGCTATTGTCTATGCAAACCATGGGCAATTGTTTATATGAAATTATACAACTCTTTATCACTTTATCTGTAAGGGGATGCAACAACAAGTAACTAAAATTTTGCAAATCGGGGAATGTCAGGAAAACCAAAGAAAACTAAAGTTAAAGTACAGTTCTTTAAAGGGAAAACAATCCAACTTGAATAGAACCAATTACAAAATGGAAATGACTTTCGCATAAAACAGTGAAAGCGAAAAAAAAACTTATTTAAAATGCTAAATTCACATATGTTTCTTAAATGGATTTTTTCAGTAGAGAAAAACAAACTCATGAGCTTTTACATAGACAAATTCCTCACAACATAGAGTGAACCATAAGGAAATAGAAGGGGTTAAGAATGAGGGAAAAATCATGGACTAAAAAGGCAACACCTCGTCAACTTTAAAAGCAAAGCAGATAACCAATGAATATGTTGCATTTTGAAAAATACAAACTGAGATGGTCACATACCTTATTGAAAATGTTGGCATAGATTCAATTGCACCAAGTTTCCCAAATTTCCTGTTCTTTTAAAGACCTTTCTGCCATCCTCTTTAGGTGTTATCAACCCATGAAAACTATTGGCAAAGTTGAAATGTTATTCGAATTATTCGCCACAGAATGAACTGTAACAGTCATAAATGTTTACAGACTTACCATTTGATTTGTTTGGTAATGGCACAAAATATTTTATCAAGTGTTAAATCTCTAAGTAATTTCATTGAATGCGTAGGATTTCATAAAATTTAGTGAACATTGCAGTACAATCCGTATCAAAAGATTTGATATTTTGTCATCATTATTACTGTGACTATAGTTTATTAAATTTTGTGCATAGTACTAAATAATAAGGAAATAGAAGGGGTTAATAATGATGGAAAAATCATGGACTAAAAAGACAACACCCTGTCAACTTTAGAAGCAAAGTAGACAACCAGTGAATCTATTGCATTTAAAAAAATACAAACTCAAACAATCACATACATTATTAACAACGTTGATATAGATTCAATTACACAATGTTTCCCAAAGTTCTTGTTCTTTGAAAGACCTTTTTGCCAACCCCTTCAGGTGTTATCAAACCATGAAAAGTATTGGCAAAGTTGAAATGCTATCCAAAGTATTCGCCACAGAATGAATTGTAACATTCTTAAATGTTTAGAGACTTACCATTCGATTTGTTTGGAAATGGCACAAAATATTTTATCAAGTGTTAAAGCTCTAAGTAGGTTCATTGAATGCATAGGATTACATAAAATTTAGTGAACATTGCAGTACAATCCAAAGCTCAAAAGATTTGATATTTTTTCATCATTATTACTGTGACTATATTATTATGAAATTTTGTGTGTAGTACTGAATAATATTCATAATAATAAATTTTTAGTCATATAAAATAAATCGAAATACAAAACTCTAAAACTATAATCTTTTCTTGATTACGCTAAAGTTACAATGTTTCTGTTGCCCAATCAGTCGGGAATGGACAGTGAAACAACTTGGTGAATAGAGAAAAGTCTTGATCCTTGACTTCCTTTGGAAAATTGTACCTTGGCCATTAATATTTTCTATCGCTACAAGTGTGGGAGTATCATCAAATATTTTAGCCTTGAGCTTGCACATCAATGCGTGTGCTGTGATTGATTTGGCTCAAATATTTATGTTTTCATTAAATGGAAACCCTACACAAAATAAATGGAAATATTAAATCATGAGTATAAGAGAGGTGTTGTTGGTTTAATTGCACATATGCTTGTCATGTACACTCTCCTAGCAACATTTTGGATGATGCATTACATTTAAATCACAATTTGAACAGATTACATGTCTCCACATTTACAGGGAGCGCAACCAAGTTGCAGATCAACTTTCGAAGGAGGTAGCGCATCAACCTAGGGGTGAATGGTTGATCCAGGAACAAGGGAGGAAGAGATATTCCAATTTTATCACAGGCCATATATAGACCGAATACAATAGAGGGCTGACAGACCCTAATTACATAGTTTTTATGATCCTTAACATATCTCAGAAATTTTGCAAAGCAATTTTGAAATTTTTGTATAAATATTTACTGAACTTTGAAGGTATACCCTTAGTGGGTACTTATGTATAGACCTATATATTTTGATGGCTATGGTCACACATATAGCATATTCCACCGACATCTACAACATGTAATTTTCCATTTATAATATAAAATTATGATTTTTCCCATGGGAAAAAAAGGGAGGTGTTGTTATATTAAATTTCATTTGGAATTTGGACAAACAATAAATAATGCCTTAAAGGAGAAGGTGGAATGTGTAATTAATACAAAGCAAGCCAAATTAATAGAAAGTCAAATCATAGTTGTGAATCTTACAATGGAATTTATATTGTTTTGATTTACTTGCTACCTTGCTCAATGCCATCTTAATTTCAATTATTATCCAAATCATACTTAATTAATATCCCTAAAATTATTCTTGCTTATATTTATACCCTTAAGCGGGGAAAAATGAGCCTAAATATAATATATTAACATATTCTATTTATTGCAGTCAATATGTTACATTGGTGAGATGTCTTCAACATGGAGTGTTAGCTCATGAGGGTCACAATGCTATGTTACAAAATGCAACGACACATTAGCAAAACTGTCAAAATTGTTATCTTTTAGCTTTTAAGCTCTAACTTACATGAAGGATTTTGTATCTAGTCAAGGAATTGGTTTGCATTGCATTGTTGTTGAATTCTTTGTGATTGGTAGCCCTACCCTCCAGACTACATCAACATTGAATTGACCCACTACCGTATCACCTAAACTAAATGCTCTTCGGGAGTCACCAAGTTCTTAGCTGGAAGTCGCTGAAAGATTACCTGCAGAGACATGCCTGGAATTCCCTGTCCCTAACACATAAATGTTTACATGCTAACAATGTATCCAATGCACTCCTGTCCATAACATTCAAGGCCATAATTGAACCTTGAAAACATATTCCCCGTGCCCTTTATGAATGTTAATCTTCGTGTCGCCTTCTCTGTTCTCTGAGAACCCCTTGGGCTAGGCAACAATCACCTTCTTGTAAGCTCTGGAGGGATAGCACCAGTGGACACTATTATGAGCAGTTGTGGCTTTGACATCACGTTGGAAAATATCGAGATGATTGTAGAACCATTGCAGCCGAGCCATAGGAAAATCTATGCTAGATGGGTATAGTTCATAAGTGGAGAGAAAGTTGTGGAAAATCCCACCAGATCCAAAATCCAACGAAGTGCTCATTCAGGCCCTGTATATAGTCACATCACAACGAAGAAGTTAGGTGTGAACCAAACCTTATAGTTCTATTCAGATAACACTTATCCATCTAGCTTTACCATGACCTATTTGTCATAACTATGGATTAGACAACCACGGATAACCCTATCACTATGCAACAGAAGAAGCATCGAGTTGGAAGGAGGCAGAATTCTCGAGACGAGAAAACATGCAAAGCATAAGGTGTCAGGAGGTAGTTAGAGTCAGGGCTGGCCCACCGTTAAGCACATTAATGTACTAAGGAACAAAACTGATGCCAACTAAGATGTACCAACGATGAGAATGAGCCCCGACTAGGTCGGAGGTAGGGGGTTGGAACCAGAAACAACAAAGTTGGTCACGCAAATGGATAGGATTGAAACAGACTAGGCTTTGAACTGAATACTGCCACTAGGGCCACTGAGGTGCAACCACCTGGATGATTGATCCAGGTGGATATTGGTGGCCACCCCCACCATTGTTTCTTTCAATTTCCTTAATTGTAGCACAACTTACTATTTTTGGTAGTTTTTCGAGTCTTAAACTTCCGAAGTCGTTTTAAGGGCCTAAAAGATGTTTTTGGGAAAACGGAGAGATCATAAAAGTGCATGACCAACTTATTATTCCTTTTTTGTCTCCTCTTGGAGATCTTCGAAATGAGTTATTATGATAGTCAAACAAAGATCGTATGCCAAAGTTATGACCCCGGGAATTTGATGTTCCAAGTAACCCCAACGACGTCCAAAAACTTTTAGCGCTTCATCTCATAGGGTTAGGTTTTGGATGTTTATAGTTTCCCATTGTTTCTTAATGATAAAAAGGCCACCGAGCGTCATTGTAACACAATTTAGAAGGCACGTAGCTGACGCATCTCTTCTTAGAGATAAGCTACCATCACCTGAACTAGTTTATTTCCATTTTGCATGTAACAATTTTTAATACTTTGTTATTAATGAATTAAAGTTTTGTTTTCACTGTAGCTCTGTGTTTCTATTTATATTTGTATTTCATTGTGTTCCTGCATAAAACTGGATCAATGGTATTAGAGTGGTCTACTCTTTCTTTGTTTTTTGGTGCATGTCCCCAATGAGGTCGAGGTATAAGGGGTTGGGACTTGAATTGGTTGAACCCTTGCAGACCGTCCCCGCTGACACCGACGACCTCCCATGGTGGAAGACAATTGTTAGACATCACCATGGTGAAGACCAAATATAAAGGATAAGGATTGAATGCATATATTATTCACACGATATACATTTTATAATACATTGGAGTGACCGTTGGATTCCATATTCCAAGGTCTCTTGGACTCCCTTTGACTGATCACATTCAAGACCAACCCTTAGAGGATTAGGTGTCCAACATTCCCCCCCTTAATACGAAGGGGTATGTAATACAAAATGTCCAAAAATGCATGGCAGCACTAGGCTAAATGTGCTCTCTGAAATGTTGGCATAAGGTGGTGGTTTAAGGATGACCACCAACACTGGAATGCTTAGTGTAGTTCTCAAAACTCTTCCAAATCTGGCATGAAGCTGAAGTATTCTACTAGAGGAAATTATCCTAATGCTTTGAAGAGGGAGACCTTCCACTTGGAAAAGGGAGGTCTGCAACCTGCATAAAAAAGGGAGAACCTCAACCTAAAAAGGGAGGTCTCAACCTGTGGTGGTTTAAGTATGACCACCAACTGTGGAATGCTTAATGTAATTCTTGGAACTCTTCCAAAACTGGAAAGAAGTTGAAGTCTTCTGCTAGAGGAAATGTCCCCAATTATTTTAAGAGGGAGAAGTTCAATCTCAAAAGGGAGGTCTCACCCCGCATAGATGGTTTAAGGCTAACCACCAACCAAAGGCATGCTTAGGGGCATCTTTGTCTCTAGTTACAACAATGAATCTAGTATGGTAGGTTGTGGCTCAGGCTCGCTTGATGTGGCTTTGAAGCGTGTATATGACCAACACTTCCCCTGATCCAGGTGGATATTGGTGGCCACCCGCCTATTCCACTTGGACCCCCAACACTGTCTCATTCAGTTTTTCAGTTTCCTTAATTGTAGCATAGTTTACTATTTTTGGAATTTTTTTCAGGTCCTCAACTTCCAGTGCTGTTTTTAGGCCCTAAAAGACACTTTTAGGGAAAATAGAGAGACTAGAAAAGTCCCAAATTGGCTTGCCTATTTGCTTTCAACCTTCTCTTTGAGATCTTCGAAACGAGGTATTATGATAGCGAAACGAAGATCGTATGCCAAAGTTATGACCCCAGGAAGTTGATGTACCAATTTATCCAAACGAGGCCCACAATTTTGACGCTTCATCTCCTAGGGTTAGGTTTTTGAATGTTTATGGTTTTCCATTGTTTCTCAATGATAAATAGGCCATTGAGCCTCATTGTAACACATTTCAGAGGCATGTAGCCGCCACATCTCTTCTCAGAGATAAGCTACCACTGCCCGAGCTAGTTCATTTTTATTTCTGTATGTAAGCATATTTCAGTTATTTGATATTAATGAAATGAAGTTTTATTTCTACTGCTATAAGGTGAGAAGATGGAGAAAAATCAACCGCAAGACTGTTAAATAATCTAGAACAAATTATGTCCTATGACTAAAATATCTTCTTGGCTGTTGAAGCCCATAGCCAAGAAGCGATCCATCCAAGGTGGATCTTTATTCTTGCAAGAGGTTTGTTTTTGAAGCATATGTTTCAATAATGAGTGGTTTTATGACAATGCTCACATGGATGAAGATCAAAACAGTGATCTTTCATATGGCCAACTCGGTGACAATGTTGGCATATAAAATTATGTTGTTGTTGCTGTGGAAGAGGAGCAGAATATGGAACAACTAAAGATGAACTGTCATGAAGGAATCCAACACTCTAAAACTGGATGGGCTTTGAGTAATTTGGAATATGAAAGGACACATGCTTGTGATATCCAAGACCAATTATGTGCTTGTTATGGACAAGCTCTTCCCAAGGTCTGATGATGGGCTTGAGAAATGCAAACTAAATTATACATCTGCATGTAACTCTGCTAATTCATTGGGCACAGGATCTTAATCAACTGCAACATTATTGACTCGTTGCTTATGGGAGTATGTTTCAATGTTCTGAACATAAACATGTTCAGAATGATAACTCCACTGCTGTAATTCTGCTCGTTGAAGCTAAGATTCAAGCTCCAAAAGGTCTACCTTCTCCTGTGTATATTGTAGACATGTTTTAATATCACAAAGAATGTCTTTGTTGATGCTTACCTTCCATCAATAGTGGAAAGTATTAAGGTATTCAATAAATTTAATGCATCATCAACTCTCGCCATTTTCGAAAAAATAAAGACTCAACAGTCCTAGTGGAAGGTGATTGGGCCCTCAAAAACCACTTTTGTCAGGGCACATCTCTGAAGCAGTTTTCCAAAAATCCATCTTATGTGTATGTTGATTTGCTGGCTCATTTTATAATTTTATGCATATCGAGGGTTTGTGGATTCTGTTTGGAGACGATCATGCCTTGGAGAGTATTTTGGAAACTAGCTCACACGCATATAATACAACCTTCAAAGCATTCACCATACAGATGCTATGAGGAGACACATGCTTCACAGTGAACTAAAATATAATATATATGCTATGAGGAGACACAAGCTTCACCAATATTCATCCACAATTGTATCCAATACACTAAATATAATATATATATGCCCACTTCTATTTTATAATGAACTTTTTTTAATGCAGTGTTCAACGCATATATTTTTTTAATACTTCAACAACGTACCATTGGCCAACGACAAAATTGCAAAAATGTCGCTGAAATGTTCATTTCTTTGTAATCAAAATCCCATGCACAATGTTAGATCCACTTCAAACTTTGCTGTCCACACCAAATATGCTTTTCTGGAGGATTATTAATGATTCTACAATAGGCTTCTGTATATGTATCTGCATATGAGTAGAACCATCTATCCATGCCACCTCGTAGGGGCATGTTGCCAACAAGATATGCTCTATCTCTATATGTTTGACCATCGATTATTTTATCTATGGTGAATTATTCATCAAATGCATCCTCAATGCTTTGATGAGGGAGACAAAGACTGCGCCCAGTGAGATTGGATATAAAAGAGATACAAACTAAGTTGCACTCTATCTCCCACATCTATTTTCGCTAGATTAGAAAAGGTCCCTAATCGATCTATGGAAGTGTGGAGTAAAGACTTCTTGGGTTCGAGTCGTTGTCCACTAGTTGCACGTGCAAGTTTGTTGGATGAATTTGAACGAAGAGAATATTTTCTTGGTCTTTGTCAGAGAGATATAGTGGAGGTTATCTCCGAGAGGGGTGAGCGCTTTCAGTCTTATATTTACCACCGACCAGTTGCATAAATGCTTAGGCAAACATATATGACAGGCTGAGAGAATAGAGTTACTACACATTAACATAGAGGCGTTTTGTCAGGCGTACACACAAATGGTTAGATAAATTGCTCTTCAAGGCCACAAAACCAGTGGCTCAAATTGGATCAGGGCAAGAGTATGGCCGCTCTGATACCATGTTAAACGCACATGGAATGTGAAGAAACATGAATGATAAAACAATGAATTTCTTTTACCATTAACATAGATGTACATTTATATTATATATCCTTCCATGTATATATCCCTGGGCAACACGACACTGGGTGAAGACCAACAAAATAGAGTGCAACACCTACACTGCCACTGACAGAAAATTCCAAGTGACCACAGTGGGAGGTAGAGAAACGCTTGAAATCACTGCACCATAAAATTAATGGTTCTAATTTGAGCAGGGTAGGAAGGAACTTCGTTGACGGATAGAGATGGCAGGGAGCACCTTTTTTTTTAATTGATTTTTAGAACTGTATGTAACATAATCCAAAGCTATTCAAAGAGAAGCTTAAACTAGGGACCTATAAACATGACGCTTTAATACCATGTTAGACATCACCATGGAAAAGACCAAATATGAAGGATAACCATTGAATGCATATATTATTCACGTGATATACATTTTATAATACATTGGAGTGACTGTTGGATTCCATATTCCAAGGTCTCTTGGACTCCCTTTGACTGCTCACATTCCACACCAACCCTTAGAGGATTAAGTGTCCAACAAAAATAAAGAGGAAGGAGAAGGAGATCATATCAAACTGCTACTTGAAGAAGCCCTTGAGTGGAAAAGGAACAAGATGATGGACAACTTTTCCCACATCCTTCGATGGATGCCCACCGGCGACGCATGTTCATCCAATAGTCACTTCGGAGGTGCCACCTCCTTCAAGGTACAAATGAATTTTGATATCCCTATATTCGAAGGTAAAATAGATGCAGATGTTGTAGATAAATGGTTGAGTCTACTGGAGGGTTATTTTCAGTCCATAGTTTCTCTAATAGGGAGAAGATTTCTTTTGCACTGCTTAAGGTCACTCCCCATGTCAAGGAATGGTGGGAAACTTACTGTGATAAAAGTGTGGAGGAACCCTCTCTATTCATAGTTTCACCCACTTGGAACTCTTTATGAGACGCTATCAAGAAATAATATTATCGTGTGGGGTGCTATGAGGAAAAATACATACAACGAACCACACTACAGCAACAAAGGGACCAAGATGTGCATGAGTTCACAAATGTTTTTCATACTCTATGCACAAAGTTAGGTATAAAAGACTTTGAACGACATCTCGTGCTCAAGTACGATGATTGTCTACACAAATATATTCAGGAAGAAATGGAGATCCTGGACATCTCCTCGCTTGGTGTAACATATCGATATGTTGTCAAGATTGAACAAAAATTTAAACAAAAGAAGCGAGACTTTAGATATGCGAATACGAAGCATGGAAAAGGCACCCCCAAACCACATAACAAAGGCCAAAGCTAAGGCGGAGTGGCCCAGGAAAACCCATCGAAACCACAAGAAAATAACAACACCACGAAGATAAAGGATAACACAAGGAAGTGGTGTGAATTCCATAAGAGCCCCACACACAACACAAGTGAGTGTCGTGCCAAGTAGTCACTACTGGCTGACCTGAAGGCTTGAGAGTCAGATGCATGTTATAACTCATAGTTAGACCCCAACAAGGGGAATAAAAAAGGGAAGTAGATTATTGATGTAGAGCCCAATGCCACTGTTCCCACCACCAAAGTCTGGAAGATTGAGCCTGAAGACCGAGAGGAAGGGGAGCGTCTCTTCCACTCATAGATGTGGGTGAAGAAGTCGTCATTGCAGTTCATTGTCGATAGCGGGAGCCAAAAGAAACACATCTGAGCAGAAGTTGTTAAGAGGATGGGCATGTGGATGACACCATAGCCACAACCATAAACCATCAGATGGCTCCACCAAGGATGATATCTTCACATCAGCCAGCAGTGGCACCTTCCCTACAACATCAAACCCTTCACAGATGAGGTATTATGTGACGTTGCTCCTCTTGAAGTTTGTGATGTATTATTACGCCAACCATACTTGTGGAAGCGTCATGTTGTGCATGAATCTATGCCTCACACTGTTATTATTACTTTGGGCAATAAGTTATACAAAATACCAGAGGTAGCCCCGCTTACTGCCATCTCTTTGATCTCTGTTAAGCAATGCAGTAAGTTCATCTCATAGACCATGATTTTTTTTTCTTTCTAATTCGCTTTCAAAGTAAGGGGAAGATCGTGGCCACATCCATGGTCCCTAGGAAGGGTTTCTCCACGATGCAAAAGCAGGTGGATAAGGTTGTGGAAAAATACAAGGACATATTCTCCTCACCCATAGGGGTACCCATGCACTACCAGGTCAAGCATTCAATCGATCTGACTCCTAGAGCACCTCTACCCAATGAGCCGATATATAGCTACTCCAATCTTGAAAATGAAGAGATCAAGCAACAGATCTAGGAGTGCTGCAAAAAGGGCACATCTAGCCAAGTTCCTCACCTTGTGGGAGCCTAATTTTGCTTGTACAAAAGAAGGATGGGACTTGGAGGTGTTGTGACCACCAACAACCCCCCTACTTCTTTAGTATTAGCAATAACGCTAAAGAAGTGGGGACCCTTAGTAAAAAAATCCAAAAAGATTTTATAATTTTTTTTTGTATTACACTCAAAAATACATCACACGGAGAAGAGTGAAGCATTTCTTTATGAGCACATTAAAACAACTGCGAAGAAGCGGCGCTAAATTCATCACATCCCATACATTAAGAAGCGCCCATAAATGAGAATCTTAAGAAATCTCCGATGGCCGATATGCGACATCGCATATCGCAACGTCGCATAAACAACACACGAATAACTTGACAAATTGCAGCGATCTGCGATGCCGCGATGCTGCGATAACAGCGATCTGCGATCTTGCGATGCTGCGATCTGCGAGTCGCAAAAATTACCCATCGTAAATTTTCCTCGGCTCAACATTCAAGAAAAGCTGTCCCTAAAACCAAAAATTGGGCGCACGCCTTAAAGAAAATTAATGAATGTACGCCAAGGTATTCATGAAGGACAGTTTTGTGTTTTTCGAAGAGTCAGTTCACTGTGGGTGTCATGATTTTATACATTCGTAGAGCTTAAAGCTTTCATGTCAAAATTTATTATCATTACTCTTTTCCTTTGCGTGAACTGCAGGAATAAAAAACAGGGAACAACATGAAGCAATGTGCAGGAAACTTCTAAGGAAAGAGGGAAAGCATCAATGCTCGAAGAACAGAGAAGAGATGCCCTCACACACGGATGCTGCATGCAACAGAAACGTAGATTTCAGAGTGTTACTGAACAGATGCTGATATCAATAGGCGATTCGACACTCAAGGTAAAAAAATCACAAAAGCAGCATGTTTACAAAATTCTGAAGCTCATGCCCGGTAAAGGAAAAAGTGCTAAAGGCGGAAAACGCACCAGAAAGGCCCGGATCAAAGAACGGAGGCAGTTTTTGATGCACGATTAGCGCCTAGTGCTAATCGCGCATCGCTAAGAAAATTGTTCAGAAAGCAAAGTCCCTAACTTGCTTAGTCATCCACGAGTCCAGGAGCCGAGATAGCAAAAGCAGAGGCAATTTAAGAAGAATCTGGGTTGTTACCAAGCATACATGCAGTGAATTCGCCCAACCAGAAGATGATTCTCAAAAATATCTTCTAGTTTACTAAAAAGAGGTGCCAGCGCTTGCCATTTCTATTTTCGTAGCTCAAACAAAAGCAGAAGACGACCAATCGACTCTTCCCAGGCAAATGTTGCATGCTCACAGCACTAAGGAGCAAATGCAGAAATAGTTAGAAATTAGATTCAATTTTTAGAAATAAGTTTGCTTAGATAAAGGGTGGTCATTTAAACCGTATCCGAAATTTATGTAATTAAGTTATTTAGTTAGCAGTATTTAAACCCTTCTCATGCATTTAGAGAAGGGTCCGGAAATTTGTCAAAAACTTGTCCTCAGAACATGCACTTCTGCACCCTCAGAGGAGGTTTTGATGAATGAATGGATCAAGGTTTATTAATTTTTGCATTTGATATCTGCTACTGATGTTGCACTTCTGTACTCTTGGTAGATATCAGAACAAGGAGAGATAAATCATTGTTACTTGAAGCTTATGAGTAGGACCAGTCATAAATGGTACTTTTATCTCTTGGCCATTTCTGCTTATATTCTTAAAGTGATATACAATTTTTAGTTGTTTATATGTTATTGCATGAATGTGTGAGTTACCATTTGGCACTTTTGTACGGTGGAGTCATTTATTTATGTTTGATATATGAATAACTTATTATGCGATATGCTGTTCACAACTGTTTTGCCTAACTTTTTATGCAAAGTGGTTCATCTTAATTGATCTCCATTCTTATGATAGCTGAATGATCTTTATTACCAGTTATTGTTTGAAATCTCTTTAGATCGCATAATACAAGAAATACACCCCGGGTTAGCATAGATTAGATGTGCTGTTTTCATTAGATTACAATAGAATAGAATTAGATTAAAGTAGCTTAGATTAGAACTCTTAGATCAACATCATCCAACTTTGCACACACACACACCCTTAGATTGGGAAACTGGTCCCATTATCCCCAATCGGACCCGCTATACCAAACGGATAAGGAGCTGCCAACCAAGGTCCGGACCGGGTGGGTATCCCCCTTGTTGTCGACCCGATTTTCGGGGCCTCAACATATTTGGCGCTAGAAGGAGGGCCTGAACTATGAATGGCACTTAAATCAAAATCTAAATACCATTCTGAGAGTAAATCGCCCTTATCATCTCCCCCGACTTCTCCAGTATATTTAAATCCAAAGTCGAAAGTCGCTCGAGTATCAATCGCTGCTACACACCCTGATATTTCAGACCAATTTACCATTAAACCTCCTGGAGTCGAATCTCTGATTCACAAACTTCATAGATTTTCCATTTCTCCTCAGAGGTCTGATAAATCTCAAAGCAGTGTGACTTCGCAGTACAATCCTGCTCATCCCCTAACCAGACTGAAAAGTGAAAAATTTGGCATCTAGCCAACTGAGTTGCCTCTTCCCACCAGGAAAAGAGCGAGGAAATCACCACAAGAGTCTGACAGTGAGACTCTTTCGTCTACATCGCCCATTTCAACTACCTCACTGTGAAGTCAACCACCCACACCTCCATTCCAAACCATCATTCATCCGTCTACCACAATCCCTCTTCAATCATCCATGATCATAGTATCCTCATCTTCCCAACTACAGAGATCATCTCCTGCACTTTTCTCTACTAGCAGCTCAACGATGGCCCAATCTCCATGGAACAACCTTGGGGCAGTCTTGATGCCTGCACCCTTGAGCCCAATACCGGTCCATCCTGAGAAATGGCTGCCTAAATTCAATCCAGAAGCAGGCATGATAGCAGAAGAACACATAAACAATTTCATGCTTTCTATCAATCTCAACGGAGTTACTAACGAAGATGCTGTTGTTCGGCTTTTTCCCTATACACTGCAAGGAACAGCCGGGTCGTGGTATTTTTCATTACCTTCCGGGTCTATCACAAGTTGGGATATCTTCCACTATCAATTCCTTATCAAGTTTGGTGATGACAGATCAACAACAACATTAATTAATGACCTATCCAATCTTAAGGCCCAAGCTAAAGAACCTATCAAAGATTTCGATTTACGGTTCAATAAGATTCTCAACAAAATTCCTACTGCTTCCCAACCCAGCGAAGAAGTACGATGTGAATGGTATATTACTGCTTTACCATCAAACATAGCAATCTTCGTAGATAGAGCAAATAAAACAACCTTAGTTGAAAACATGACAGAGGCGATAGCAGTAGAGAAACGCGTAATAGCCCTGGAAAAGAGATCCGCGATAGAGGAACGAAAGTCTAAAAAATCACCTTCAAGGAAGAATACAAGAAGAAACAAACAAAAGACCCTTTCGATTTGGAGGGATTGCAGAAAGTATTAAAGACCATGTCTAATGAGATGATTGACATAAAAAAACAAGTAGCAGAAACTTCTTTAAAAAATCCCTACAGAGCTTTTAAAAGAGGTCCTTCAACGGATGCAAAACCACCCAATGTCATCTCCAATGCTGAAACTGAGGAAGAGGAAGAAGAATAAAGTGCCACTGAAGGGCAAACCGATGACGAAGAAGTTGTGGAATTACAAGGAATGTGGGATTTCATCTTCCCACAAGAAGAAGATCAAGAAGTATTTCCGGTTAGCACACGAAGCAAAAATCAGCTTGATCCTCCCCAAACTACCCCTAAGCAGAAGGGCACAAGCCCTACAACAAAAGATAAAGTCGCAACAAAGAAAACAAAAACTAAAGCGACTCAATCTAGCCCAGTCCAAGCATATCAAACAACTCCATCAAAAACACTGATAGTGTCGGATGAAATGGAGTACAATATTGTTGATGACATGAAAAAGACTAGGGCTAATATTACCCTTTATGAATTGAGCAAATTGAAGCATCAATAGAAGATAATGATGAAAGAATTACATGCTGTGCCTATTGTACCTTTGCCTGCCGCTGTACTCTCTCAAGCTTCCCATAACATGGGAAGACCTCCAACTAACGCGATCAATAAGATTGATCCAAATGATATCGTCTTAATTGGAGGAAGATCAAGATCTCACACTCCCCCGTTTCTTCTCACTTACGAGATTTTCAACAAAAATGTGCACAATTGTTTGGTAGATTCCGGTGCTTCTTCGAATATTTTACCCAGATCAATATGTGCTAAGCTAAATGTTCAACCACAAAAATCCGCAGTGCGTATAGTTCAGCTTGATCGATCTCAAGTCGAAGTGATTGGTGAAATTAATCAAGTAACCATAAGATTGTCATCTAACCCGAAGGTATGTCAGGTTATTGACATTCTAGTGGCCGATATCCCAGAATTCTATGGATTAATTCTTAGTAGGGATTGGTCCGAGAAACTCCACAGATACTTTGCAACCGACTGGTTGCACATGTGGTTACCCTATAACGGTAAACCGAACCAGATAAAGGTTGAACGAGAGTTACACCAGAAGTACATAGTAACGGAATTGGAGGGAGAAAATGAAGCAGTATCATATAACAACAGTATCATAGGCAATTACTCGGTAGATTATTTTCTCGGTAATTTCAGTGCTCACCCATCACCTTACTTAGAAAATTTAGAGTCGAAATTTTTTCCCAAACTGATAATTCAAAGTGTCTTAATTTTGTAGATGAACCTGTAAATACATCTTTGTTTTGGAAATTATATTTCGATGGCTCTAAATCTAACGAAGGAGCAGGAGCAGGATGCATTCTGATTAGTACAGAAGGAAACAAGACCATGCTTACATGCAGACTCGAATTCAATTGCACAAACAATACAACAGAATATGAGGCCTTGGTGCAAGGCCTATACAAAGCAATCAGGTTAAACGTCAAGTATCTTCAGGTCTTTGGAGACTCTGAGATTATCGTCAAACAGGAACGTAACACTATACATTGCCTATCAGGTCATTTAAAACACTATCAATCTTTAGTACAAGATCTGACTGAGCATTTCATAGCATTTAATATCTCTTAAATCCCGAGACTCCAAAACGCGAGCGCAGACCTTTTGGCTAACGTAGCCTCTAGGCTTATTCCCTCCGAAGATTTTAGTCCAGATAGATTCTCAATAGAATTAATCTTTAGACCATCCTTCCCTGACAACATTACAAATTGGAGAGTATTCAATGACGATCCTGATATTGTAAATTTCCTCACTTCTGAAGGATCCTACTCCAATCAGATAATTGACGAAGACCATCACGATCGACAAACACAACAAAATAGCACTGATAATGCTATACCTAAATCGGTGGTTAAGTTAGAAGACTTGTACGATTTGAAAAATCGGTTTAAAAGGTCTACCAATTCAAAGCTCTACAGTTCAACTCTGAACTACGAATTAGTAAACCTAGGAACCGATGATAAACCACAAAACGTTAATCTAGGCATAGGCCTGGCCCCTGAAGAAAAACTAGCGTATATTCGTCTTTTGAGACAATATAAAAATGTTTTTGCCTGGAATTACGATGAGCTTAAGACGTACGACACTTCTATCATTCAGCACACTATTCCTATGATTGACAACGAAAAACCTGTCCAACAGAAACTGAGAAAGATCCACCCCAATTTAGAAAATCAGATAAAAACTGAGCTAAATAAGTTATTAAAAGCCAGAATAATTTTCCCCATCAGACATTCCAAATGGGTCTCCAATATGGTACCCGTTAGAAAGAAAAACAGAGATATTAGAATCTGTATCGATTTTCGGAATCTTAACAAAGCCTGTCAAAAAGACAATTTTCCTCTTCCACCTATGGAACAGATATTACAGGCAGTAGTAGGCTCAGAATTAATGTCTTTCTTGGACGGATTTTCAGGATATAATCAAGTGCTGGTGCATCCCAATGATCAGTTGAAAACCACATTCAGAACTAAATGGGGCACATACGCATATCAGAAGATGCCATTTGGTTTGATTAATGCCGGCGCTACATTTCAAAGAGCCATGGACATCGCATTTAAGGGTTTAGTCAACAAATCTGTAGTGATTTATTTGGATGATATAACAGTGTATTCCAAGAAGCGAAGCAACCATCTCAGAGATTTAAAACAAAATTTTCAACGATGTTTAAGGTATGGGATTTCACTTAACCCAAAGAAATCTTTTTTCGCATTAAGTGAAGGAAAACTTCTAGGATTCATAGTGTCAAAGTCCGGTATTCACATTGATCCTGACAGAATCAAAGAAATCTCTGAAATATCCCTACCTCATAATAAAAAAGCCATGCAATCTTTCCTTGGTCAAATCAATTTTGTAAAAAGATTTGTCCCAGATTTTTCACGAATTGTGTCTCCTTTGCAAACCATGATTAAAAAGAATTCAACTTTCAAATGGGGTCAAGATGAACATGAAGCATTCAACCTGATCAAACAAGCTATTATTAATGCTCCATCTTTAGCAACCCCGAATTTTTCAGAATCTTTTGTTTTATACACATTTGCCTCAAAGAAATCATATGCTGCGATTCTAACCCAAGCAAATCAAGAAAAAACAGAAGCTCCAATTGCGTTTTTTAGCTCAAATTTACAAGGTGCTGAACTCAATTATTCAGACATAGAGAAACAGGCCTACGCTATTTTCAAAGCGGTCAAATATTTCAGACCTTTCTTACTCAAAACCCATATTAAGATCATAGTACCATTTCCAGCGGTAAGAAATCTTCTAGTACAGAAGGATATGGGCGAGAAAATAGCAAATTGGATCACTGCTTTACAGGAATACGATCTTGAGATTAAACCAGCGAACATTGTAAGAGGTCAAGGCTTCTGCAAGATGTTGGCTGGAGCATCGCAAATCCCTGAAATTTCATCCGAAGAGGTACAAATGTATGAGGTAAGCCTAAACGATGCAGAATCATTGTATGCTGATATCATTTATTATCTTAAGAACGGGTATGCTCCATCACACCTGGATCACACTAAGAAAAGAGCTCTGAGATTGAAAGCTAAACAATATCAGCTCATAAATGATATTCTTTTTAGAAAAAATTATGATTCTGTTCTTCTTAGATGTCTTGAAAAAACTGAAGCCGAAAAAGTTTTGCAGGAACTCCACGATGGACCAGCAGGCGGACACTATGCTGGAGATGCTACTGCACATAAAATTTTACGTGCAGGATATTACTGGCCTACGCTGTTCAAAGATTCACACAGTTATGTGAGGAAATGTCAAGTCTGCCAAACAACTGCTGGAAGACAAAAGAAGCCGTCCCTACCACTACAACCGGTGAACATCGAGCAACCATTCAGCCAGTGGGGCTTGGACATAATAGGTGAGATCGTTCCTCACTCTTCTAAGCAACATAGATACATCCTCACGGCAACATATTATTTTACTAAATGGGTAGAGGCAGTTCCTCTCAAGACAGCTAATTCTGAAAATATTATCGAATTCATAGATCAATTTATAATCACTAGGTTTGGATTGCCAACGGCTTTAATGTTTGATAATGCATCATACTTTTCTGGAAATGCAATGACTGAGTTTGCACCGGTTCTTCCAACTCACTTAGTCATTCCCTCTTTGTCTTTAATACAATACATTGATGAAGTACCTACTTCCTCCATACAACTAAGACAAATGGAAATAATCAAATTAGAAGAGCAACGAGAACAATCTAAGAGAACTCATGCTCATCATCAAGCGCTAATAAAATCCTCTTTCGATTCAAACAAAATGACCAGAATTTTTTTTCAGATGGGAGATTTAGTTTTAAAATGGGATAAGGCTCATGAAGAAAAGGGAAAACATACAAAATTTCAAAAGATGTGGCTTGGTCCTTTTCAGATTGTTGAAGTCATAGGTCCATCAACGTTTGTCTTACAGGATCTAGCAGGTAGAAGGGATTCTTTGCCTGTTAATGGTCAAATCCTTAAAATATATTTTCCATAGAAGATTATTCTTTTATTTTGTAGAATAGTTTTGTCTTTTCTTTTTTCCTTTTTCATAATAAAACTGGTTGTTAATGGTTACTATCGGTATTTGCGAAAAGACACCAATTCTCTTTCAGATTTTGAGCTTTTCGCTTGTATAAATAGAATTTTTTTTGAAAATTTGATCTTTATTATTGACAGATACAGTTAAAAACTTTAGCCTAGATATGATATTAGTTTCAACTTCAAAAATTTTTGATGAAAGCAACCTTTAGCGAAGGAATTGATTTATATCAGCACAATGAAAGGTATCAATAACAAAATCAAGATTCTCTGTAAAACCGCTGTTTTCAAACTCTATTATTGTCGTCTAGAGCTTTCTTAAGGAAAACAATGATATCCTCCCTGTTAAAGAAAATCGCAGCATTCAGAGGGACAATCCAAGAAACATTATATCTCAAAGAATAAGAGGTCTCATCATGAGCCGGCTTATCATGATCACAGATATTATAACTTTGCTGACTTTGCCAAACAGTGTCCATCAAAACAGGGCAATGACTCAAGATTATTGAAATCAAAAGACAAGGGGTCTCATCATGAGCCAGCTTATTCAGCAAAAGTGTAAATGAAGTGAATGACTGTGTCATAATTTGGCTACCAAACCAAGACATTGTTCTTTAAGAATAAAAAAGAAAAAAGTGTCAAAATGGATTTTTTCTTTGGGGGTTGTAGATAGCCTTAAAACAGGATAAAGGATCATTGCTGGGTAACAGGTAACCCTGTCGAGGCTATGGACGCCTGCTGGCAGCAGAGGCTCTACCTACGGCAAACGAGCATATTTTAAAGCTAGCACACAGAGAAGACTTTATTTTATCTTTACATGACCAAGTAATGGATGATGTAGATACAAAGACAAGCCTGAGGAAGCAAACAATTAGAAAAGAAAGAAGTTGAAACAAAATATCATTGATAGAATGAGGCATAATGTACTCTATCTATCCATAACAAAGTTTAGATTTATGAAATTTTTTTTGTTTTGGAAGTTTAAAGAATTCAATAGAAAAGCAGAGATAACTGGTTCTTCCAAGTGAATCGCCATTGTTGTGACCACCAACAACCCCCCTACTTCTTTAGTATTAGCAATAACGCTAAAGAAGTGGGGAACCTTAGTAAAAAAATCCAAAAAGATTTTATAATTTTTTTTTTGTATTACACTCCTCAAAAATACATCACACGGAGAAGAGTGAAGCATTTCTTTATGAGCACATTAAAACAACTGCGGAGAAGCGGCGCTAAATTCATCACATCGCATACATTAAGAAGCGCCCATAAATGAGAATCTTAAGAAATCTCCGATGGCCAATATGCGACATCGCATATCGCAACGTCGCATAAACAACACACGAATAACTTGACAAATTGCAGCGATCTGCGATCTGTGATGCCGCGATGCTGCGATAACAACGATCTGCGATAACAACGATCTGTAATCTTGCGATCTGCGATAAAATGCGATCTGCGATCTTGCGATGTTGCAATCTGCGAGTCACAGAAATTACCCATCGCAAATTTTCCTCGGCTCAACATTCAAGAAAAGCTGTCCCTAAAACCAAAAATTGGGCGCACGCCTTAAAGAAAATTAATGAATGTACGCCAAGGTATTCATGAAGGACAATTTTGTGTTTTTCGAAGAGTCAGTTCACTGTGGGTGTCATGATTTTATACATTCGTAGAGCTTAAAGCTTTCATGTCAAAATTTATTATCATTACTCTTTTCCTTTGCGTGAACTGCAGGAATAAAAAACAGGGAACAACATGAAGCAATGTGCAGGAAACTTCTAAGGAAAGAGGGAAAGCGTCAATGCTCGAAGAACAGAGAAGAGATGCCCTCATACACGGATGCCGCATGCAACAGAAACGCAGATTTCAGAGTGTTACTGAACAGATGCTGATATCAATAGGTGATTCGACACTCAAGGTAAAAAACTCACAAAAGTAGCATGTTTACAAAATTCTGAAGCTCATGCCCGGTAAAGAAAAAAGCGCTAAAGGTAGAAAACGCACCAGAAAGGCCCGGATCAAAGAACAGAGGTAGTTTTTGATGCGCGATTAGTGCCTAGCGCTAATCGCGCATCGCTAAGAAAATTGTTCAGAAAGCAAAGTCCCTAACTTGCTTAGTCATCCACGAGTCCGGAAGCCGAGATAGCAAAAGCAGAGGCAGTTTAAGAAGAATCTGGGTTGTTACCAAGCATACATGCAGTAAATTCGCCCAACCAGAAGATGATTCTCAAAAATATCTTCTAGTTTACTAAAAAGAGGTGCCAGCGCTTGCCATTTCTATTTTCGTAGCTCAAACAAAAGCAAAAGACGACCAACCGACTCTTCCCAGGCAAATGTTGCATGCTCACAGCACTAAGGAGCAAATGCAGAAATAGTTAGAAATTAGATTCAATTTTTAGAAATAAGTTTGCTTAGATAAAGGGCGGTCATTTAAACCGTATCCGAAATTTATGTAATTAAGTTATTTAGTTAGCAGTATTTAAACCCTTCTCATGCATTTAGAGAAGGGTCCGGAAATTTGTCAAAAACTTGTCCTCAGAACATGCACTTCTGCACCCTCAGAGGAGGTTTTGATGAATGAATGGATCAAGGTTTATTAATTTTTGCATTTGATATCTGCTACTGATGTTGCACTTTTGTACTCTTGGTAGATATCAGAACAAGGAGAGATAAATCATTGTTACTTGAAGCTTATGAGTAGGACCAGTCATAAATGGTACTTTTATCTCTTGGCCATTTCTTCTTATATTCTTAAAGTGATATACAATTTTTAGTTGTTTATATGTTATTGCATGAATGTGTGAGTTACCATTTGGCACTTTTGTACGGTGGAGTCATTTATTTATGTTTGATATATGAATAACTTATTATGCGATATGCTGTTCACAACTGTTTTGCCTAACCTTTTATGCAAAGTGGTTCATCTTAATTGATATCCATTCTTATGATAACTGAATGATCTTTATTACCAGTTATTGTTTGAAATCTCTTTAGATCGCATAATAGAAGAAATACACCCCGGGTTAGCATAGATTAGATGTGCTATTTTCATTAGATTACAATAGCATAGAATTAGATTAAAGTAGCTTAGATTAGAACTCTTAGATCAACATCATCCAACTTTGCACACACACACACACACCCTTAGATTGGGAAACTGGTCCCATTATCCCCAGTCGGACCCGCTATACCAAACGGATAAGGAGTTGCCAACCAAGGTCTGGACCGGGTGGGTATCCCCCTTGTTTTCGACCCGATTTTCGGGGCCTCAACAGGAGGCTATGCATTTATTATCAGACAATGAACAAAATCCTTGTCGGGAACAGGTATCCAATCCCATAGATTGATGGCCTTCTTGACTGGTTCAAAGGGGCAAAGTATTTCAACAATATTGATTTGAAGTCTGGCTATCACCAGGTTCTAATATAGCCCATAGATGTATGGAATACCATCTTCGAATCTAAGAAAGGCCTTTTTGAATGGTTAGTTTATATGGACAACATCCTCATATTCAGCAAGAGTTGGGAAGAGCACTTGCAACACATTTGACAGGTCCTTCAAACCTTGCGGCAACACAAACTGTGTGCTAACTTGGAGAAATGCACCTTTGGCATGAGCCAGGTCAAATATTAGGGTTACATCATAGATGAGTAAGGGATGCACATGGATCCAACTAAGCCTATAAGTCATTCAGGATTAGCCAGCCTCGACCACACTAATAGAGCTTCACATATTTTTGGGCCTTGCAATTTTTTTGTCGGAGGTTTGTGTTGGGATTCTCCCATATCACTTGGCCTTTGAGTCAGATTACCAAGGGCAGAGCAAAAGAAAAGTTTTCTTGGTCCGAGTCCCAATAGAAGGCATTCATTGAGCTGAAGCACCGTCTCTGCTCTGCCCGTGTACTCACATTTCCAGACCTGTAACAACCATTTGAAATTGAGATGAACACCTTCGACTATGCTATTGGTGCAGTCCTCACCCATAACTTGAATCCGATGGCCTATCATAGTGAGACACTTTCTAATACAATTCAGAAGTACCCCACCAATGATAAAGAGATGTATTCTATCGTGCAGGCTTGCTGACAATGGAAACATTACATTATGGGGAAGGAGACGGTCATCCACATAGATCAACGACCTCTTTATTTTATACAGACACAAGGGAAATTGCAGAACAATCATTGTCATAAGTGGTCTACATATCTGCAACAATTCCACTTGAACATTAAATACAAAAAAGGAAGCACCAATCATGTTGTAGATTGCCTCGGTCGGCCCCCAGTTGTAGCATTGACTACTGTTCTCAACTATTGTGGCCAAGAGACCTCTGGATTGCCGCAACTGTACAAAAATGATCTAGAATTAACCACCACATACCCAATGCTAGTGGATGGCAAGAAAGTTCCAGATTTCCACCTCCAGGACACATTATTATGCTATTTGGGACACCTTTGTGTTCCTTCAAGCAAGCATGCCAAGTTGATTTGGGAGGCGCACTATAATAGAGTCAGAGGACACTTTGGTGTGGAGAAAACTATGGGCATATTACAAAACTATTTTTATTGGTAAAAACTCTGACAATATTTTTATGTTTGAAAATATATCATATCCTACACAACCTATTGGATCACCAAGCCAACCATCAAGAAGCAAGGCCTGTAAACTCCTCTACCTAATCCCAACCAACCCTTGGAATCCATCTCCATGGACTATTTGTCTGGCCTCCTTTCTACCAAGCATGGTATTAATGTGTATTTGTGGTTGTGGACAGATTTCCTAAAATGGTTACATTGGAAGTCTACAAGAAGAGTGTCATAACAGAGGACACTGCCAAACTCTTCTTTGAATGAGTGTTGGTACATTTTGGGATCCTGCAAACCATTATATCAGATCAGGATAGCAGGTTTTTGAGCACATTCTGGTCGAGCGTCTAGACATTATTGGACACCAAGCTGAAAAAGTCCATTGCATTCCATCCCCATACTGATGGCCAGACAGAGGTCATCAATAAGATGATAATACACATACTCCACATCCACAAAACCAAGCATCCACAAACCTGGGATGAGAACCTTCCTATGTGTAACACAACTATAATAGAGCTCTCCATAAATCGACTGGTCATAGTCCCTTTCAAGTGGGTCTGGGATTTCAACCGTTGCGTTTGATTGATGTTTCCATGCCTCATGTGATTACATAGACAAAATGAACACATGTACAATTTGAGGATGATAAAGAAACCAAGTTTATTGAACACATCCAACACATCTTCTAGCAGGTTCACGACATCTTGGAGAAGTTTAATTCCAAGTATAAGCAGCGTCATAATCAACATCGAGTACCACATAAGTTTCAAGTGGACGAAAACTTTTAGATGCATTTGCAAAAATAATTCATTACTGAAGTCTATCAGAAGACCTGACCATTCTATTACAGGCCTTACACCATCACCAAGGTTGTGGGTGGCAAGGATTTTGAGCTCAGCATTACCCCATTCCTTGGGCTTCACCCAGTGTTTAATGTGGACTAGTCATGAATATGAACCTTAGTAGGGGTTCGAAACACGTCGATCATAAAATTTTGTTATGATTTATCCGAAAGAGTTATGCTTTAATCATGAATCACTAAAGCCTCCATTCTGAGACAACTAACATCAACTGGGCTAAACCCGGACTACATTGAACATGCCACAACTGATCAGATTATGGACACACAAATCAAGACCACTCGCCAACAGAAGATCCAACTGTATCAAGTTGTCAAAGCTGGCCAACTCCTGTACCAAGGCAAGTGGCTCACCAGGGACCAAGTTCAGCAAATACTTTCCCATCTCATGAAGGCACTCAACATAATGGGGACCATTGCTTCCTAAGGGGGGAGGACTAATCTAGGTGGATATTTGTGGCTGCTTTCCTATTCCACTTGGACCCCCACCATTGTTTCTTTCATTTTCCTTAATTGTAGCACAACTTACTATTTTTGGCAGTTTTTTGGGTCCTAAACTTCTGGAGCCGTTTTGAGGGTCTAAAATACGTTTTTTGGGAAAACGAAGAGACAGAAAAAATGCAAGATCAATTTATTAATGATTATTGGCTTCCTCTTGCATATCTTCGAAACGAGGTATTATGATAGTCAAACATAGATCATATGCCAAAGTTACGACCCTGAGAAATTGACATTCCAACGAACCCTAACAAGGCCCACAAGCATTCAATGCTTCATCTCATGGGTTAAGTTTTTGGATGTTTAGGGTTTCTCATTGTTTCTTAATGATAAAAAGGCCACCAAGCCTCATTGTAACATAGTTCAAAAGACATGTAGCCACTACATCTCTTCTCAGAGATAATCTATCATTACCCGAACTAGTTTATCTCCATTACACATGTAACCATTTTCAATACTTTGTTATTAATGAATTAAAGTTTTGTTTTCAGTGTAGCTCTATTTTTCTGTTTATATGTGTATTTCATTTTTTTGTTGCATAGATTCAGATCAATGATGGACGATCTTGTCACAATGCTATATTGCCACGGGGAGTACTCAACTACTGCGACATGGAGGATGGACATTGTATCTTTTAAAATTTATAGAAATATAACAACTATTTAATAAAAAATATACTAATAAAACTAGGCCCGCTCATAGATAGGTCCCACTCCCCCGAGATTTTCAGAAGGCTACTGCCACCTAGACCAATGTGTTATTGTCATGTGGAGAATTATTAATGGTTTTCAAATTTTTTATTATTTATTAAAAATTATAAATTAGCATATATATATATATATATATATATATATATATATATATATATATCTCATCAGGCATTGGGAGCTAGTCGGAGTCAAGACTACGAGAATGGGCCTCGACCAAGTTGGAGGTCAAGACCAGAAACAACAAAGCTAGTCACGCTAATGGATATCATATATATATATATATATATATACAGATATATCATCTAGCTTTGGGAGCTAGTTGAAGTCAAGACTACGAGAATGGGCCTCGACCAAGTCAGAGGTCAGGACCAGAAACAATAAAGCTAGTCATGCCAATGGATAGGGCCAACCCTGACTAGGCTTTGAACTGACTACTGCCACCAGGGCCACTGAGGCGCTGCCACTTGGATGATGGATGATCTTGTCACAATGTTATACTTCCACATGGAGTACCTAGCTGCTTCTACGTGAAGGATAGACACAGTATCATTAAAAATAAAAATAAATATAACAAATAATTAATAAAAATATACTAACAAAAGTGGACCTGCTCATGGATAGGCCCCACTCTGCTAGGCCTTTGATCTAAATACTGTCACTACCACATGGGTCGCTAAACCACCGCCACATGGGAATTTTTATTATTATTTGTTGTGCAAATAAGATAATTAATTTATTTATAAAAATAAATACAAATATAATAATAACACACACACACACACACATATAGTTGCAGTTGGGAATGCACCCTGGTCAAGTAGGTCGATGGAACAATCGGGCCTAGAAACAACAAAAGTGGCCCCCAAGATGTCAACTGTGACTAGTCCTTGATCTAAATACTACCACTACCATGTGGCCCACTGAACCACTGCCACCTAGGAATTTTTTTATTATTTGTTGTGCAAATAAGATAATTATTTTATTTATAAAAATTAATACAAATATATATATATATATGTATATATATATGTATATATATATGTATATATATATGTATATATATACATATATATATACATATATATATACATATATATATCAAGGGATGAATGGAAGAATGACGAAGAGGTGTGGACACTCATTCAAAAGTTGAAGCAAGATCCCATTAAATCTAATACATTTATTTGGAAAAATTATTCATTATAGTACAAAGATGGCTTATATCTTTGTAAGAATTCCCAACTCAAACAAAATATTCGTTTGGATTTGCACACCTCCCCCTTAGGAGGGCAATCAGGATCTTTAAGAACTTACAACAAGGTCAAGAAGGAATTTTTTGGGATGGCCTTAAATCTGATATTAAGAAGTTTGTGGTAGAATGTTTGGTTTGCCAACAAAATAAAGTTGAGACAATTAAGACCCTGGGTCTGAAGGAAAGAGTGTCATCATGGTGGTAGTTGATAGGCTTACCAAATATGCACACTTTTGTGCATTATCTCATCCTTTTAAAGCCATTACATTTGTTAATGCATTTATGGAAGCCATTCAAAACCTACATGGAAACCCAAAGATTATTGTAAGTGACAAAGATCCCATTTTCACTGGAAATTTTTGGACGAAAATATTTTCTTGTCTTGGTACTCATTTAGCTCATAGCTCATCTTATCGTCCTCAATATGATGGGCAAACTGAGATAGTGAACAAATGTTTGAAATGATATCTTTGTTGTTTTGTATATGATAAACAAACATAATGGGTCAAGTGGTTACTTCTGGTTGAATGGTCGTATAACACTTCCTTCCATACTGCAACAAAATGACCCAATTTATGGCACTTTATGGATATAGTCCACCATCCATGACATCATACTTAAGAGAAAATTTCAAGGTTCAAGCATTGGAATATCACATTGAGCATCAACAACAAGTTATTCAACTCTTAAAGGATAACCTCACTCTCACACATAATTGACTGAAACAACAGGCAGATCAACATTGCACTGAAAGAAGTTTTGATGTAGGCGACTGGGTATTTTTAAGGCTACAAGCATATTATAAACAATTGTTCCTCAAGCAAGCTAACAAGGATAATAAATTATCAACCAAGTATTATGGTCCTTGCAAAGTGTTGCAAAATATTGGTATTGTGGCATAAAAATTGGAGTTGCTTGCATCTTCTCGAGTACACCCAGTTTTCCATGTTAAATGATTAAAGAAGGTTATCGGTGACAAGCTCCCAGTTCAAACAATATTATCGAAACTTGATGAAGAAGGAAAAATCATATTGGAGCCTGAAGAAGTCACGCAAACAAGAACTCGACAACTACGAAATCAATCAATTTCAGATTATGTCATTAAGTGGAAGAACTTACCCGCTAAAGATTCCACATGGGAGGATGAGAATTTTATACGGAAGCATCCAAAACTACTCAAGCGTTGAGGACAACACTTTTTTGAAGGAGACAGGCATGTTAGGTCCCTATAATACTAGCGTATCCCCCTTATTGTTATTATTAGTGTACCCCCCTATTGTTATTGTTAGTGTAGCTCCCTATTGTTATTGTTGTGCCCATGTAGACCCCATAGCGTTATTGTTGTACCCCACAAAAACCATTATTGTTATTGTTGTGCCCTTACAATATTATTGTTATGTAGGCCCTGATTATATTGTGACCCCTTAGACTCCTATATATACCAAGGAGGTCTTGTCATTTGTATCATCCAAGAATTGTTCATTTATGTGATGTAAAGGAGGTTTCCCCCTCAAAGAGACTATTTTTGAAGTCTGTGATCTTATCTTTTGTTTTGTTTTGTGAGCTGGTTGCATAACATCTAGAGTATTAACAATATCAACAATGTAATCCATCATATTTGAATGTATAACTTAAATTTAAATTTAACTTGGAATGAATTTTATTTTATTTTCCCAGGAAAAAATCATAACTTTCATTTTTATAAAATATTGAAAATTGCATGTTGTAGCTGCTGCATAAGTAGTCTATGCCAAAATTGTGGCCATGAGTGCCACCGTACAATATGATGAATGATATATAGTTGTTACATATTTGTAACCGATCAAAATAGATGCCATAATAAATATACAAGTAGGAGTTCTGATATTCAAAACAAATAAGCAAAAACAATCTATCAGATATGTGTTATGTAGCCTCTTCCATCTGTTGTTGATGATCAATGAATCGTCTGTGGTAGTACTGATAGAAGTCTCGACCATCCTATTCCTATATCAACCAATGACCACAAGGTTGTTGTGTGGCCTCCCTGGAAAGGTTGCTAGAAATTTGGTTCCTCTCCCTGTATATATGACAACATGAGATAAAGTCAAATTGTGCTTTTATTGTGATAATTTCGTCCATCAAATTTTTGAGTGTGTGCATGTGACATTGAGACTGTAGATTGAACCAATTAATAACAAGTTTGGAATTGCCAAAAATTTACAATTGCCGACAACCTTTCTTAAGGAATAAATAAGAAGGATGAGACTATTAAGTTCTGAGTAGTTGTTTGTGCCCCTGCCTAAAACCATATTCATTTTATAATAATGATCTTCAGATAGATACAAAACTGCACCCTCGCCACATCCAATATTTTGAGCTGAACCATCGAAGTAATCCCAAGGGATTGTTTTGTCGATGGTTTCAGGAATAATGGTACGATTATGTTGAGGTTGTTCTTCATCCAGGATCAAATTGTATAAGGCTTCAATATGAGAACATATGGATGTCCAATCAAGACTCTTGTCTTGAAAGATATACCGATTCTGACTTGACCATATAGCCCAACACACCAATAAAGGAAGGTTGTGAAGATTTAGTGGTTGAGCACTATTCCACCATGATTCCCAAGCAGATTTTAGGGAGTCTCCCTGCCACCTATTGTTGACCACTAATCATTGATAAATCTGATTCCAAATGTGTTGTACTGATGGGCAATGCAGGAACAGAGTCTCAGTTGATTCAGAGTTATTCTTGCATAGAGAACATCAAGAGAGGCCCTGAAAGGATCATGTTGTAGAGTGTCTTCTGTAGGCACCTTGTTACACAATATGCACCACATAAATAGCTTGGATTTTGCAGGGCCTTTTAATTTCTAGAGGGGGCGCCACCACCATACATATTGACCTGACTCATGATCAACATAAATGTACAAGTATCCTTCTTTAGGAGTATATCTACCATGCACGGATATATCCCATACAAGTTCATCCTCTCGATCATTTATCCTCACATGAGTCTCCATAAGAGAATTAATATAATGAGTCCAGTCCCGTCTCCATTGATCAGGAATCATCAAATATTGAGCGGATCTCTATTTTTGTCCAAGGATGGTCGAATTATCTGCATCTTCTACTTGATTAAGAAATATAATACCTTCCATCTACACAAATTGTATAAGTTCAGGGGAAAGATGATCCAAGTGGCTTTGGAGACACACACAGGACAAAGAGGACTCAAGAAAGCTCAAAAATCAAAGTGTTTGGATTATGCTCGAACCAGGGCTAGAGCGTAGATCTCATTGTCCTGATTGCGGTGGTGTGAACGGTTCGTCAAATTGAGTCCGTATGCGAAAGTTAGAAGCAGTCAAAGTTGGGTTGATTTTCACTGATTGGGCAGGCCTAAGGAGGCCACAATTTCAACTTTCCCAGCAGATGGAATCCGTCCAGATTTCGGGCAAAATTGTTGCCTCATTAAAATGACTCCTTCGGTCCAAAACCGAATTTCCAAAAACATGCACTTTAAGGGGGTGGAGGCTAGCAACCCCGCCACCCCCCAACCTTCATAACGATATCAAATATTAAATATGGTGGAGGGGCGGGCCACGACCCCCGCCCCCCTCCCACGGATCTGTCTACACCATAGTATGGGTAGTGGGCCGGCCCTTGGGGCACAGACCCAACCACCCCACACTCCTTCAACCTCGCTCCACCGCACACCGATAACAACAACCGACAAGGGAGTTGGGTGGGCCGGCCCTTGGGGCATAGACCCAACCCACGACAACAAAACTTGAAGTATGCAGCGGGAGGTGGGTACGATGGGCGGGCCCGGTCCAACTGAAACATTAAGTTTAAAAAAAAATTGTTTGTGTTGTGTAAAAAAAGGAGGCAGGGTTTGACCGCTCGACCTCCTCCCTACTAAACCGGACATCAACCGTTACACCAAACGACCTTATTGTGAAATCTGCCCACGAAATTATATTTAAGTTCAGTTTTTCAGTGCGCTCAGAGGAGGAAGACAGTACACATCATTCAAGGTAGGATTTTGCAGGAGGGCTGAATTTTCACTTTGTCAGATTTTGACAAATTTTATATGGTTTCAGCACTTCTCAACACCATGAGCGCAATGGAACTGTCCGTTTCTCCATTAGAGTTCTGCATTTTTGGGTCATTTTTTTAGTATGTAGGTGGAACCATCATTGCTGCAAAAACATGGAGTGGAACCATGATCCTTGAAATTTTCCCGAGGAGGTAATTTTTCTCCATGTCGGAATATAGTCAAGTTTACAGTGGTTTTTCATGGGTTTCTGCAGGGATTGCAATGGTGAGGTCAGATTCGCCTTTGGAGTTGCAGATTTCTAGTACACTTATGGAGAAAAATCTTTGAGGAATCTTGGGGGAATCTAAAAGATTCCTTGAGCCCCAGATTCTCAATTTCTTAGAATTCAAAAATTTGATAGTCGATTTTGCACTATTTGACGCCACAAATCTAATGGCGCATTCAGATTTCTCATTTTCTCATTCTATTCTTCAACCACTTTTCTAAGTGGAATGCAGGTGTCAGCATTCATGTGCGAGCAACCATTTCCATGAGATTCGATGCCATGAGATCGATGGTACGAACAGCTTTAGCAGCTTGGCACCCTTTTCTTCAGATGGCCCTAGATGTGAGGTATATGTAGTGTGTTCATATACTTATTTTTGCGATGCATTGTGCTACACAAATCCCTGTTTGATGTTTGATGTGGGATCTTGTTTTCTTCCTTGTTTCATCTTGCTTGATGTGACGCAGAATCATCTGTGTTTCATACTTGTTGTCGCGATTTGTCATGTTTTATTTGATATCCCTTTGTCATCATGTTGATGGAATACTCATGTTGTCGCCATGTATGTTTTGCATTGAGATCGCTTTTATGCCATGTTGGCGGGATGCTCATCATGCATGAGTTTGTGTCATACTGATAGGAGTCCTTTTGACTGAGAGTTCCTGTAGCGGAACATCTCTTGGAGCCACTACTACGTGAGGGCATTTCCTTTTATGATAGCGACATCACCTCTTATGTACATCATCACTATTAACAACACTTAATGCAGCAGCCTACACTGTCTTGACATCAGGGCCCACAGACGTAGTCCCTCTTGGATGAACTCCGTTATAAACAACTTATGTTTTCATGTGCTGATGATTGTCATGTTCCTCTTCTTTACAACATGTAGATGTATTCATTTATGTTCTTTTAAAAATGCAATTTAACACATCACGAAAGTAAAAGGTCTTGGAAGGGTCCTTTGTCACACATGGACCAGGATCAAGTGGTATCAGAGCGGTCTTTGCATGAATGTGAATTACAAGCATGAACAATGGAACATGCATCGACAGAGGATGAAAAAGTGATGTACAAGACCATGCTCAAAATTTCCCAAAGGGTAGAGATAATGTATGAAACTCTACAGAAAGAGACAGAGGAAAAGGAGCGATTGCAGCTTCAGTTGCGAGCCATGGAAGAGGCCTTGGAAGAGCTGAAGCACAACAAACATAATCTTCAAACAGATAACGTTGAATTGAAGACGCTTCTACATGAAGAGAAAGCGGAGAAACATAGTTTGCTATGACAGCTGCAAGCAATGGACGAGGCCTTGGAAAAGCTGCAACGTGAGCCATGTGAGGTAAAAAGTAGTTCTCTGAATTCATGTATGTGTCCTGATGATGATTTTGCTATTTTTGAAAATCATACCATAGGAATTGGATCCAAACTATTGAAGAGAATAGGGTATGAAGGAAGAGGATTGGGCGTTAATGGCCAAGGCATTGTCAACCCCATCAAAGTAGAAGAATTACCCCGTCAGGTAGGACATGGGTATGTCAGAAAGGAATTTGGTGAATGCGCTGAGACAAATAGAAAACCACCAACAATATATGATGAGAAGCCCTCATCAGTTCTTTCCAAATCGACAAAGGAGGTAAAAGATGTTGATTTCCTTTCGGTTTCGTCTTCACATAGTATGATTTCTGTTGGAGATGTGGAGATCCCAATTACAGGGACAAACATGAGGATCCTTACCAGGACGAGGCACGAGGAGGAAAAAGAACTTGGTGTTAATAGCCAAGGCATAACTCAACCTTTGGAGGTTATGCATAAACATTGATTTGCAGGCATGGGATACACCAAAGGAGAATGCTTGAAGGTGTCAGATTCTTCTGAGATATCGTCGAAATCATCGAAATCGTCGAGGAAAGAGAATGATGGGAAAACATCCCCATCATCCCATGGCAGTGGCCATCACAGGGAAAGAGCTGAGGCCAACTCTCATCACCGTACTTACACCAGAGGCGGAAAGGAAAGGTATAACTAGTTTCGATATTCGAATGTTCATTTCGATCATAATCATGTTTTTAATGATGAACATAAAACATGGCGTCAATTGTTGAATTGAGACTTCTGTGATCCATAATAGTTATAAGAAGAGCTACGGCGTAAATCACATATAGAAAGACCTTTGTCGACGCGTTTCGAACCAGCAAGTGTGGCTCATCGTCAGGACGAGTTGAAGAAATAGATCCAGCTTTGCATGTTAAATAGTCTGAGCAGGGCCTCCAACGGCTAGCTTTGACTTAGGGACATTCAAAAAGTCAAATTGATCATTAAAAGGAAGATGACCATACCTATATATAAATATATAATTATATAAATGAAATAATTTTAGAAGGTGTTTACGTTATTAATTAGTTAAAAATGTATAATTTAATAATTAAAAATTCTAATTAAATGGGAATTAGTTAAATTGAAGACCTAACTTTTGTATAAAATATAAATAGGGTAAAACATGGCATCGAAAAACATGTACCTTTTGTGGATTACATAGCCATACATTTTCCAAGTGTTGGAAAAGAATGGCAACACACAAAAGGATAAGGCGTGAAAGACCCTCTCAACAACATTTAAAGAAACAGGTTAAGAAAATCTGGAGGAAGAAGATGTATTGCAGTCACTGCGACAGAAGTGGCCATCAAAGAGCCCCTTGTTGGAGGCTCCATCCAGAGCAGTGCCTTAAAGACAAAGCGTTAGTGCATGAACTAGGTGAAGCAGTTCTTCGACAAGCAAAACCACCATAAGGAGATGACCCATTCACATTGATAAGTGAAAAATGGTTTCTAAATATGCTGTCTTGTCATGGTCGTGGTTTTGTAAATCATTTGTTGCATTTTAAAATGTAAAAGTGATGATGTTTTCCATCACTTGTTAGGCAACAATGATTTCTGGTCTTATTTTATGTTGCATGATAAAATGTGAAAGTGATGTCATGTTTCTGTTACTTGACAGAGAAAAAGATAGTGTTTGGCCTTATTATTATAAATCATGTGTTGCAGTGATGATGTGTTTTCCATCACTTGTTGAAGCAACAATGATATGTTGGCCTTGTTTTCATAGCTTGGGTGTTATGTCCATCTTGTTGTAAACTTGACCACCGAGTATGTGTTATAAACTCGTGGCAAGTGTGGGATGCTTGGGTCATTAGTTGGTCATGCAAGTCAAGCATGCAAATTGCAAAACAATGTACTACAGGTTGCAGAGATTGTAGGTGTTGTCTCATCGCTTAAGGCTCCGAAGAACAAAGATTAAAGAGAGGGAAGCGAGACCTTTTCAGGATGCTTGTGATGCAGACAAGGTACAGAAAAGTTGCAGATTATTTTTCATGCTTTTGGAGGACCAAAAGCTCCTCAGTGGGGAGGACTGATCCAGGTGGCTCCAGAGACATACACAGGACAAAGAGGACTCAGGAAAGCTCAAAAATCAAAGTTTTTGGATTATGCTCGAACTAAGACCAGAGTGTAGATCTCGTCGTCCTGATCACGACGGTGTGAACGATTTGTCAAACCGAGTCCGTATGCAAAAGTTAGAAGCAATCAAAGTTGGGTTAACTTTTGTTAACTGGGCACGCCTAAGGAGGCCACAATTTCGAATTTCCTGACAGATGAAATCCGACCAACTCCAGCCAGATTCTGGGCAACATTGTTGCCTTGTTAAAATGACTCCTTCGGTCCAAAACCGAATTTCCAAAAACGTGCACTTTGTTATTAAAACAAAAAAATATAAAAAAAGGGGGTGGGGGCCACCAACCTTGCCACCCCCCAACCTTCATAACCGTATCATATATTAAATATGGTGGAGGGGTAGGACATGACCCCCGCCCCCCTCCCATGGAACTGTCTGCACCATAGTATGGGTAGTGGGCCGGCCCTTGGGGCACGAACCCAACCACCCCACACTCCTTCAACCTCGCTCCACCGCACACCTATAATAATAGCCGACAAGGGAGTTGGGTGGGCCAGCCCTTGGGGCATGGACCCAACCCACGGAAATAAAACTTGAAATATGCAATGGGAGGTGGGTACGATGGGTGGGCCCGACCCAACTGAAACATTAAGTTTTAAAAAAATTCGTTTGGGTTGTGTAAAAAAGGAGGAGGTGGGGTTTGACCGCTTGACCTCCTCCTTACTAAACCGAACCTCAACCGTTACACCAAACGACCATTTTGT
Organism: Pinus tabuliformis; assembly: GCA_031772625.1. NCBI lineage: Eukaryota > Viridiplantae > Streptophyta > Pinopsida > Pinales > Pinaceae > Pinus > Pinus tabuliformis. Next base: position 1,651,144,473 of record CM062820.1, on the reverse strand, counting down.
GAAATCCGCCCGTGAAATTAAATTTAAACGTAGTTTGTCAGTGCGCTCAGAGGAGGAAGGCAGTACACGCCATTCGAGGCAGGATTTTGCAGGAGGGCCGAATTTTCACTTTGTCAGATTTTGACAAGTATTATATGTTTCAACACTTCTCAATGCCACGAACATAATGGCGCTGTCTGTTTCTCCATCGGAGTTCTGCATTTTTTGGTCATTTTTCAGTATGGAGGTGGAACCATCATTGCTGGAAAAACAGGGAGTGGAACCATGACCCTTGAAATTTTCCCGAGGTAATTTTTCTCCATGTCAGAATATAGTCAAGTTTACAGTCGTTTTTCATGGTTTTCTACAGGGATCGTAATGGCAAGGTCAGATTCGCCTTTGGAGTTGCATATTTCTAGTCCACCTATGGAGCAAAATCTTTGAGGAATCTAGGGGGAATATAAAAGATTCCTTGAGCCCCAGATTCTCAATTTCTTAGAATTCAAAAATTTGACAGTCGATTTTGCACTATTTGATGCCACAAATATGATGGTGCATTCAGATTTCTCATTTGCTAATTCTATTCTCCGTTCACTTTTCTAAGTGGAATGCAAGTGTTAATATTCATGTGCGAGCAACCATTTCCATGAGATTCGACGTCGTGAGATCGATGGTACGAACAACTTCAGCAGCTTGGCACCCTTTTCTTCAGATGGCCCTAAATGTGAGGTATATGCAGTGTGTTCATATACTTCTTTTTGCTATGCATTGCGCTGCACAGATCCCTGTTTGATGTTTGATGTGGGATCTTGTTTTCTTCCTTGTTTCATGATTCCTGCTTGATGTGACGCGGAATCATCTGTGTTTCATACTTGTTATCATGATTCATCATATTTTATTTGGGATCGCTTTGTCGTCATGTTAATGGAATACTAATGTTGTCGCCATGTATGTTTTGCATTGAGATTGCTTTTATGCCATGTTGGCAGGATGCTCATCATGCATGAGTTTGTGTCATACTGATAGGAGTCCTTTTGACTGAGAGTTCCTATAAAGGAACATCTCTTGGAGCCACTCTTGCGTGAGGGCATTTCCTTGTATGATAGCAACATCACCTCTTATGTACATCATCACTATTGACAACACTTAATGCAACGGCCTACACCATCTTGACACCGGGGCCCAGAGACGTAGTCCCTCCTGGACGAACTCCGTTATCAATGACTTATGTTTTCATGTGCTGATGATTGTCATGTTTCTCTTCTTTACAACATGCAGATGTATTCATTTATGTTCTTTTAAAAATGCAATTTAACACATCACGAAAGTAAAAGGTCTTGGAAGGGTCCTTTGTCACACGCGGACCTGTATCAAAAGAGTATGGGTGTTACCACTACCAGACCATGCATCCATCCTAATTCAGACATCTGTTCATTTCTCAATTCTCCAAGCCAAACCTGATTTAATGTATTGAATGGAATTTAGTATAGTTATCCAAATAGTTGATATATCTAACATGTTCCCAGATGGTCTTCGAATCCATTCAATGATAAGAAGAGAATGCATGTATTTGTTGTATACGACTTCTGACCATATGATATTTGCAGTGAAGAGATTCCACCCCAATTTGGCTACAAGGGCTTTTGAAAATCATCCTAGATCTTTAATCCCCCATCTACCCCATTTTATCGGTCTAGCAATGAGATCCCATCTAACCCATGCAAATGTCATGCCTTCCTTCTTTCCACTCCAGAAGAATCTACAACAGATTTGTTGTATTCTATTTATTATACCTTTGGGGATCCAAGACAATGCCATACAATAAACATGAATGGCGCCCAACACCAATTTGATAAGAAGTAATCTACCAGTTGTGGATAACCATCGATGATGCTAGATGATTATTCTTGTTTAATCTTGGCAACAAGCCACATCCAATCCGCAATTAGATATTTGTTGGGCTTAAGACGAAATCCCAACTATTTGAGGCCTTCATCAAACGCCAAGAGCCTATATGGAAATCTCTATTGAGAAAATACAAGTTCATGCTAAGAGAAATTTGAGCAATATAGAGTGGATTTCCACTAATTTGAGTCCATTCCAGTAGCCTTGCAAAAAAGTGATAAAATATTGTTAAAAAATGTGGAGTCACTAATAGACCCATTTAGGAAAATGAGAACATCATCAACAAACTTGAGATGAAATAGGGTAATGGTTTCAACCAATTTGACCCCTTTGATTCTTCCCAAATTCCTTTCTTCAGTGATTAATCTGCTTAGGCCTTCCATGATCAAAATGAACAACAATGGTGATAAGGGACAACCCTGTCTGAGGCCACGCTCTGCATGAAAGAAATTTGATATCGATCCATTTATCATAATGTTGTATGATACAGAGGAAATACAACACATAATCCAATTAATGAAGGAAGAATGAATTTTATTTGTATAGATTAGTTAAGTTTTAAAAGAGTGACGACAAACATAATTATACTAAGTACCAAGAAATCAATAATATAGAAGGTCAAATGTTAATTATAAATCTTGATTATTGGGTTTGAAAAGAAGTGGGAAAGATTGAAGCAAAATCAAGGTATTAGGAACACAAAGAAATTAGAAATTTGGAGGAAAATATGTGTAGCCTAAAGGGCTTGGGAGTAAAGAGAAATCATTTAAAGAAAGGGGTTGTGCATCTTGAAATGGAAGATTTAGGGGATCCTATAATCTCTCAAGCTTGCATCTCAATGTCTTTTTCCCCTCAATTGGTAAAGAAGGTAATGAAGGATGCACTGGTTTTCAACTAGAGGTAATCTGGATTGACTCATTATATTATTTTTTATCTATCTTGATGCCTTTACAGTGGAAAATTTGGAGAAATCAATGGGTAGGGTCATTTTTACCAATGGGTCCCAGTTTAGAGAATTGAGGTCTAAAACATTTTGGGACCATTTTCAGGCATTAAATGACTTTTTTGGGGGCAAAACTTTCCTTCTTTAGATAGGACCTCGATATACCATTTTACAATAAGAGACCTATCTAATTGTGCAAGAATCATGTCAATTAGAGTTAAGTTGACATATCATGATTAACCAACATGGTACAAGAAAATGCCATGTCAACCCTTCTTACTCATGCATATGGGGATAGACACATGTGGCATTGAAGAAGACTATAAAAGGTTTAAATTTGTAACTTTGGTTGAGATTTGAGGGAGTCAAACCTTACCCTTAGGGTGCTATCGAGATGCATTATATATCGGGCCATTAGGAGGAGTAGGGGTTCCATTATATGTTATCGTATCTTTTTCCATGGTAGAGCAAAGCAACTGGGAGAGGGAGTCAAAGAGCATAATAGAAGGGGTTAGTGTTATATAACAACATAATAAGCCACAAGTATCAGATAACTCCATGGAGAGTGTCTTCTCCTTTGTATTTTCATTATTTCCATATTGGAGAAGAGAGCATAACAATCTCGCCTTCTAGTACGGTTTTCACTTAGGGTTTTTAGAGAAAATATTTGTTTTCATTGTGGATGGTGTGTGACTGAATTTATTGTTCTCCATTTTATGCATTTTATATATTTCATGCATAAGAAGAAAATCAGTAACTACCAAATCTAGAATCTAAAAGAATTTAACCTTCATAGTATAGATGTCATCTTATTTTATTAGTTTTGTTGTGACGAATTGTCTAGCAGAATACCCACGATAGTTTACAAATCAAGAGGAAATTCCATAATTAAAAGGTACAACTATAAAGACCTTATTTATCTTTATGTGGTTATTTATTGAATGAAAGTACTGGGTTAGGGTTGTGGCAAAGTTTAACCTTGATTTCTTTGGTTGTTTAAGTATTATTAAAGGATATATTTAGGTAAAGGAGGATAGGGGTCATTCCCATTTTTCTTCGGGTATATGTCTAATAGAGGTTAATTCTCTTGATAAGGAAACCTCCCTAGTTAAGGATTGTCCTAAACTCACTAGGAAAAGTGGATACTTAAAGGATTCACTTGGGATTGGCCTTAATGGTTCAAGATATAACTTGAAGACTAGGAAGATCTTGGAGAGCCTTAAAAGGTGGGCCAGAGTAGGGAAGGCGGGGAGGAGGGTGAGAGAAGTTAAGAGTGGTTTATCCTTGAATCTAGGTAAGTATCTAAAGGGAGGTTGAGGAAGAAAATCCCTACTATCTTTGATTCAAGAAAGCATTGTCATGCAATTGTTATCTATGAAACAATCATCAATACTTTGACTAATTAGAGCATGTAGATCCCCTATAATGGGTGAATCATGATATTTTTACCTCTTAAATGCAAAGGTTTGACAAGCTCTTCTAAAAACCTTACCCTAAATGGGTTGGTGGATTCTCATAAATTTGATATTCTAATGTTGTAGTAGACTATGTGGGGCAGAGATACTTTGGTCTGTAGTTTGAGGAAGATTTTAGTGGGTTCGTATTTTATGTTTGTAAATGCTTGAGGTTGCTTGAGGAGTATTATTATAGGATGGCATATTAGGTCAATTTAATGCACTAATTATTTATATTTTGTCTCAAGTTTGACCTTTGTATTCTCTTCCCAGAAACTATGCAAGGAGGTTGTAGTCATAAACTATTGTGGACCTTATCAAGATAGGATGCAATTTTGGAAGAATGTGTTTGATCTTGGGGTATTTCCTAGAGGAAATCTAATTCTTGAAGGGGATTTAAATTTCTTTCAGGTCTATTGGAAATATGGGGTGATGTAGCCCAATAAACTTTATCCATATCTTGGGGGCAAAGATCCAAAAGGCTTGAATGCGATAAAGGAGGAGATAAAACTTATAAATCCACCATGAAACTAATCACAACAACATTGATAAAAATGAAATAAATAAATACATCACAAAAATATGAAGAGAGAGGAGTGAACTAGAGAAGAAGGATTCGATTAAGAAAAATCATTACATGCAATGAGGCCAATTTCGGAAAACCTCTTTTCTAACCTATGCTCTCTTCCTATTGCCTTATTATAAGGCTTCTTGTTAATGAAGTCAATTTTAATTAAGTTTTTCTCTATTAGTTACAAATCTATGAAGCTCCCTTTTACATAAGAATATCACTTTATGACTTATACATACAAACTTAGTGTATAAACCCCCTTAAGTTTACAATCAATCCTCCTCCCTTAGAAAATGGTGGTCCCCATCATTCACCCATGCTATAAAAGAGGGAACCCATTATGTTTAATGTACCATCATGATTACAATATGCTATGAGTGAATGAAGAGAAGGGGTTTGTATGGTTAACCCATAATTGTGGATTTGTGGATGACTCATAACCATCATAAATGCAATGTGACTAGCGACAATGAAGAGAAGGGCTTTGTGTGGTTAACCCATAACCATGGGTTTGTAGATGACCCATAATGAGTTGGAAATGGAAATCTTGAAGAAGGGTTTTTTGTGGTTTACCCATAGCCATAGGTTTGTTTTGAATTTTTCTGGCAACGAACCTCTCACTACAACTTTGTCAATAAATTTTTCTAAAAGTGATGAAATCAATTTCGGTGGAAGAACAATTTGAGGTATTGAAGTGACCTTTCCATTGATATAAGATACTTACAATGTAATGATCTATGGAAAGAGAAAATCATTATTGAAAGTCAAGGTATGTGTGGTTGCACTACTTTAAAGACATGTGTGACTTCAATAAACGATATCTCTCAAACCAGGGAATGAAATGAAATTATGTAAGAAAACCAATTTAGATAATGGAAAATCCTTTAAAATGAGAAATTATTCATCCTTTTAAATTCTTTGTAGAGGTTGTGGCACCTACATGAAGTTTTATATAGATTGTTGCTTTGCATTCCATCCATTATTGTGCTTCTATGATGTCCATACTACTATGTGAAAGTTGTGAAATGGATGAAATGAGGTTGCCTAAGCTTCTAGATGCTACCTATAGATTTTTTTTAAAGTTATGGCATGGTTGTATACATATGCATAAAAATGAATGTGAGAACACTAAGTGAAAAGGGCCACAAAGGATGCCAAGGGTTTTTAGGGAAACATGAGTTGTTGTAGAGGTCATGAAACCTCCATGATGCAGACTAATGGATGTAGTGAATCCATGTAAATATGCTCCTCTAGTAGTGAATGAACATCTGAGGGTGGAAAACTATGTAATGTTTGTCGACCAACTATGATACTTATTGTGTATGGCTTAACAAATGTACTCCAGAGGTGCCAAAAGGAGGTTGTATGTTGATGTAAACGTTGCTACCAAAATATGCTTCAAACCACTAATGCATAGTGCACTAAAATCTAATGGTCTTGTGTAGGATTAGAGATAGACTTGTGTCGTCACTTTGACGGATCTCGTTTTCCAAGCTTGTCGGTGAAACTCGGTCGAACAATCTGACAGGAAAAGAAAAACCTTTGGACATCCAACACAGGTTCCTAGTGGGCTAAACGATGGATAGGAGATGAATCTGTTATCTCAAAATCAGATCCTGATAGGCTACTGGTCAGGTTGACTCTAAGTAACTATTTCAACCTACTTTAGGCTGAGGCTTAGCCTCCTCAACCTGAGAGGGCTCTCTCTTGATGGATTAATGATTTTGATTAAAGATAAGATGGCTAACTCTTATAGAACAACTGTGAAAAATATGAATGGTGGAAACACATTAAACAAAACTATCCATTGGGCTTATGGAGTCAACAACATCTCAATATAACAATGAACTCAACCCTACATGGAAGTCAAGGCATTCAGCATTTAAACATTCAGAACATAAACTCATATGGGACCACACAGTTTATAAATGTATACAGGAAGTCAGAGCACATTCAGTGAATTCTGAGTGATTATACATCCATACCACTGTAATAATTAAGGAAAGGACAACATCACATATTCTGAACATAAAAAATCCTTCATGAATCCTGAGAAGTAAAGTCAAGCATGTATTACTGAAAATGAGTCTTACATAGGCCAAATACAAGCTTTTGCATAAAATTTCCAACCCTTTGTACATCAGATGTTCTGCTATATATAGAGCTCTTTACATGCTTAGATTCCTCTTCTAGGAAGAGGAAAATTCGAATTCTACCTGACCTGACACCTAATGACACTCAAAACTAACTATTAAATTCAAATGACACCTAACTAGCAGTCCTAGAGACCTAATACAACTAGGAGTGTAACTCCTTATCATGATTACAACAACCTTATCTAAGCATTAAACACTCCTTTTGACACATAAAACTCCATGAAGTCGAATTTGATGAAGCCCATAACCTTCCAGCTGGCCCTTGATGACTCATCCTTTTGTTGTTCCTAGAAACTAGGAAACTGTCCCTTGCTCTGTTCTAGCTGAACAATAGGTCTTGGGACAGAGCTCATAACTTCTCATAAACAATGTATTTGGAAAAAATGAAGGAGGCTTTTGTGAAACAATACATGCTTAACAAAAACCTCTCTTAGTTTTTTGAAACAACTTTCCTACCGTCCAGAATATTTCTTTGAAAAACAAGTGTCAAACAGAGAAATATGCCTGTGAAAAACTTGCACCTACAGCAGTTTCGTAGCGCAAGTTTGATCATTCATTTCTCTCAAATCATAATGGATTTGAAGAAAGTGGAAGAGGTTTTTGTATTTCAGTATCTTATTAATGAAAACCTCTTTCACATTTTAGAGATAAGCTTTCAAATGTTCATAAACGCTTCTAGAAGTTGACTAGTAAAAACAGGAAAACAAAACTCCTCCTTTTTAGAGTTTCATTCTTATGCTCCTCTTCGAATCCTTCTGCTGACCATGCTGTCTCTTTAATCATATGAAATGCATTAAATCAACCATGAAATCTGATCCCACACTTGAATTAAGACAAATAGCTCCTTTAATGCTGCCTGAAGCATCATCTAGCTATGAAACAATTTCCACTTTTATAACATGTAGCTTAGAATTCAACAAAAATGTCCTCCTTCTACTTGTTTTGCCCTTGCTGAATGTTGACACTTTGTAATTGATCTTTTGCAGAGATTCCCCTTTGAAAATATTTCCCTTTGTCTCTCAAAATTGGTCCACTAATTCATAATATGCTCCTACAGCAGTTTCGTAGCGCGCTACGAAACTGCTGTGTAATTACAAAAACACAGCTTTGAACCAATTTTTTTTCATTTTGAGCCTTTTGCTATCTTCAAATGTCTCTTTTCATGTGCCTTGAAGCTTTTCAAACTGAATATATATATATATATATATATATATATATATATATATATATATATATATATATATATATATATATATATATATAGACCCCATTCTTCAAGGTATGTATGCAATATGTAACCTTGGCATTTGTGAAAGAATCTTCAAGTAACAAGGAAGAAGAGATGTATGCCAATCATTGGCAATGAAGACAACATCCTCCTCATAAGGTCTACTAAATGTTCACTATTTTGTTTTGATTTAAAGATTGTTCAGCTGTTGCCACATCTACACAAGGCAGAATGCGGTCAAGGGCGGTATTTTCTATTGAAGGTGCTTCAGTGTGAACATTTTTCCCATTCTTTCCATATGCCTCCACAAAACACCAATCAGGAATATCTGTTGTGCCAATCAGGAACCATCCTTTTCTTTGATATGCTCCCAAGAGTAATTACTTTTAGCTGTCTTTGCAATCTTAGCCAAATGATCATGGGTAAAAGTAGTGCCGCATGGGTTGCTTGGATTGATAATAACCATTGCCACTGTTGTCTGCAATTGTATGAATCCCTGTGTAATGCATCAAACTAAATTGAGAAATTTTGGCATTAGTATTCTTAAGTGATAACAGTGGCTCTACTTGGGATAGTGTGCTCCTGTAGTACACTAAGAACTCGTAGGTCCAGTGCTTTGTCCATTTTATGAAAAACATAGATTTGCTTGACGAGCATTCCTTTCCAACTTCTTGGGCCTTCACCTCGGGCTTAAACTTGATGATCATTGTGAGAGAAAGAAATCTACCACTACTGAAAAAAATGCTCAGTCAACCTTGAGCTTATTTTCATTTTCCTACCTACCTACCCTATCAGCTGCAAGCTCCACTTGTAGCTCAAGCAACATGATATTTCCAATAAAGCCAATCAATTTTCCTCTCTGATATTGGAGGCTCTTGACTGCATTCCACCTCAAAATAACCATGGTAGTGAGATGACCAAATCAACCTATAATGTATATGATCTTCATAATGCAAATGAAATTGAAATACTGATGTGCAAAACTTTGCCATGTATTCATTTATAGGGTCAAAGAAAACATGGTTATTTTGATAATCATCATAACATTCTATCTCTTTAGACAACTGATCCTTAGCCACACAAAATTCCTTTGATGTGCTATCCAACTGCCTTTCTGCATGATTCCCATAGACAATGTAATTTTCCTCACTATTGTGATCATTCTTTGATGTAAGCTGCTGCAAGGAATCACAAAAATGAACAACCTTTTTTTCTGCCTGAGGATTATAAAAAATTTCTTCCAGTATTTATTCTTGGTGTTTGCAATCAATTTCATATTCTTTATGATCAAAAGAATGACAAATCTGCTGCATCTTTTCATTCATATCAAAGGATGAAACATGGTTTTCAAAAGTAAACCCCTGCTGATCTTCATGCTGTGTTTCATGAGATGTTATACTTTCTTCTTGGTGTTGAAATGCATTGTTATGAAGAGCCTCTAAAATTTCTTCATCCATAAATTCATCAGCATCATAACAATCCTCCAAATATTGAATAAAACTCGTAGAATGTTTACAACAATCTTTGACCAACAATAAGGAGGGATGACACTCTTTATACATGTCATAGAACACATCATGGAAATCAGCAAGAGAATATAATGAACCATTTTCCAAACTTTTATACCAAGACCATGCTTTTCCTTCTAAAGTGGTCATAAACATCCTCATGAGACAATCCTCAGGAAAGTGAACCTTAAGATTGCGTACATGCATATGAAACCTAACCAAATGAAGAGCAACATTGTCTTTCTTTTCATCTTTGAATATCGGAAGATCCTCTAACCAATCAACCTTTGGCATAGGATTTGGAAAACCAGGGATATGAGACCGATTCATAGGAGCATACCTGGCATTCATTCTTGCAATGGAATTCATCTTGAAACTTCATCAAGCTACTAATCTTCTAGCAGTAGAGTCACCTTCCAATTTCTTATTCGATGTGTGGAGTCGCCAAGGTAGTTTTGCAGCCTCAAATAGATGTCTGAGCTCCTGCTACCTTCAGAAGTTCAACCTCTTAATTTCGGGAATGAATAGACTTCAGGCTCCCGGCAGACGCACCAAAATGTTATCTCAAAATCAAATCCTGATAGGCTGCTGGTCAAGTTGACTCTAAGTAACTATTTCAACCTACTTTAGGCTGAGGCTTAGCCTCCTCAACCTGAGAGGGCTCTCTCTTGATGGATTAATGATTTTGATTAAAGATAAGATGGCTAACTCTTATAGAACAACTGTGAAAAATATGAATGGTGGAAACACATTAAACAAAACTATCCATTGGGCTTATGGAGTCAACAACATCTCAATATAACAATGAACTCAACCCTACATGGAAGTCAGGGCATTCAACATTTAAACATTCAGAACATAAACTCATATGGGACCACACAGTTTATAAATGTATACAGGAAGTCAAAGCACATTCAGTGAATTCTGAGTGATTATACATCCATACCACTGTAAGAATTAAGGAAAGGACAACATCACATATTCTGAACGTAAAAAATCCTTCATGAATCCTGAGAAGTAAAGTCAAGCATGTATTACTGAAAATGAGTCTTACATAGGCCAAATACAAGCTTTTGCATAAAATTTCCAACCCTTTGTACATAAGATGTTCTGCTATATATAGAGCTCTTTACATGCTTAGATTCCTCTCCTAGGAAGAGGAAAATTTGAATTCTACCTGACTTGACACCTAATGACACTCAAAACTAACTATTAAATTCAAATGACACCTAACTAGCAATCCTAGAGACCTAATACAACTAGGAGTGTAACTCCTTATCATGATTACAACAACCTTATCTAAGCATTAAACACTCCTTTTGACACATAAAACTCCATGAAGTCGAATTTGATGAAGCCCATAACCTTCCAGCTGGCCCTTGATGACTCATCCTTTTGTTGTTCCTAGAAACTAGGAAACTGTCCCTTGCTCTGTTCTGGCTGAACAATAGGTCTTGGGACAGAGCTCATAACTTCTCATAAACAATGTATTTGGAAAAACTGAAGGAGGCTTTTGTGAACCAATACATGCTTAACAAAAACCTCTCTTGGTTTTTTGAAACACCTTTCCTACTGTCCAGAATATTTTTTTGAAAAACAGGTGTCAAACAGAGAAATATGCCTGTGAAAAACTTGCACCTACAGCAGTTTCGTAGCGCAAGTTTGATCATTCATTTCTCTCAAATAATAATGGATTTGAAGAAAGTGGAAGAGGTTTTTTTATTTCAGTATCTTATGAATGAAAACCTCTTTCACATTTTAGAGATAAGCTTTCAAATGCTCATAAACGCTTCTAGAAGTTGACTAGTAAAAACAGGGAAACAAAACTCCTCCTTTTTAGAGTTTCATTCTTATGCTCCTCTTCGAATCCTTCTGCTGACCATGCTGTCTCTTTAATCATATGAAATGCATTAAATCAACCATGAAATCTGATCCCACACTTGAATTAAGACAAATAGCTCCTTTAATGCTGCCTGAAGCATCATCTAGCTATGAAACAATTTCCACTTTTATAACATGTATCTTAGAATTCAACAAAAATGTCCTCCTTCTACTTGTTTTGCCCTTGCTGAATGTTGACACTTTGTAATTGATCTTTTGCAGAGATTCCCCTTTGAAAATATTTCCCTTTGTCTCTCAAAATTGGTCCACTAATTCATAATATGCTCCTACAGCAGTTTCGTAGCGCGCTACGAAACTGCTGTGTAATTACAAAAACACAGCTTTGAACCAATTTTTTTTCATTTTGAGCCTTTTGCTATCTTCAAATGTCTCTTTTCATGTTCCTTGAAGCTTTTCAAACTGAATATATATCTATATATATATATATATATATAGACCCCATTCTTCAAGGTATGTATGCAATATGTAACCTTGGCATTTGTGAAAGAATCTTCAAGTAACACGGAAGAAGAGATGTATGCCAATCATTGGCAATGAACACAACATCCTCCTCATAAGGTCTACTAAATGTTCACTATTTTGTTCTGATTTAAAGATTGTTCAGCTGTTGCCACATCTACACAAGGTAGAATGCGGTCAAGGGCGGTATTTTCTATTGAAGGTGCTTCAGTGTGAACATTTTTCCCATTCTTTCCATATGCCTCCACAAAACACCAATTAGGAATATCTGTTGTGCCAATCAGGAACCATCCTTTTCTTTGATATGCCCCCAAGAGTAATTACTTTTAGCTGTCTCTGCAATCTTAGCCAAATGATCATGGGTAAAAGTAGTGCCGCATGGGTTGCTTGGATTGATAATAACCATTGCCACTGTGTTGCTGTCTGCAATTGTATGAATCCCTGTGTATTGCATCAAACTAAATTGAGAAATTTTGGCATTAGTATTCTTAAGTGATAACAGAATCTTTGGGTGAATTACTGATGCCATAGACAACATACAAGGGACTAATAATCCATCATACATATGACACCATAAACATCAGATATCCGACGACAACCACAACACAATGTGATGAAAGAGGCATTGGATAAGCAACACAAAACAACGAAAGATGTGCCAGATAGCTAATGTGTAGTGCAATGATTTGGTGTAGGATATTCATCAAAATCTAATCGGTTTCATCCCATTACAATCCATTAGAGAGTACACAAGTTTGACAAGAACAATTCTACGATGGCATGTCAGATATTCGAGGGACATGTAGAAAACCCAACTGTGGACGTATGACCATCTGGAATCAGAAAGATGATAGGGAAAACCACATCTGACGAACCCATTGTACATCCGACGAGAGGCTTCTAACTTTTATGAATTAGAAATTTGATGGAAAGATAGAGGGTGAATCTGATGGCACTAATGTGCATCCAACATATATAGCGTCATAAATTTGAAGCCTTTTGGAATATTTAAAAAAATGACATTCCCATGGTAATTCTCTTATGCGAAGAATTGAACATTTTCAACAATTATAAACTTCATAAAACCCTAATGTTAGACAACACAATATGTTTTGATTTGGACAATCAATTATGCCATCCATAATTTGGACATAATGAAACAAAGACATGATTTAGTGATAAACTATGCTCATTAGAATAATTGTGTTGAATCATTTTAGCTTCTATAAAATCTTCATTTCTCTACTTGTAGACAACACCATCATTTTCACATTTCAAATAATCTACTTTAATAATCTTGTAAACATGCCCCCCCAACACCAGAACCCAAATAGAGTTGGAAGGAGGTGGTCACTATGAACATAGTTACTGATCAAACAAGAAAATTATCAATTACCTATTTTTTTGAGGTAGCAAAAAAAGCACCCGATTTTGAAAAGTGGTTATTCAGAATAACCTTTTTTTTGGAGCATATTTTTGGCACTTTAAATTTTCTTATGAACATTTTTTTTAGATGTGAGTGATTTTCATGTTGATTTTGAAAAGTGTTGATGCAACATCAACCCCTTTTTTTAGAGGGTTTATTTTTGACACTTTACATTTTCTAATGTCTTCTTCTTCCCTGAGATATTTATTTTTAAGTGTGTTTATGTATTTGTGTTTTTTTAATTTTTCTTTTCAATTTTTTTTTGTAATAAAATCTTCATTTTTTTGCATAGTTAAAAAAATTAAAAAAGGGTCAATATTTTAAAGTTAGGATTTTCTATATGTTTATGTATTGTTAATTAATATTTCAATGCACATCAAATAATTGTCACTAAAAAACCAATATTTTTAAACATATGACAAAAAAAATACACATTTTCAATATAAATACAATGAAAAAATACACATTTTGAGACTTTTTGGTTAAAAATGATGATTTTTATGGGAAAATCTTAACAAAAAAACTTTAAAAATAGCATTTTTTTTATTAATTTTATGTCAAAAATTAATAGTAATAATTTTTTTTTTGGAAAAAATAATGATTCACATAAAAATTAAAGTGAAAATTAGATAATACAAATATTAAACATATAACAACAATAATGAAATACTCATTCTTCTCATAAAATCTCAAAGTCTAAACATTACAAGTAAAATTGATGAATAACTCTCAAAATTGAGCTTTATTTGCAAGCATAACTTAAACTTAATCAATAATATCAACTAATCCATGTTCAACATCTTCTAGACCTTCATTAATGTCTTCTTCCACAATATTTTCTACTTCAATTTGGTCATTGTCCTCTTCTAATGGATCTTTCATGTCTGCAAATCTTCCAAAGTGTCCTTTTCCAATCATTCCATATAACGGTGGTTGAGGTTCCTTTGCCTTTTTTGCCACACGTGATTCATTAAAATCCCCTTTTCTCAAACCAACTTCTTGCATTGCATTTGGAAGAAATTGAAGAGCATTAATTCTTTGTTGAATAAAATTGCATTGTAGTGAGTCTTTTTCAATGGCAATGCAATTTCTTCCTTTTTGTAGGCAACATGCTAGTGTTGTACCTAATCATCAAGCACAAAAAAAATAATTAAGTAAATTAGTATAAACACATAAAAACTAAAAGCTAAAATATTAAAATTGAATTTTATATAATAAAACTTACTTGAACCTGAGAATAAATCCAAAACCCAATCTCCTTCATTTGAACATAAATCTATAAGATAGTTAATCAATGCTTGCGTTTTTTATAAATGTTAACTATCTCTCCTTTTGCATCTTTATCCTCATATGTTAGTTTTCTTACGACAACATCATGAACCAGTACTTGACTATGACTCTTTCCATCTACTCGATTCAGAAGAATAGGCTTATAGCTATCATCTTTTGTCCAACATTCAACATGGATGAACTCACAATCATTTATAATAGCCTGATCTTCAGAAGAAACAATATTTGACTTTTGCTTGTAACATGACATACTAAAAGTTCAATTAACTTGTACATAAATATTTTCTTTTAATATTAATCAAACATACAATTTAATGTCTTACCATGTAAGCTGCATCCTTAAGTTTTCTTTTCCCTTGAAGCTTGTTAATAACATTGCAAATTGTGTGTCTGAACGAAATCTCACAAATCTCCATAGTGGTGATGTTGTTGTTGATAAATCTAGGGCAGTAGACTTAGGTGTTTTCTCTTGATTAGTAACTGATTGTGAGTATCTGTTACTACATTAGATTATGATCTTCTCTTTGATTAATTTATTGGTGTTCTTCTTCATTAAACAACTACCAATGCAGAAACATAAATACACAAGAGACACAGAATGTAGGCTATGAGCCAGGGCCAAAACCTCTCACTCTTTAAGAGGAAAGCCAGCACAAATTCTTCTTATAGAGATTCCAATTGATGAATACCAAGATCAAGACCCTTGACCTATTAGCCACTCCAAGACCAAGACACTAGTTCTATGTCTTATGCTCTTTTCTTCTTCTTGAATCCTCTTCCTCTTCGACCTTCAACGAACTATAGATGCATACCGAGACATATCAATCTAGTGTCACCAAAATGTGACCATTGTAGCAGCACTGAGATACTTGTCACTGCAATGTGAGTTACCATATCAAAATACTTGTCATTCAAACTTGTCACTGCTAGCTATTCGAACTCGTTGATTGTGAGAGAGCATCATGTACCCTTATCATGCTTCTTTACTGTGAGATATACTGAATCACTGTGGCATAATATTGAACTATAGGTTCTTCATGATATGAAATTGTGACTACTTCAAAGACACCAAACTGTGGTTTATACAGAGACCATTCTCCTTCGCTTTCATTGTGATCATAAGAGGTATCTGAATTCCCTTGACAATGGTTAACTATAGAGAGAACCTCGTTGTCCCTTCTCCATCCAAGTTCCTTATTGTGATGCATACGAACTTATTTCTACCTCCGAAAATCTCAGGCATCCGAACTTTTGAACTGTTCTAATGCGAAGTGCCTTCACGCCTATTTATAGTGGTTGGTACCATAAATAAGCTGACCTATACATTTTCGAATAGGTGTGTATTTAAGTTGAGCCGACATGAGTTTTATCTCTGTTTTGAGGTCGACTTCAAGAGGAGGACGAGTGCTTGTCGTTGGAGGGCTTCTAGACATCTTCATAGACTCATATACATTGTTATATCCCCAAGAAGGGTTCTTCATACATGACATTGATTCTTTGACTCAATGATAAATCCTAAGGCTCTCAATGGGAGCCAATAACAAATAAAATCTCTTGCTCATGAAACCCATGAAGCAAGCCTTACAATAATAATTTTATTCTCTTCTTTTTCATCATTTACAAAGATCATAATTACATGTCATTATGAAGATCGAACCTAGTTACATTTTACAACGCTCCCTCTTAACTAGGGAGGTATTCATAATGGTAATTGGTCATTCTTAATCTGAATAATTTCTCATAAGATGAATCAGATTGGTAACCCATTTTTTTAGCATCATATCAACCAACATTGTTACATATCAAGGCCTTAACTAACAACTCTATCTCTCCAAGAGATTTGAGCTCAATGTTGGAGATACCAATGATTTATAGACACTCTCATTATTATCTCTCTCAGAACATACACTACCCGAGTACTCAAGGTGTGTTCCATGAGGACTATTCTTATCTTTGACTCCCCATCCCTCAAAGAATATCAATCCTCCATGACTACTCTTCTATCGAATGCCATATCTCATCCTTAAAGATTATCAGATGCCAAATAATTACCTAATCCTCTCATTCTATCTTCCCAGGTGAAGACCATAATGATGTGTCTATCTCTCCCTCTCAATTAGGGAGGACATCTCTATTCCATTAAATGAATTTACTCATTCCTACACAAGGAATGTACTTAAGCTCCCTCTTGGATTAGGAATTTCCAAGTTTCTTCCAAGTAAGAAACTTTCGAGGCTTCCTCTCAAAATAGGGACCTTCAACAACTCCTTAGGTGGAGATGATGGGACAACCAATTGCTTGAAGAACTCCTTTCTTCGATGTCATGAATTTCTTCTTTGTTGTGGAGTCTTCTTATTTTTGGGACTTCTTCATAAGGCACAGACCATCCATCATTTTCATCCATAAATCATGTCATTACTCCATTCATCGGAAAGTGATCCATCAATCTTCATATGGCATTGCTTCATGTTATGCTACCTTCATCAAGATTTCTCTTCTGGAAGGTTCTTGCATCCTTCTACATGGTTCTTCATGGAAGACATTCATAGTTATTCCCTTCGGTAGCCCGGCATAAGCCCATCCAAATATTTGTTCAAAAATAATAAATGAATACTTAAATCAAAATTACATTTGTGATGGTCTTTCATCATGACATCTTCCAATTTGCATCAGCATCCTACATACATGTTGATGTATTTCCAAAACATATCCATTGTCTAGGGTCTCCTTTTTTTCAGACTTCCAACAGAGTCTTCATATCTTTCCGGGAGATTTCCTAGTCAAATCTTCTTGGTCTTCGGGTTGTTGATTTCTTTTACCATGGTTGCATATCTCACAATCTCTTCTTTCCTTTCTCTTCACACATTTTATTCCCAGGAGATTTCATTCAGAGTTCCTCAATTGTAGTCAACCACCTCATACTCCATATGAGGACATATTATGTTAATTGTGACCCATGCCTTCCGACATTATTTCATAGGAGTAGATTCCTTTCCTTTGATCATGCTTCTCAAAATAAAGCAGTGATCCAAGTTACCTACAACCATACAACATGACGTTTATAAAATCAAATACAAGCATACATACCTCATTTACCTTTAGGTCATCTAGGCTTCTTTCAACAACTTCCTTGATTAAAAAGATCTTCAACCCCTTGATTTGCTTCACCTCTTATGTCATCATGCCATAATCCCATGAATTCCACAAGTTGGAGTTCCTGATGAAACACTTGCTTCCTCTTTGGATTTGTGATTCTTCCACTGAGGATTCCATCAGAGAATCTTGAGGATCTTGCACACCCCTATCCAATAGATGTTTCATTTTTTATTTGATGTGTGATGAGCCTTGTCTTGGATGACTTCTTGCTTTATTTAATTTTACAATGAGTTTCCCAAGAGCTATATCCTTCATAGTTGATTATTAGACATCCTTCATGTTTCTTATGGTGATGTCATGAGCTCTTACTTCTAATGCTTTTCCTCTTCCTTGGACTTCCTCCTTTTAGCTTCCTCCACTTCTTCAATGAAATGGACTTCTTCTCTATTCTCCTTGTTATTGCCCTTGAACTTAGGACAATCTTTCTTGTAGTGCTCATAGCATTGAATCTTAGCTATGTTATTCTTTTCTTTTGATAATTGTCTGAACACTTTTGTCCTCAACCTATCTTCTTCTATCTTGCAAAGAAACCACTAATTATTCAATGGAATTACCTTTTTATCCTCATAGACATTGTTACCTTATTCAACATTTATTGCATTTAGAACAATGAGGATTATCTCTCCTAGATCTTGTAATTGAGATCTTAGGAAGATAACCCTTTATCCTTTGATACCTTCAATTTGTGTAGATAAGATATAAGTGATGTGACCTTCTTTATCGCATCTTTAGAGAATATTTTTACCAACTTATCTTATATATCTCCTTGATGTCTCCAATACTACTATATGAGGGGACCTTTCATAAGAATCCCTTTCCATGTATTAGAGGAGACCTTTTCATTGATATGTTCAAGGACTTCATTTTCTTCGAGGAATATGTATATCCTCATTTTCCATGCAAGGAATTTTGATGACCGAACTAGCTTATAGATCTCCTTGCAAAATGAAGTCATTTTACCAAATTTGATTATAGAATGAAAGATACTTACTTGACTAGTGAAGATGAAATATTGAACTTGATCACTTTGATGGTGGTTGAAGAATATGTATTAGTGCTCCTGTTGGATGATATTCTTCCAAATGAAAAAACCTTCTTCAATAAAGGAGATTTCTCCATTTATGATCGCAATGCCTTTAGATCTAACTTCCTTTGTTGATGGTGATTGATGATGATGCTTTTTATGATTCCTTGGATGATTTTTTTCATGGATAGGGATTAGATCCTTGCTGCAATGATAGGGAGTAGCTTTTGAAGATGATAATTCCTTCTCGCTTTCAAGATACTTCGACTTCTTTGGTAGTGAATGAATGAAGATCAGAAATGCTTCTAGGATCTCCAAGATGATGTATACTTTGGGCTGCCTTACCTTGTAGATCTTTTTGATGAGGATCTTTTTGGTCTTCTGATAAAGATTATAGGATCCAATACTCTTGTTGGTGTATACTTCTAGTTGCCTTTATTTGTAGATCTATTCTCCTTGACTAGAAATAAGGCTTTGGCCTTGATTATTTAATGATCCCATGACTTCTTTTGAAGTATACCTTCTTCTTTGATTTAGGGTTTGGTTATTCAATGTATATCCTTCACTTTTCTTTGATTCCTTCCTTGAACTCAATCCTTGAGTGTCTCTTAGATTAGATTCCCTTCCTTAATTGTTGCCTTAGATCTGATACCATGTTGAGAAATCTAAGGCAGTAGACTTAGGTGACTTCTCTCGATTAGTAATTGCTTGTGAGTATATTTTACTTCATTAGATTAGGATCTTCTCTTTGATTAAGTTATTAATGTTCTTATTCATCAAATAACTACCATTGCATAAACATAAATACACAAGAGATACAAAATGTAGGCTATGAGCCAGGGTCAAAACCTCTCACTCTTTGAAAGGAAAACCCACACAAATTCTTCTTATAGATATTCTAATTGACGAATACCAAGACTGAGACCCTTGACCTATTAGCCACTCCAAGACCAAGACACTAGTTCTTCATCTTCTGCTCTTTTGTTCTTCTTGACTCCTCTTCCTCTTCGACCTTCAACGAACTGTAGATGCATATCGAGACATATCAATGTAGTGTCACCAAAATGTGACCACTGTAGCAACACTGAAATACTTGTCACTACAATCCAAGTTCCCATATATAAATACTTGTCATCCGAACTTGTCACTGCCAGCTATTTGAACTCGTTGACTGTGAGACAACATCTTGTACCCTTATCATGCTTATTTATAGTGAGATATACCGAATCACTTTGGCATAATACTGAAATGTAGGCTTTTCATGGTACAGAACTGTGACTACTTCAAAGACACCGAACTATGACTACTTCAAAGACACCGAACTGTGGTTTATATAGAGACCATTCTCCCTCGTTGTCACTGTGATCATAAGAGGGATCTGAATTCCCTTGACAATGGTTAACTATAGAGAGAACCCTTTTGTCCCTTCTCCATCCAAGTTCCTTCCTGTGATGCATACAAACTTATTTCTGCCTCTGAAAATCACAGACATCCGAACTGTCCTAATGCGAAGTGCCTTCACACCTATTTATAGTGGTTGGTCCCATAAATAAGATGACCTATGCATATTTGAATAGGTGTGTCTATTTGAGCTTATCCGACATGTATTTTATCTCTATTTGGAGGTTAACTTCAAGAGGAGGACTAGTGCTTATCATTGGAGGGCTTCTAGACATTTTCATAAACTCATATACATTGTTATATATCCCCAAGAAGGGTTCTTCATACATGACATTGACTCTTTGACTCAATGATAAATCCTAAGGCTCTCAATGGGAGCCACTAACAAATGAAATCTCTTGCTCATGAAACCCATGAAGCAAGCCTTACAATAATAATTGTGTTCTCTTCTTTTTCATCATTTACAAAGATCATAATTACATGTCTTTATGAAGACCGAACCTAGTTACATTTTACAATGATTGTGACTTCTTGAAATCCCACAATCACTTTACTAAAAGCTTGATAAGTATAAGGTTCACTATCATATCGAATGTCTGGGAAATTGAAACCATGAGGAATATATGCAATAACTAGGGCTATTCCCTTTTAGGTATGAGCTTTGTAATGTCTTCACAATCACCTTGTATTATTTGATATTGGATAGTGTCGAGCCCATTCTAAATGAAATGAGTAAGAGTAGGATCAAGTTCTACATTCCTAAGATGCTACTTTCTCACCCTTTCCATCTTAATTTTTTCAATAAATCTTTTGAAAGTACTTGGTACTCCATTTGCACCCTTCCTCGACATATTTAATGAAATAAAAAATATATATGTATAAGTAATAAAATAAAAATAATTTACATATGAATATATAAATCAACATACCTTATTGAATGCAAGATAAAAATCTTTAAGTGTTGTTGTAGAACTTGATTCTGGGTAGTTGCGCACAACATCATCCCAACTCTCTTCATTCAACATTTTAACCATATGTTCTTGTATTTTCATATAAATTTTCCGAATGAATAAATAAAATAAAAAATTGTTAATATAGTGATATGTATAAGAAATACTACCAACAACAAAATGTTATATTTAAAAGAAAATTATAATTGAAGAAAAACTAAAAATAATTCAACAAAATTTTGAAATTTTGCGCACATTTCATCCATTGATAATTCACCTGATTTCACATGACATAGTATCAATTTGACTAGTTTCTCATCCTTCACTCCTTGCATTGTTCTCCAATGTGTGATAGTCATATCATCTGGAAGTTGCTTCATTTCAGGACCTGTCTTACTATTGGTACATGTTATGGCTTTACACTTTCTAACCTTCTGATTTTTTATGGAAATATTCTCCCACCGGTCAAAGATCTCATCAATTAATTCCCATATCTCCCCAATTCTAAATGCCAATTGAAAAATGTTATCCATACCTCTTAATAAATGTGAATCTATTTTGCCATCTTTTGAATTGATTTTATTCTCAATTTGATAACTCGTTTCCATTAAACATTCCTTTGAAAGCTTAGACTGACTTTTGTCTTATCCCCACCACATATTTCTATAAATTTATTATGAATAAATATGACCCTTTGGATATCCATAGACATTATATAATCATTATCTACATTATGTTCCCATGCCAATAACTTTGTTTTTGTTTGTGTTAAACCAACATAAATGATGCATCTCACTATTTCAAAAAGAGAGTTATTGGGATATTCCTCAATCAATTGTCTTTTTGCCTCTGCTGAATAGTTCCCTCCAATTACATAATATTTATATTCTAAACGTCATGTCATATCAAATGCTTGTTTATATGGAACTTTATTTGGATCAACAAGAACCACATAATCCACCACATGTGCATATGGATTGAATGTGAACAATGTTTTCATATTATGCACATGTAGGTGATGTGCCTTTCTAATTTGATATTGAGATTGTCCTTCATTTGGCCTATAGAATTGGCTAACATTAAGTTGAAATGTTTGGCCACCATTAATTAATTTATTCTTCCTCAAGTGATCTCGAATGACATTTTGTTTTGTTTTAATAATGCCATCCTCTAACTCAACACCTAGTGTTATGATTTCTCTGCTTCCTTTAGAGCTTTCACTTTGTTCTTCACTGTTGCCCATGATTTTTACAGATTGACCAACATTTGATTTCTTCTTCTTACTGGTTAACATATCTTCTTCTTGATAAACAAGCTCTTCATCATCAGCTGGAAGAGAGATATCTGTGGTCATTTTTCTTTTTGGTGTTTTATTTCTTTTCTCCTTTGCAACAATAATTCTAATCTCCTCCTCACTAATGGTAACATATTTTTCAGCTTCAGCTTCCACATCTTCAAAAGCAACATGTTTAGCTTTACTAGATTGACCCACCTTAATGATTCTTTGTTGATCCCCTGTATGTACTATTGCAGTGTCACGATTTATTGCTCTTTGCTTCCTTCTCCTTTCTTCTTTTGTCTCTGTGTGGAAACTGCTGATCATAGTCATAATATTTGGCTCCATATAATAAATACCCTCCAACATGATTGAAAGACTCTCAACAAAATCCTGTGAAACAAAATACAATATGTCAATGATCAATAATTTATAAAAAATTTAATGATCCTTACAATAATGCATAACACATAAATATAAATAAGCATACTTACAATGTTATTTGCAATGTTGCTTGCGATTTCTTCACACAATTGTGTAGATTCTTCATATGTGTCATATTGGACCTTTGAGAGACGATATCTAACATTTTCACGTGTATTGGCCAATCTTGCAAGAACATAAACAATGTTTGTATTCGACACCAAACATATGTCTCATACTCTGCCCATCACCTCATATGATTCACCAAAGTTAATCATACCACAATACAGATAGATATGTACACCATCATCGGTTTCACTATCTTTAAGATGTCATGAAAAACTTATTTTATTTATTTCTCGTGCATTCTTCCATTCTGAAATAAGCTTGATTGTACCCGCTTGACTTTTATTACGTTTCTCAGTTCGGGTGTGTTCAACAGTATCCATGGTGCGTCCAACTGCAACTTTAGATGATGCAATTGTTGCCCTTGGTCCAGAAACATTCACAAAGATCTTCTTTGATGCCATATTTTATATATATATATATATATATATATATATATATATATATATATATATATATATATCTTTGTTAATTAAAAAACACATATTTTAATTAAAAGCTTTTTGTTGTTGCTGTTGTTAATTTAACAATACAAATTTAAAAAAAATTCAATATAAATTACAATTTAAAAAAAAAAAATCAATAATGTTTTTTTAAACTATATAAATTAAAATTAAAGAAAAACATAACTATATAATTTTTTAAAAAATAATTATATATTTAAAAGAATAATAATTATGTATATATTTTTTAATTTAATATATAAATTAAATCTTTATTATTATATATATTTAAAAAAGAACTAAAAATTATTATTATTATTATTATTATTAATTTTTTTTTTTAATTTTTTATTATTATATATATAGGGGCTGTCATGGTTCGACAGCCCCGCCCGCTGGCCTTTGGCCCCCGGTTAGGCCGAGGGGTCGATTTTCCATGATAGCCTCTTTCGCCGGCCTCAGGCCCCCAGTTGGCCGAGGGGTCGATTCTCCCTCAGTCCCACCGGCCTCTGGCCCCCGCTGTTTGAAAAACAAAAAACACTTTTTTATAAAAATAAAAAACGAAACTTTTTTATAATACAATTTTTTATTTTTTTTTTAATTCAATATATATATATATATATATATATATATATATATATATATATATATATATATATATAATCTTGTAAAAAAATAATAATATTTTTTTTAAACATTGTTTTGACATGTTCGAGAAAAAATAAATAAAATAAACATAACTATTTTTTTTTTTTTCGTGGAGGGACCCAACAACCTTAACAAAAAAAAAAAAAAAAACAAAAAAAACAAACAAACTTATTTTTTCTCCTTAAAAATCCTACAAATTTGAGTTTTTTTTCATCTTCTTATGTTTGGAGCATAAAAACCATAAAAGAACATATTTTCCCCAAATTCACCTTTAAATGGTCAAAATAGAAGGAAAATTGATATTTCACAAGTGAAAAACTCTTGTTCAATGTGAGTGCCTCCACAAAATTGCTCCACACGTTTTAACAAAACCCAAAAGACTTGATGTGATGTGACGAATAAAAAACAATGATTGTTATTATATATTGAAGATTGTGTGATTGCTTTAGCATTGTTCAAATGTGGGATTAAAATTAAAATTAAGAAAATTAAAATGTAGTTAATATTATAGGTTTAAATTAACTTTTATTCAATGTGGGATAAAATATAAAATATAAACTATAAAAATTAATTCAGTTACATAGTCAATGTTAAATAATTTGTATAAAAAAATTACTTTAATTTCATAGGAATGCATTAAAGAAATATTTTTGTGGATATTTTGAATAAAAAGTAGGGTGAAATTTTTCGAAACCAAAAGTTTAGTAAAATGTTTTCAAATACATTTTAGACGAAAGTTTTGGGGGGGAAATTTTAGCGAAAACTTTGGAGGGAAATTTTTTAGCAGAATTTTTCAGTGGAGAATTTTAGAGGGAATTTTTCAATCTTTAAGCTATATATTGTCATTAGGGGAGAGTGCATTTGTATCATTCAATGTCTTCTATTTGAAAGTCATGGATTCTTCTGATAGTGAAGTTTTTATTTTTGTAGCATCAACATCTTCATCACGCAATAACTCTCTTCATATTGATGAACATAACAGGAATTCATTCACAATGAATAGAGAGTCAAAATTTCCACTTGGTTCTAACCCTAAGGATGATGAGAGTAGCATTGATGAAGGGAAACACAAATAAATTTCTGTAAATTGAAAGTCAATTATTCCACTTAGTCCTAATCCTAAGGATTATGAGAGCACTAGTGATGAAGGGCATGATGAAGAATTTCCAGAGTCAAAATTTCCACTTAGTCCTAATCCTAAGGATTATGAGAGCACCACTAATGAAGGGGGGGATGAAGAATTTCCAGAGTCAAATTTTCCACTTCGTCTTAATCCTAAGGATTATGAGAGCACCACTAAAGAAGGCAGGGATGAAAAATTTCCAAAGTCAATTTTTCCACTTTGTCTTAATCCTAAGGATTATAAGAGCACCATTGATGAAGGGGGGGATGAAGAATTTCCAATAAATAGAGATTCAAAGCTTCCACTTAGTCCTAATCCTAAGGATTATGAGAGCACCAGTGAGGAAGGGGAGGGGGAGGATGAAGAATTTCCAGTGAATAGAGATTCAAAGCTTCCACTTAGTCCTAATCCTAAGGATTATGAGAGCAACACTGACGAAGGGGAGGATGAAGAATTTCCATTAAATAGAGATTCAATGTTTCCACTTAGTCCTAATCCTAAGGATTATGAGACCACCACTGATGAAAGGGAGGATGAAGAATTTCCTACAAATGATAATTTGAAAAAAATTAGAGAGTCATGTTTTCCAATTAGTCATAATCCTAAGGATTATGAGAGCACTAGTTATGAAGGGGAGGATGAAGAGTTTCTTGCAAATGATAATTTTAGAGGCACATATGTGAATAATGCATTTTCTCTAAGTGAGTATTTCAAAGACACTCATGGTGATGAAGAATTGAATCCTCCAAGGGAAGATTTCAAAAGCATGGATGAATATGGTGAAGAATTTTGTCCGAGTCAGGATTTGAAAAACGTAGATGATGGTAGTGAAGAATTTTCTTCAAGTGAGGATGGTAATGAATATTTTCCAAACAATGATGGTGATGAATTTCCTAACTATGTTCAAAATGATCATAGTGAGGATAATATTCCTCCTAATGGTGATGAAAATGCTTCTACAGAGGATAATGAAATGATGAAGACGTTGCAAGCAAATATTGTATCTAGGAGTAGGAGTAGACCTTTTCATATCAATCCAAAATATTCCAGTTACACAAGGCTTAGGACAACATATCTCACAAGAAAAATTTCTATTGGTGATCCGATTTCAAGTGAATGTTATCGAAAGGATTGCTTGAAACATATGGATTTCAAGTTTGCTATGGAGAAAAGGCAAAGATATTTGTCAATGAATAAAAGCATGCAAAATTCATATTTAGTGGGTTGCATGCAATCTACACTAGCAGGTTATGATTATCATATTGGGAATGTATTGCTCTGCAGAAAGGCTTTCAAAATGTTGCATTCAATTGGTAATTTTTGTTTGTCAAGAATCCAAGAAAGACTGGAAAAGGATCCCACATATTATTCAGAAGTACATTATAAATGAGAGGTTGGGCCGTTAGCAAATACTGCAATGTCATGGCTGAAAGACTTATTTTCAAAGCATGGAGAGTGTATGCCAAATAAAAACACAATACATATTCCAGATAATTTCTCGAGACAAGAAATCTACAACTTATACAAAGAATATGCAGAAGGTGTCGAAGGAGTTGGTAATTTTATTACATATTCATATTTTACAAGGATATGGAAGAATGAATTCAACAATGTTCATATTCCTAAGAAGACAAGGATGGGGGTTTGTAGTACATGTGCTTCTCTTAAAACAAAAAGGGATAAATGTCAAGGGACAGAAAGAGGTATGCATTCATAACATTACTTTTAAAAATATGATAGTTATCAACTATGAAAATATATTTATTAATAGGTTTATTTTATTTTATGTGCAGATTCCATCGTCAAAGCACTTCAAGAGCATCACAATCGGCAAACAAATGAAAGGAAAAATGTGTATAAACATCGAAATAAGTGTTATGATAATCTAAATAAATATTTGGGTTTGATAATTGATGGTATGGACCAAAAGAAAACACTTCTACCACATTTTGTCCTCACACCAAAAAATTTACACGAGGAAATTTTTATTCAATTTCACTTGGTTGGTTGTATGGTCTTTAATGGGAATATGTTGCCAAGGGTTTACTTCACAACTCCAAATATTCATAATGATGCAAATCTGACCATAACTATAATCCAAGATGTGGTTTCTCATTGGTTTGGTATTCTTTCTAAAGTTTTGTATCTGCAATTAGACAACACAAGCTCTGGAAACAAAAATAAAGCTGTTTTTGGGTATCTAAACATGCGCGTTGAATTGGTATTTTTAAAAAAGGTAAAGGTTGGTTTCCTTCTTTTTGGGCATACTCATGACCATATTGATCAGATTTTTAGTGGTTTTTCAATAACATTAAGAAGGAAATATGTTGGGAGCTTGCCATCGTTAATTGAATGTATTAAGAAATCATACATTCCAAAGCCTGTTTTTCATGTTTTTGAAGAAACTATTGACATGCAAAGGTTTATTCTAGGATCACATGGCGAGGATAAATGCATTGAACAACTTAATGACATTAGCTTCTAGCATCAATTTCGTATCAAAAGAATTGATGGAAAAAAACTTATATGGGGTAAGAAGTATTCAACTGTTGCATAATGGGGGCCATCATCAGGTTTAGCATTTTTGAAGTTCATTCCAGAGCATCCAATATTTTCATCAAAGATATTGTTATTACAATCAGTTTTTGAACTCCATAATGCATGAAGGCATAAGAGAGATATCAATTATTTTGAATGCCTGAAAGAAATTAAAAGATGTATTAGAGATACATATGAGTACTTTGATGTTGTTGATTCAGTTTGGTGGGAGTATTTTTTCAATAATCAAAGTGATATGATTTCAAGATCAATAAATGAAGATACACTTTTGAAGATTCCATTTATTTGGACACAAAATATGCCAAATGAACACGAGGAAAGACACATAGTTGAAAAAAAAATCTCAAGGTATCATTAATTCTCCACAGGTAGAGGAAAGAGAAATCTATATTGGTTATAGAAGGTCACATGCACAACGTGAAGCCATGGAAGACCTTTACAGGGGTTCTGTGCAGGATGTTAAGGAGGGTTGCATGATAGCAGTGTTAATAGATGGAGATCCACTTGGCTATCCATTATGGGTTGCCAAGGTTATAAAGGTCATTAAAGAAAATGAATATATTACAGTTGTTGAAGTACATTGGTATGCCACAAATACCCACCCATTCAATGGTGTGTACAAGCCATAGATGGTAGTTGATAAACAAATTTGTAGAAAGAGAAAAAGAAAGGGTACAAATATAAATCGTTGATGCACAAACCTCTTAAAATTGGAGGATGTTGACATACTTGTGTATGCCTTCAATTTAACAAGAGAGGAACTCTACGTTTCAAGACCATAGAGATTTTGAAAAAAATGTTATCAAAAGAAATGGTGTTGAGATTGGAGTTTGCTGAACCTAGTTGTAGATCTAGAAGACTTTTGAAACCTGAAATGGTGGGAATGCATGTTGAGTCAAATGGGGCACTAGTTGATGAAAGAGAAGAATATGGATCATCTTCATCTGCATCCAGTCATTCATCTGAAGATGTAGATTGTAATGGTGTGCCAGAACCTATGAGTGATTTTGAATAAATGTCTAAGACATTTTATGTAAATGATGTTTGCATGGTAACTTGAAATAAATATTTTGACTTCCATATGATCTTACATGAAGTTATGAGTCATTTCTATGTTTGTTGGATTATATGTTTTAATTATGAAGAATTCATCTCTTTAGAATATCCACAATGCAACAATGAATTACAAAAATAATTTATGTTATATTCAAACCACCAAAGTTGATGTTTTGATTAAAAGTAAAAAAAAACATTAGAAATTGATGTTGAATTATTAAATTATGCGGTGATATTTCCATGACATTATTTATTGTTACCATTTGTTCCTATTTTGATTAAAAGTAAAAAGATATAAGAAATTAATGTTGAATTTTTAAATTATACAGTGATATTGCCATGATATAATTTATTGTTATCATTTGTTCATATTTTGATTTAAAAAATATATTAGAAATTAATGTTCAATTTTTAAATTATACAATGATATTGCCATGATATTATTTATTGTTATCATTTGGTATAAGATACTTTAAAAAACGTTGAAAATTTAATGCCTCATTGAAAGGGGACACTTCGTTTTGATGATTGATTTTTAGGTTTTTATTGCAATAAGATAAGTTGTCTTAGGCTAATATTTGAAAAGAGTTATACTTTTAGCCTTTAAAATAAAAAATACGCTTGGAATAATGAATCTTTCATATACTTGTTCATTTTTAAAAAATGTTTTAATCATACAATTTGCCCATAATTTCATGGTTCAAATATGTTAAAAACTTAAGGTTTTTAATTCCATGGTTGAAACCTTGTCAAAATATTAAGGTTTTTTTCTGAGTTATGATATTTTATCTTTAATGCTATGGTTGAAAACATTTACAATTTTAGGGTTTTTTAGAGTCAAGATATTTTATCTTTGATAAGATGGATGAAAATTGTGGGAATTATAAGGATTTGAGACAAGATATTTTATCTTTAACATCATGTCCTAAAATTGTTGGAATTTTACTGTTTTTCAAAGTCTTAATAATTTATCTTTCCATTACTAGAAAGTGTCAAACTTGTAACCTGATTTTTGTTTGTTATTCCAACATCAACACTTTTTGTTTTGAGAGTGAATTTTCAATCCCTTTTGCAAAAAATAAAATGGTTTTTAATAAAATGTTGAAAATTTATCCTAAAAAATAAAACATCATTCTCGAATACACACTTTTCGTTTTTTGGTTGTTTTTTCATGTTTTTTTTGGCATTTTTGCGCTAGAGTTCTTGTTTTGAGGTAATAATTCTCGTTTGATTTGTAACTTTGTTTATCCCGACCCAACTCCCAAGGTATAGTTATAGGAATATGATCTAAAATTTTTGACTTTTTCCAACTTCGTCAAAACTTCATAAGGATAACATTATTGCATGTGTCTAGTTGAGATGATTCCAACGACATAAATTTCATCTTAATCTGGAGTACTAATCAAAAGTTATGGATCTTTAAAGATTGTTCATTTTCGCCCCGCCACATGATCATGACCTCCACATGCCAGCCCCACAGTGGCCCACGTGGTAGGTGAAAAGCATGTACCCCACTATGGTGTATCCACATGGCACCTAATGCACGTGCACTGCCACTGTGGACAGGTCCACATGGCAGGCCATAATGCAAGGAAGGTTGGGGTCGACTCCCTTATTCTTGTACACGTTTTATGTTTTCCACACAGGGCCTAACCCCCTACCTGGGGTTAGCATGACTCCCTTGGCACTACGACACATTGGGTCAAGGTTGGTTCAGCCCCTGACCTAACCGACCACCTGATCCCCCCTATGGGTGTAGATTTCTAGGTCGACCAATTGTAGGTTGTGGTGAAGCCCGCTAGAGGTCCAACCCTTTTGGCCAACCCTATGACCTCCAACCTAGATGACCTGCTAAAGCATAATTTTGATTTTTAACTTGAATTTTCCACTATTTCTATCACTTCAACAGTGCTATAATTTTTCTATCTTTTTAGACTTTTCAAGCATTGTTACTAGCACTTGAATTTCCCATGAATCCATAATTTTTTTATGAATAAACTTGGAAAATAATCAATAATAAGCATGACAACAAATCAATGGAACTTTCAAGTGCATTTTCTTCCAAAAGTACAGAGAGCTGGAACAACTCATTAATAGAGCAGAGAAACATATTCTCCTTGGATCAACAACCCTCTTAGTTGAGCAATCACTTCAACTAGTGCAACCCAACACTATCATAGTGAAAAAATACTTGCATCCAGGATGTTAGTGTAGGGCCAATCATCTCATGAAATTATCCCTTCACATCTACATGTGGAATGTATTCAACAATTTACACACAAAAACTTGCACTGTGATGGTAAAAGCTTCCAACAAAACAAGAAATATGCGATTATGACTATTAAAGGATCTTCATGCAAATTGTTGTAAAAAGGTAACCACACACACATTATTGAATTAAAATCTTGGCAAAGCACCATAAATAAATCAACTCCTCAAATCATAAACTCATCACTTTGTCCCAACATCTTTTAAATATCATCAACAACAAACCAATCAGCTCATGTAAGCAATGAAATACTACCATGTTTCATACAATAATGGCATCAATGGACAACAAAAAGCATTAACACATATTCATTATCATTAGAAAACATGATAACGCTTATTTTGAAAGTTAATGGACAACTGAGTCTAGGACAAGGACTCTCCGCCCAACCATAGACTATTGCAACCAAATTCTCACTTGCAACTATCGCCCTCGAGATAGATTCCATAGGCTGAGGGATATTTTGCTTTAGGAATTAAACTCATTGCTAATCAAATCAGGGACTCTACAAGTTATTCCACCTCCACCCACCAACTCACTTGTAATCAATTAATGCACAGGGAGTCTAAAGACTAGTTGTCTCCACCCTTCAAAACTCAAAATTGTGGTTCCACCCAATTCAAAACTTCTAAAACTCACAATAAAACCAAGCTACAATAAGGAAGCCTCTAGAAATTGTCCAAAATATTTCTAGGATTAATTCCTCCACCCTAGCCCTCAAGGATTTTCTGAGAAACACCATTTCCACCCTCTAGGACAATTGGAGACTCGAGAGGAAATTAATTCCTCACATGGGAGTGTTTTCTTCCAACTCCCTTTCCAACCAAAACATAATTACTTTGTAGTTCCAAATTTTTGGTAACCATTCAATTTATTTCCCTCTATAGTTGCATGTGCTCTCCTCTTCCTTCCTCCTTTCTTTTTTCCAGATCTGCCCTCCTTTTTTTCCTCTGCATTCCTTGCTCTCTCTTTCCTCTCATGTTGCGTTGTCCATGGCTATTTGAATTCCTATTGTGATGACTTTTTTTTCCAACAGTTTGAATTTCTCTCTCTCTTGTCTCGTCCTGATAGTAACTCTTGCTAACAAAATCTTGTCAGCCAAAGAAAACTCTGCCACCTTCTTACATGATCCCCAGGTTATTAAATGCAATTTTTTTTGTTGCAGTGGGTGGCCAACACATCTTGCCAGCTGGCAACCTACCCATTTTCATTTTAAATTTCCCTGTCCACTATTATAAAAGCAAAATTTGATAATAAAAAATGCATTACAATTTTTCCCTTTTTTCCTAGCTATCAGTTTTTATGCGCCAACTCCAATTTCTGTTGTAAGGAAACCTTGATATATCAAAACAAGTAACCTCACCAACCTCTGGAATATGTGTCCCATTACTCAATTTTTTTTTATTTAATTTAATTACAATAAACGGAAAAGGTCATTGGGGTTGTCACAACCCCCTCCCCCTTGGGGGAATGTCGTCCTCGATGTTCTTTGTCCATATGCAACAAAAAAACATGCTTGCTAATACAAACACATATTATTTATGGAGCTTTATATACACAACTTTGTAAAATATTTACAATTATATAAATTTTCTTCCACCAACAAAAAAAAATGGATATGTTGCCCTCATCGAATAAACTATTTCCCAAGTGGCTTCCTCGGGCCCAAAGTACCTCCACTGCACCTTGAATTTCTATATTGCTTGATTCCAGAGCACGAGGCTCCTCCAGTCTAGTATGCTAGTGGCTCTAGCTGGAATTCTCCCTCTGGTTCTACTTGTAGCATAAACCAATTGATCACATGATTAAAATCTTGTACACATATGTTAAGCAAAGAAACATGAAAAACATCATGGATTTTAACTGATGGAGGTAAATCTAACCTATAGGCCATTGGTCCTAACCTTTCAAATATCTCAAAAGACCCACAAAACCGTGGTGCCAACTTGGCATATGACCCAATATTCAAGGAACTTTGCTTGGGTTTAATTTGTTGAAAATAGTAGCGAGAAAAGGGTTCCTTTATTTGTGCCTTAATCATAGGAGCCATAATGAGTTACTTCTTATGCATGACTCGAGTTCCTAAAAATTAGGATATTCCCTATAAATTAGGATGACTTTCTATAATTTAAGAATCAATCCCTAAAAATTAGGATGAGTTAGTATGTAGTTAACTTATGTGTTAAAATTGAAAGTCGAGTTCTTGATTTTCTAATGTGAGTTAATTGAGGAAAACACACAAGTGATTGAGTTTCAAATGGTTGACTTGAAATAGGACGAGTTACATGAGTAGTTAACTCATGCTAACTCAATCAATCACAAAATCATTCCTTAATTAAAAAAACTCACCAATTTTAACCTTTCAAATTGTCTTTAAAAGGAGGAATGAATACACAAGTTTAAGGATTGTTTTGGTGATCATGAGTTGGTGAGACAAAGCAATAGGAAGCACGAGTTTGTGCATGAAGCTTGTCAGAGGAAGAGTGTGTAAGAGAAGCTTATGCATAGGATGGTAGAGGGCAACAAACATCAAAAATATTGCAAAGGTTTCAAGCTTAGATCAAGCAATAAAGACAAGTGGGTCTTTCAGATTAAAACAATTGTATTTTGTAAGAGATCAATTGCTCATTTTCCCTATCAATAAAATTCTCAAACAAGCAGAGGGTTTTCAAAGTTGGGTTCCCTAGACAATTCTTTGTTTTTGAATTGTGTGACTGTGCTTTTATTTATGTTCCTATTCTACTGCATCTAGTAGAGAAATTCTATGTTTATGTGAGAAGAAATTTTATTTCAAATTGCTCATATTAGCAGATCATAATTTCGTGGATTTTCTACATGGTATCAGAGCATGGATCACAATATAGATAGGACATATAAGAGAAAATTTGTCATAGTTAAGAGGCATATGGTCTAAGGTATCTGCAAGCACTTGAGGAGTTATTTTAGGTGGAGTGAAGGAGAAAGAAGTGTCTCTTTTGAAGTCTTAAAAAGGTCGAGTTAAGGGCATATTGTAGGCAATGAAGAGGGCAAATCTGTGCATTATTTTGTGTAGGATTTCTCAATTACCCAGGCAAATATTTTTCCATGTCTTATGGAAGGAGGGTCAAGCATTGTAGTCTCTGGTTTGGAGGGGCCGACATGCTTGAATAGGTGACCTATAGTCCAACACATATAGAAGTCTTGTATAAGGAGGATAACCATAGGCTCCTGAGGGAGTTTTGGACCAAGTTTAGGGGATTTAACGTGGACAGTCTTAGCCCTAACCAAAGAGTCAAAGCTTTAGACTTATATGCATAGGCTGAGTTGATTTGGGGACAAAAGTAATCATCCATACCAAAGGTATGTTTTTACTCTTCCAAGGTTGATGTTTTTGCTAAGTTTTTGAGTCCATATTTAGGACAATTTTAGAGGAAATATTATGTACTGTTTGGAGGGAAGTTAGAAGGTGTCTTTGGTGCCCTAAGTCTATCATTTGAGAAGGACGTCAAATCTGGTTGGAGCAAAACAATTGTTGAATCTCAAGGTTGATCCTTGAAGGTACAAAGTGTTGAAGAATCTAGGGAAAATTATTAATGATTATTCCATAATTCACAACTATTTGTGATGTATTTTATTTTCTTGAGTTAACTTCTTTATGATTTCTTGTTCTTTAATCATCAAACAATTATAAAAAAAAGAAAAACAACAAATTACACGTACACAAAATGTTGGCTTCAAGCCAGGTCAAAACCTCTCCTCTTGAGAGTAAAACCCTTGAATCTCTTCTTATAGATATTTAGATGATGAATACCAGGACCCTTGACAAGATTGACACCAAATTACCTCCAAGATGTTTGTCTCTATCCTCTACACTATTTGGCCTATAATCCATAATCTATAGACTTGATATAATTGTACTCCTTCAGTTCTTGGTCTCCTTATACCCTCGTTGTCTAGTCATAGTCCTTGGTTCCTTTTTTCTCGGCTGCCACAATTCTTTGCTCAGGAATAGATTACTTCATTCATGAGACAGTCCTTCATGCTCTTTATTTATGATAATAGTTAGATAAGTCACCACCGAGAGCTATACCGAAAGCAATTACTGTATATCTATATATCGAAAGTAATGTTCTGAATTTTGAGAGCTATCATTGTGTGTGGATATATATATACATTTGAGACTTCTGGATAGACTTCTGAGATCTTGACACGATATATATGTAGAGACTTCACCGAGATATTACCCTTGCTCACTGTGTATGTATATCTTCTTTGCTGACTGTATTATCAATTTATTCGAAGAATGTTTATTGACTTAGCATTTATCCTTATATATATCGATCAATCATGGTACATTAAGCTGACTTGAGTGCCTTAATGCTAGGCCGACATATAATTAAGGATATCACTGTCTTTTTGTAGAGCCGACTTGCACGAGGATAGTGACACTTGTTCTTGGAGTGTAATCCTTTGACCTTATGAATTTTATAATACTTATGATGAGACATAAAATCCTAAAGACATCAAGAACAATTCTTTGACCTATGGTAAACACATCTTTCTCATGAAACCCATGATGCAACAAATAATATTTTTTCTTCTTTTACATAATATTATAATTACAAGTCATAATGAAAACCGAACCTAGTTACATTTTCTTCAACACTCCCTCTTAACTAGGGAGGTATTCATCAGATGGTACAAGGTTATTCAACACTAAAGAGATCTCATAAAAAGAGTCAGACTAGTAATCCATCTGTATAGTATCATTACAACCAACATTGTCACATAGGAAGGCCTTTACTAAAAACTCTATCTCTTAATAGATTAGAGCACAATGTTGGCGAGACCAATGATGGTAGACACCTTCATCATTGTCTCTCAAGGTACATACCCACCCGAGTGTTCACTGAGTATGACCTTCTAGGACTATTCTTGTCTTGGGTTCCCAGCCCTCAAAGAATATCGATCCTCTTTCATACTCTTATCTTGGATGCCCTACACATCCTCAAAGAGTACCAGATGCCATATGATTACCCAATCCTCCATTCTTTCTTCCAAAGTGAAGACAAGAATGATGTGTCTATCTCTTCCTCTGACCAGGAACTTGACCAAGATCCTTTGTAATTGGGAACTTGTTAGAGATCCCTCTTAGCTAGGGACTTGTCCACTCATCAAAAACTTCTTCTTTGTGGGTCCTTCCATTTCTGGATCTCCTTATTCTTTTGATGTCATGAAGTATTTGTTTGAACTTCTTCTTGATAGGGCACCGACCATTGATCACTTTCCTTCCTGGATTGTCATGTCATTCATTTCTTTATGGAAAGTGGCCTTCTTCATATTTTGAACCTTCGTCATATGGCTACTTATTCATCATGCTTCTTCTATCCGCCACATGAATGCTAGTTTTACTTCTATTTACAACTCTTGTTTGAGTGGATCTGCATGAACTTATCAAAATATTTTTTCAAGAAATCAAAACATATTAAATCAAGTCATACCTTACGAGACGACTCTTCATCATGACATCTTTCTGTAGGTATCAACATCCTGCATACATGTTGACACATCTCCCAAAGATATCCATTGTCAAGTATTCTTTATCTTTTGGATGTTGATTGCCTTCGTCAGGGTTTCATATCTCATGATATCTTCCTTCCTCACACATTTCATTCCTAGTAGATTTCAATCAGAGTTTATTAATTGTAGTCAACCACCTCATATTTCATATGAGGACATATTATGTTGATTTCATCTGGTGTGACTTATGTCTTTTTGCATCCTTTTAAAGTAGGGGATCATTTTCCTTCGATCATGCTTCTCAAGATAGAAGTATTGATTTGCAACCATACGACATGACATTATAAAACTTAAATACAAGTATACATACCTCATTTTACCTTTAGGTTGTCCATGCTTCTTTCAACAACTACCTTGATTGAAAGATCTTCAAGCCCTTGAACTGCTCTTACGTCATCTTATCATTATTCATGAACTCCACAGATCAGACTTTCTATTGAAACACCTCTTCATCCCTGGTGTTTTCGTTCTATTTTTTTGAGGTTGAGTGATTAAACACATAGGACAACATCAAAACCACTTTGGAAGTTGGGATCTAGCCCTACCAGCTTCAAAGAGGAATCTATCTATAAAGTTTAGCTATGTTTGATGTGAATTTTAGGCTAGTTATGAATGTACTGATGGTTTTTTGAATAGATTGCTTGGTTGATTAAATTGCTATAATTCCATTGGGCTATGGGGTCTAAAGTTTTAACTAGATATGTATCAAATTTTAGAGGAGTTTCACAGGGCAAACTAGGTTGCACTAGTTGGATCTTTCAGAATATTAAATGGATTATGGAACAATAGAAATGTAAGATTCAGTAGAAACTAAGGAGCAATGAAGAATTCCTTAATTTGACTTCAACATAAAACATGTAAATTACTAACAGCCAGAATAGGGTGCTCTATGTAACATATCCTATTCATCACAGTTTTTGTTATGTAATTAAGCTTTTCAGAAATGACAGAGAAAGGAGACAA
Source organism: Pinus tabuliformis (assembly GCA_031772625.1). Taxonomy (NCBI): domain Eukaryota; kingdom Viridiplantae; phylum Streptophyta; class Pinopsida; order Pinales; family Pinaceae; genus Pinus; species Pinus tabuliformis. Next base: position 1,651,106,676 of record CM062820.1, on the reverse strand, counting down.
TGATTAAACACATGAACAGAAGAAAAACATCACCAATTCGTACACCACATGAATCTTGTGAAAATGTCCTTGTATTATTGATTCTTCCAGCAACTGGAAAATTACAATTCGCAGAGGAAATTATATTCAACAATCAACATCTCTTACTTCAAATGATGAAGTATTTATACAAATCCTAAACTAAAATATCTTGAAAAAATATCAAGATTTGTTTACAAATATCTCAAACTGTCTTACACAAATAGAACTGAAATATAGGACATTCAAAAGTAATGAATCTACTTGGAACTATCTTTGTGGATTTCTGGTGACAAAGAATAGCAATTCGAATTTGATAGCAACTCTTATTTGATGAGGTGGCATCCAAGTCACTAACTATCTTTGAGATTTTTCCTCCCGAAATTATGAAAAATAAGGTTCTGTAATACCTTTGTATATCCCAAACCATAATATATGTTAGAAAACTGAGAGAGGTTTTTGTAAATGATGATGTTGGAAAGAAAAACCTCTTTCCAGTTTTGAAAATTAATTTCCGCATGCTCGGAAACATCATTTGAAAACACTGGCTGAAAATAAGAAAATTCAGGAAAATATACCTGCAAAGATTCATCCGAATATCCCAAAAAATAATATCTGTTAAAAAATTGAGAGATGTTTTTTTGCATAAGGATGTTGTTAACAAAAACCTCTTTCTAATTTTGAAAATTAATTTTCATTTGTTTGTAAATCATGTTTGAAATTATTGTGCTGTATAGGGAAAAACATAATTTTACTTGACCATGAAATAGACATATGATGTGGAGGCGGTAGGTGACATGGAGGTGGGAGATAATGTGGAGGCACATGGTTGGCGGAAATATGATTAGATGGTAGAATAGGAGTGGAATATGAGGAGGGACATGGCGGGTGGATGTTGGCGAGAGAGTAATAGGTGGAGGATACGTGGCAGTAGCGAAGTGGTGGTTATGTGGGGTAGGGACACGGTAAAGGGATGAGAAGAAGACAATTTTCGGAGGGGGTAGGAGGTGGTAAGTGGTATCGGCTGGGAGGGTGTGAAATGAGGGGAAGACGCCACGTAAGGATGGGGCCTAGCGGAGAGTACTGGCCTTTTGGACCCCCCCGGTAGTAAAGGTAGGATGGAGAGGGGGGGATGAAAATAAATGAGTGCCTTTGATCGTAAAGAGTGGAAAATCCCGATACTTTGACTGCGGCCTCCTTTAACGATAAACGACAAAACAATTTTTTGTCCATATGTGCCTTATTACAATTTATTTAATCACATTTAAATGATGTGATTAATTTAATCTAAACAAACTTAATTATTCTCTAATGCTGCATTTCGACTTGCAAGCATATTTTTTTTATTTTCTCAAGGTTTTGACCTTTTTTGAAAATAATTTACAACATGGAATATTATTTACAACATCCGAAATATAATAATCATAAGATATAATCAAGCAGTCCTATAAAAATTATAGGACCCTAACAGTGGCTCCAACTGGGGATGGCACTCTCCTTGTGAGGTGCCAAGAACACCATAGACTAGTAGCCTGATCCATTGGGATGATCCCAAAACCTGCAACCTGTTCTTCCATAAAATCTTTGCTACTGAAAAACTCTCAAACTGAAATCAAACCCATTCTGCAAACTGAAATATAAAATACACACTGAATTGAAAGTTGTACTACTATCTGAAACTGAAATCGACAATAATTTTGGAAAAAGATGCTCAGAGTGCTAAGCTTATTTGCACATTGCTACCTACTCTACACTACTAGAAATTATGTTGAATCAAATTGTACAAAAATTCCATTGAAGCCAGTCAAGTAGCTGTTGAAACAAGTGGGCCTCTTGATTGTTTGTTAGAAAAATCAACATGACTGCTTGACTTTTTTTTCCATAAAATCAAAGTTGTAGAGTGCAATGGTAACTGCTGTTGGATCTGATCATGAAAACATGATTGAAAACTTGAGCTGAAAAGAACCTCCATGTATTTTTCTATAGGATCAGTAAAGGCATGATTAATTAGTTTACCTTGCAGGCCTTCATTGACCGATTGAGCATGGAAGATTTCATCAGTTGTATTCTCAAGGTTAAACCCTGATTCCCATTGTTTAGTTTCAGTCTTGTACTCGAAAACATAATTCTTAGCAATCTGCAAATCAAAAGGTAATACAATGTCCTCTTATTTTGGAGAAGGAAAACTTTCCAATAACTTTTTAGGATCTCAGAAATTATAAGACTGAATCTAATAATCCAAAAGTTCAAATCCTTCTCAAATATTTCAACAACTAACTAAACAAAACAAACTTTACTTTCACGATAAAAGTTTCTTAATTTCAAACAACGAAACATGGTCATTAAAAAATCTTCATCAATTTGAAAATCAGGTAATTCATCCCTGACTTATTTTAAAGCTTCACAAGACAGAGGATTTTCCACATAACCTGTCATCTTGTTTAGCAAGAAATCTGATCAACTTGCAGTGGAGTCACCATGAGTTTTCTACAAATCTGGATTCTTTTATAATGGAGTCACACTAAAAACTTTGAATCTCTGGATGCTTTGAACATGGAGTTTCCATGAAAGATTTCAGCTCTGGATACCTTGAACATGGAGTCGCCAGGTGAATGATGCAACCTTCTTGTGTCTGATCACTGTCCACCATCAATAATCAGATCTGAAACTTGATACACTTTTCTGGGCTCTCCCTTGTATGGTTGCCACTATGTTTTCGTTTTGTATGTTTCAGGTTGAGGGAGTAAACACATAGGACAACATTAAAACCACTTTGGAAGCTGGGATCTAGCCCTGCCAGCTTCAGAGAGGGATCTCTCTGTAAAATTTAGCTATGTTTTATGCAAATTTTAGGCTAGTTATGACCGTACTGATGGTTTTTTATTAGATTGCTTGGTTGATTAAATTTCTATAATTCCATTGGGCTATGGAGTCTAAAGATTTAACTAGATTTGCATCAAATTTTAGAGGAGTTTCATAGGGCAAGCTAGGTTGCACTAGTTGGATCTTTCAGAATATTAAATGGATTATGGAACAATAGAAATGTAAGATTCAGTAGAAGCTAAGGAGCAATGAAGAATTCCTTAATTTGAATTCAATAGAAAACATGTAAATTACTAACAACTAGAATAGAGTGCTCTATGTAACATATCCTATTCATCACAGTTTTTGTTATGTAATTAAGCTTTTCAGAAATGACAGAGAAAGGAGACAATGATTAAACACATGAACAGAAGAAAAACATCATCAATTCGTGCACCACATGAATCCTGTGAAAATATCAATGTATTATTGATGATTCTAGAAACTTGAAAATTACAATTCGCAGAGGAAATTATATTCAACAATCAACATCTCTTACTTCAAATGATGAAGTATTTATACAAATTCTAAACTAAAATATCTTGAAAAAATATTAAGATTTGTTTACAAATATCTCAAACCGTCTTACACAAATATAACTAAAGTATAGGACATTCAAAACTAATGAATCTACTTGGCACTATCTTTGTGGATTGCTGGTGACAAAGAAGAACAATTCGGATTTGATAGCAACTCTTATTTGATGAGGTGGCATCCAAGTCACTAATTGTATTTGACCTTTTTCCTCCTGAAATTATGAAAAATAGGGTCCTGTAATACCTTTGTATATCCAAAACCATAATATCTGTTAGAAAAATAAGAGATTTTTTTGTAAATGATGATGTTGGAAACAAAAACCTCTTTCATTTTTTGAAAATTCATTTCCACTTGCTTGGAAACCACATTTGAAAACACTGACTAAAAACAGGAAAATTCAGGAAAATATACCTAAAAAGATTCATCCGAATATCCAAAACCATAATAGTTGTTATAAAACTGAGAGAGGTTTTTGTGAATAAGGATGTTAGAAACAAAAATCCCATCCGATTTTGAAAATTCATTCTTAGTTGTTTGTAAAACATATTTGAAATTGTTGTGTTGTATAGGGAAAAACATAGTTTTACTTGACCATGAAATGAACATATGACATGGAGGTGAGATGGAGGTGGGGGATAATGTGGAGGCATGTGGTTGGCGGAAATATGATTAGGTGGAAGAATAGGAGTGGAAGACGAGGAGGGACATGGAGGGTGGACATTGGCATGGGAGTAATAGGCGGAGGATACATGGCAGCAGTGAAGTGGCAATTGTGTGGGGTAGGGACACAGTAAAGGGATGAGGGTAAGACGATTTTTGAAGGGGGTAGGAGGCGGTAAGTGGTATCGAATGGGGGGTGTGAAATGAGGGGAATACGCCATGTAAGGATGGGGCCTGGCGGAGAATACCACCTTTTCGAACCCCCCCAGCGATAAAGGTAGGATGGAGAGGGGCGACCGAAAATAAATGATTGTTGTCGATTGTGAAGAGTGGATAATCCCGATACTTTGACTGTGGCCTCCTTTAACCATAAAAAAAAAAACAACTTTTTCTCCATATGCGCCTTATTACAATTTATTTAATCACATTTAAATGATGTGATTAATTTAATCTAAACACATTTAATTATTCTCTAATGCTGCATTTTTACTTGCAAGCATATTTTTTTATTTTCTCAAGGTTTTGACCTTTTTTGAAAATAATTTACAACATGGAATATTATTTACGACATCCGAAATATAATAATAATCAGCTATAATCAAGCAATCCTATAAAAATTATAGGACCCTAACACCTAGATCAATGAATCTTCTAGTGAAGATGCTGTCAGAGATCCTTGAGGATCTTAAAGATCCCTATCCAGCAAATGTTTCCCTTTTGTTGCATGATGAGCATTCTTCAAATGTTTGAGTTCTGCAAAGTTGTTGCCTACAACTTGCCTTCTTTCATAGAGACCCTAAGTTGTTAACAAAGGTATCTTACTTATCCTTGTGATTATAGTCACCCTTGTGATGATGTCAAGAGATCTTGTTTCTATGATCCAGGTCTGGGTGTGACGAAGGACCCTTCCAAGACCTTTTACTTTCGTGATGTGTTAAAATTGCATTTTAAAAGAAAATTAATGAATACATATGCATGCAGAAAATAAGAGGAATATAACAATCATCAACACATGAAAACATAAGCATTGATAACAGAGTTCGTCCAGGAGGGACTACGTCTACGGGCCCTGGTGTCAAGATGGTGTAGGCCACTGCATTAAGTGCTGTCAATAAAGGTGATGTGCACAAGAGATGATGTCGCGGTCATACAAAGAAAAATTCCTTCACGCAAAAGTGGCTCTAAGAGATATTCCACAACCGAAATTCTCAATCAAAAGACTCCTATCAGTATGACACAAAAACATGCATGATGAGCATCCCGCCAACATGGCACAAAAGGGATGTCAAAACAAAACATGCATGATGACAACAAGAGTATCCCAACAACATACAACAAGGGATCTCAAAGCATAACATGAAGAGTTATGACAACAAGTACATCACATAGAAGATTCCGCATCAAATCAAGCAAGGAATCATGACAACATGTAATAAACAAGATCCTGCATCAACATCAATCAAGGATCTGTGCAAAATAACGCAGAAAGAATAAGTACACGAACACATCATATACCTCACAACCAAGGGCCATCTGAAGAAGTGGATGTCACACTGTTGAAGCTACTCAAACCATCGATCTCAAGGCATCGATCGTATGAAGATGGCTGCTCGCACAAGAATGTGGACATTTGCGCTGGCACTTAGAAAAGTGACTAGAAGAAGAAATGAGAGAATAATAAATATGAATACACCATCAGATTTGTGGCGTCGAGTAGTGCTGAATTGACTATCCAAAATCTGAATTCTGAGAAGTTGAGAATTTTGGGCTCAAGGAATCTTTTAGATTCCTCTGAGATTCCTCAAAGATCCTACTCCATGGATGGACTGTAAATTTTCAACTCAGATGGAGAATCTGATCTTGCCATTGTGATCCCTGTGGAAAACCATGAAAAACAAGTATAAACTTGACTATATTCTGACATATCAAAATTTTACCTTATTGGGAAAGTTTCATGGCTCATGGTTCCACTCTCTGTTTGTTGAAATCATGGTTCCACGTGCATTCTGGAAATGACTGGAAGATGTAGAACTCTGATGGAAAAACAGATAGTGCCATTGTGCTCGTGGCGACGAGAGGTGTAAAATCCATATAAAATTTGTCAATTTCTGACAAAGTGAAAATTTTGCCCCTACAAAATTCATGGTTCCTACATTAAAATATTAATTAATTCACTGCCTCGAAATCCATGCCCGCATTCTGCCTCCTCGAACTGTGTGCACTGGTAAAAGTCTGAGTTTATAAAGAAGAACTTTGGGAGATTTACCAAGGTGATTGGTTAGGAGGATTGGTAAAAATCGCTGGTTAATAGGGAGGAGGTTGGGCGATCAAACCCCACCTGCTCCTTTTTTTACACAAAAATCATTTTTTTAACAAATTTCGAGTGGCTGGGCCCGCCTTGGGTGGCTTGCCCCCATACTTTCCTCTGCATGTAACACATATAGTTGCATTAAACTCGGGTGCAATAATATATGTTTGGGGTCGTCCGCTTGGGGGCCGACCACATGGGCCAGGCAGGTTCGACCCCCGCTGGTCCTGTATAAACTGTGTTGTCGGCGCATCAAAATTGGCGATCGGCATCGATTGACGCCAATTAAATCAGCGATCGACAGTATGAATCCATGATCTATATATAATGGCGCATAAAAAATCGACGCGATTTTAGGGGTTTCGCCGATATATCGGCGATCAGTGCTGATCGACGCTGATTAAATCGACGATTGGCGCTGATCGACACCGATTAAATCAGCGATAAAATCAGCGCGACAATAGTTGTGTCAGCGATCGACGCAAGGATGATGCATGTTAATCAGCATATAGATAAGGGTCAGAGCGATAGGGTGTGGGCCAGGTCCACCGCCGATGGCCCGACCACCCCGAGATACATGGGATATATATATATATATATATATATATATATATATATATAGATATATATATATGCGGCATATATAGTTTGGAAGGTTCGGCGGGGGTTGTGGCCGCCGATCCTAAACATATATATTGTTTATTGTTTTATTGTTTTATATAGTTATTTTAATAACTATATATTAAAACAAATTTTGTTATATGGTTATTTAATAACCATTTTCCATAAAAAATGATTCTTGTCTCTTATGCAAGTTTAGGAGACCAATGAAAGAACGCCAAGTGTCAATGCTTGATGGGTTGCCATGTGGGTCCCACCTGCTTACTGGGATGCCATGTGGCACACTGTGGGCCCCTCTTTTCCCTTGTCATGTCAAACTTTGAAGAGCTCTCTCTTTCACATATGGGCTCGGTTTGATGAACCGTTCACACCACCACGATCACAACGACGAGATACTTAACATGAACCTATCTCGAGCATAATCCAAACACTTTGATTTTTAAGCCCTCTTTGTCCTGTGTGTCTCTCTGGAGTCACCTGGATCAATCCTCCCTACTAAGGAGTTTTTGGTCCTCCAAAAGCATGAAAAATAATCTTCAACTTTCTCTGTACCCTGTCTGCATCACAAGTGTCCTGAAAAGGTCTCGCTTCCATCTCCTTCACCTTTTTTCTTTGGAGCCTTAAGCGACGAGCCAACACCTGCTACCTCTACAACCTGTAGTACATTGTTTTGCAAATTACATGTTTTGAATGACATGACCAACTAAAGACCCAAACGTCCCACACTTGCCACGAGTTTATAACACATACTCGGTGGTCAAGTTTACATCAAGATGAACATAATACTCCAGCTATGACAACAAGGTCAACATATCATTGTTGCTTCAAAAAGTGATGGAAACATAACATCACTTTCAGATTTTTAACATGCAACTCAAAATACGACTCAAAACATGACCAGACATCATTGTTGCTGACCAAGTGATGGAAACACATCATCACTTTTACACTTTAAAATGCAACAAATGATTTACAAATGAATGACCATGAAATGACAACATGTCAAAAAAACCATTTTTCACTTATCAATGTGAATGGGTCACCTCCTTGAGGTGGTTTTTCTTGTCGAACCACTGCTCTTCCTGGTTCACACACCGACGCTTTGTCTTTAAGGCACTGCTCTAGATGGAGCCTCTAGCAAGTGGCTCTTTGATGGCCATTTCTGTCACAATGACTGTGATGTTGTACCTCTGAGATAGTAGTAGGTCAACTACCAATGCCAGAGCATCTAAAATAATTGTTTTGGGGTTTTTGGTTTTAGTTTTGGAAGACCAATGAATGAAGACAGATGTAGAATTGAAATACTTAATCCTTTGGGTTATATTAATATCTCAGCAAAGGGCTGCTATAAAGCTTTACACAGTGATATAGATCAAAAATAGTGGTGAGAAGAAGACATAAAATAATATGATTATCACAGTTTCCAGACTGTAAAACAGAACAATCATAAGTAGGAAAACCTTCTAAACTACGTTCCAAAGGTTCAAGGCAGTATACTTAAACTTACACAAGACGCTGATGATTTATTGATTAGAGGGGATTAACTAAATAGACAGTTCATTAATTCATTCTCTTCATAGATGATCACTTTAGGAGCTTATAGGAATAAATTGAGACACAATTATTCCTACCTAGATATCTCTATAAGTCATAAGCATATGAAGAAAAACAAAATGATTGATAACTATAAAAACTTACAAGATAACACAAACTGTGTAAAACCAAATTCAGAATCCTTTGCTTTGTATTAAGGTTCTAGAAAGACTGAGTACATCAAGTGTCTACAAAATCTTCCTTCAAAGGTGGCTTCCAGGATTAGAGTAGAATGAACAGTCACTACTTAACAAGCAATGAATAATAAACCTTCAACTTCAAACCAATAACATCTCGAAAAGAGAGTTATTTATACAATAATGAAACTTAAGAAAATATCCTAAAACTGATTAAGATTTATTCTAGGAAAGGAAAGATCTTCATACAAGAGGATAGGGGTAGCTATTGAACTACTTCTTGCTGTCCCCTTTTATCCAGGTTGTGTTGGCTTTGCTGTTTGATATTTTTCCCCTTTAAGCTGCTTGACTGTTTGAATCCTTTGCGCTGGCTGATTTGATCATTTGATCTATCATCTGATACTCTTTAAACTCTATGAATATCCTTTAACCCTGCTGAGTAACCTTTACTGTGTTCCTTTTACCTTTACTATGCATTTTAGGTTTTTACTGTGTTTTTCAATAGTAAATCCTTTTGATTTGTCTTCAAACTGTATGTAGGCTTTTTCTTTGTAAGCCTGGAACAAAAGTATTTTCCTGCAAAACACAGAAATTGTTTAGAAAACCTAGGTGACAAAGGAGGACACCAATGGATTTTTTGAGCTCAGGAGGATATTGAAAGGAGTCCAGAGTGTATCAGAAGGTAAAACAATGGCTTAATTAGTCGCAGAGGCCTATGGAGGGTTTACTGTGAAAACAGGTGAAACAAAGGCAAAATGGTGATTTTTGCGTTTAACGGAGAAACGACTTTCTTTTTGAAATATGGGGTGAAGTGAACAGTGGCTATTTTGTCGTTATGCGGGAGGCTATTTTGGTTTTCATTGCACCACTTTATGGAGCACGAGCGATTTTGGGAGGGGTCACCCGAAATGATATGAGCTTGACACGTAGCAAGGGGAGTTCAATGGAATACCACTTTTCAAGCGGGTAAAGCCCATACAGAGAGCCAACCCGAAATTGCTATGGGCTATTGATTTTGAATGCATTAGATCAGATGGAGGCAGAGCGAAAAAGCAGTACGAAGGGGCCCAATGATCCATTATGGTGGTTATGGGCTTTATTATGGTTAAAACTGAGATTAGTGGGGTTCTTTGTTTAAATCATAAAAACGATTTAACAAAGGAATTCTTCACAAAACACGATATTGCGGACCTGAAGAATTATGAATTCGGGCGGATAAATTATATTGGGTCCGGGTTCATATCGCATATCACAATCAGGGTTTAGTGGAGGAAGGCCCATTGCAAAGGAATGTGATAAGGGCCAGACACGACGTAGGAATAAATCGTATATGATATGTGATCGGGCCTGGGTCCCAATCGCATATCAGAGATCGCAATGGCAGAGGGTTATTGGTTTAGCCGAGACTTGCGATGGGGGCGGATGCGATATGGCATGATTTATAATATATATTGAGTCAGGTCCGTCGCAATCGGAGATCGCAATGACAGAGGGTTATGCTTTTAGCCGGGACTTGTGATGGAGGCAGATGCAATATGGGTATGAAATATGATATATATATGCTTCGGGTCCAAGTCCATCGCAATCGCATATCGCAATGCCGGGAGAGTGGATTCACGTTGAAAGGCTTGCGATGCGATATTTTATGAAATACATAGTTTTATAATAAAACTAAAGGTTTCAGGTTATTTATTAAAAGGAGTTAATATATACGAGAAAAGGGAATTTACGGGTTTAATACATTAAGTTAGAGTTAATATGAAAATATGAGCGAACAAGGGGAAATATATGCGGAAAGGGGAAATATATGTAATATGAGCAAAAAAAGGAAAAATACTAAGTATAAAGCTTTATCATGGGTTATTTTCTTTTTATATATACTTCAATACTTAGGCTAAACCTCTTTTTTGTGGGTTTTTTTGGGTAAAAGGGGATTTTACATGGGATTTTCACTTTTCCTAGGCAAAAAGGGTTTTGACCTTAGGAAAAGGAGTTTTTATGGACAATGAATGAATATGAATGTATGAAAGTGGGAAGGGGAATTAGTGAATATAGCGATGAATGGGAAGTTAATTAATTGATCTAGTAGACCTTCATTTGCTTTGTGTAATTGCATCATGGACATAGAAACATATGGTGAAACATGATAAATGTACATTTTGTCCAATCAATAATCAAACTTCTGCAACCTTTCTTCTACTTACCCTTTGCTTATCCTATCATTTTTTCTTCACTCAATGGGTGCATTTAAGCTAGCAAACCCTTTTCCTTTCTGTTTATTTTACAAAAGAAAACTATCTAATTCTACCCTTATAACCTTCGAGGGCTCATATTAAACTGATGAGCACCTTATTATTCTCTACCTAACTACTAATTTGCCAAGATTAAATAGTTTGGATAGATATTTATTCTCTAACTATAACATCAATTTTAAATCATGAAGCAGTCAAGATTAAACTATTTTACTGTCATGAGTTGTGGCATTTAAGACAAGCTGCACACAACCATTATTTTGCAGAAATAATAGTAGTGGCATTTAGACTTGCTCACTTTTAGAGTTTATTTGTTTTCTTTTCTTTCTAACCTAACATTTACTTTTTGTCTTTATTTTTTAGGACATCTAACCTAATATTTTCTTTGATATGGACATCATCATCAAGATTTTTTTTCACTAACATTTTATTCACTATTGTTAAGTCCATATCCTAACTTAACATTTTTTCAAAATATTTTTTATTTTTTGAATATTTTATTCTATCTTATCAAAACCAAAAAATGCTACAACATTGTCTCCAACTGGGGACTGCTTTCTCTTGTAGAATGCAGAGAACCTGTAGATCCATGTGCCTTCTCCTCGGGCTATGGAGTCCTTGCTGTAAGAGAAATCACATTGACATCTTGAAAGGTAAAAGAAAACTAGAGTATTTACAATGAAAATTATTTCAACTTCTTAGTACTGAATGTAGTGTTTGAGAAACCTTCCATTTATAGGATAAGTGGAATATAGCCCCTCAAGATTCTGCAGCACAAAAGTGTTGTTACCCTTGACTTCAGCAATTGCTAAAGGCCCAAACCATAGATTGTCAAATTTGCCATGCTTTCCTTTCTCTTCTCTCCTGACATCCCATCTTAGAACTAGATCACCTTCCTTAAAGTCCCTCTCCTTGGCTCTTTTGTCAAACAAGGTCTTCATCTTATTCTGATATTTCATTAATTTGTATTGAAGTTCATCTCAGTTTTCATTAAGTTCAATAATCTGATTTATTCTTCTTGAAAAATCATCAGGTTCATCTATTGAATCCTGTAGGAATTTTAAAAAAGGGAAGGCCAAATTGGTAGGGAAGATTGCACCTTTCCATAGACTAACTGAAATGGAGATTTGCCAATTGATCTCTTTGGAGTAATTCTGTTTTCCCATACTACATAGATCAAATGTGAATCCCAACTCTTCTTATGATCATCTAGAGTCTTTTTTATTACCTTTAACAGACTTTTGTTTGATGACTCTGCGAGGCCATTACCTTGAGGGTAGTATGGAGTTGAATGATGTAACATAATATGATATTTTTGGCAAAAGTCAATCATTTTAACACTAGAAAAAGATGATGCATTATCAGTGACAATTTGAGTTGGGCAACCAAATCTAGATACAATATTCTCCTCAATAAACATAATTACTACTGAATCAGTAGCATTCTTGACTGGAATTGCTTCCACCCATTTAGTAAAGTAGTATGTTGTAGTGAGGATCCATCTATGCTAATTACTTGAAGTGGGGTGAATCTCTCCAACAAAATCTAATCCCCATTGAGAAAAAGGTGCTGAAACTATTGATGGAACAAGTGGAAGAGTTGCTAATTTTTGTTTACCAGCAAACATTTGATAAGGAACACAACCTCTTGCCTTTGCCCCTACTTGTAAGAACGATGTGGGCCAATAAAATCCTCCCCTCAGAATCTTGTATGCTGTTGCTCTCCAAGCATAATGTCCCCCACAAAATCATGTATGAAACTGATCAATGATTCCTTCAGTTTTTGATTCTGTTAAACATAATAACAAAATATTAAGTGGATCTTTCCAGTATAAATTTGCATTTATAATGCAGTACTTGACTGATTTTAACTTAAGGGTTTTGCACTAGGTTTTGGAGAATGATGCTGGACACTCAAAATGGATCAAGAAATTTACAATATCTTAATACCAGTTTGACAACAAGAATTTTTCATCAATGTGTATAGGAATGATCTGCTATGAAGGTATAGGTTCTTGTGGATTCTCCCCTTTAGGATGAAGGGAAGGTTCTTGTGGATTCTTCCCTTGTGCAAGGAGATAAGGTTCTTGTGTATTCTTCCCTTGTATCTATAAAACAGAATTGATTCCAAGTACTTTGCAGTTGGATTCAGTTAGAAGCTTGGCTAATCCTTGACCTTTTACTAGCTTGGTAGTCTTGATAGTTAGATCAAACTCCAAAATTCGAGTGATCCATCTACCTCTTTTCCCATCAGTGTCTGGTTGGGTTAGGAAAATTTTTACAACACTATTAGGGACATAAGCAGTAATAGGTGAATGTAAGACATACATTCTGAATGATTTCAGGGCTTGAGGGCATAGGCTTGCTTCTCAATGATGTCATACTTAAGCTCAGCATCTCTCATAACCTTATTGAAAAAGGCTATGGGTTGGTCATGGGAATCTTCTTTTTTCTATAATAGAATGGCAACTAGGGTTATTTCAGAGGCAAAAGAGAAAATACTAAATGGCTTAGTATAATTAGGGCTGGCTAAGGTGGGAGCTTCAAAGATAGCCCTTTTTATTTGTTCAAATGCATGCCTAGAAGAGGGAGTCCATTTGACTTCATGGTCCTTTCGGAGCATGTCTGTTATATCTTTCACAATCTCTGCATAATTTGGAATAAACCTCCTTAGAAAATTAATCTTGCCTAGAAAAGCCTGAATCTCCTTCTTATTTCTAGGTAAGGTCAATGTTTCAATGGTAGATACTCGTTTGGGATCAATTACTACTCCCTTCTTTGAAATAATATGGCCCAATAGTTTTCCTTCTTTGACAACAAATAAGGAAACAAGGAATTCTTAGGGTTCAATGATATTCCAAATTTTCTACACCTGTCAAAAACCTTCATCAAGTGCTTTAGATGTTTCTGATCAGATTTAGAAAAAACAGTTATGTCATCAAGATAAATAACCAAAAATTTATTTACCTGACCCATAAAAGCTATGTCCATAGCTCTCTGAAATTTTGCTCCAACATTGGTTAAGCCAAATGGCATCCTAGCATACATGAATGTACCCCAGGGTGTAGTAAAGGTTGTCTTCTCTCTGTCTACTGTATCAACATTCATCTTATTGTAACCTGAAAAACCATCAAGCATAGAAAGTCTTTGTGCTCCTGAAACCATTTGAAGTAACTGATCCATTTTGGGCAAAGGATAATTATCTTTTAATGATTCTTTGTTCAAATTTATAAAATCCACACAGAGTCTTATTTCTCCATTTTTCTTTCTAACAGGAACTAGGTTTGCAACCCAACTAGAATATCGAAGAGGGAGGATGATTTGAGCATCTAGCATTTTCTTAATCTCCCTTTCTACATTTGGTAGAAGGGCTGGATTTATCCTTCTAAGTTTCTATTGATAAGGTTTTGCTTCTGGCTTCAAAGGGATCTTATGTTGTATTAAGGAAGTATCATAGGTCTTTAGATCAACATAAGTCCAAGAAAAAACATCCTTAGAATTTTGCAGTAACTTAAGATACTTAGCTTTGATGTCAGGGTCTAGAGATGCACATATTTTGATGTTTTCAGTATCTTCATTAGTTCCAATGTTAATCTCTTCTATGTCATCTTTTGAAGAAATGGACTGAGGGTTTCGGAGGGCATCATTTTGATCAAACAATTTTTCTAAAGGAATGAGTCCTTTTGGAATAAAATTATTAAATAATTGAATAATGTCACGATTAGAAATTTGGGTATTAAAATCTAAAGTATCATTTCCATCTGTATTTTCATTTATTTCAGTTTTATCTTCATCAATTTGTAGAAATGAAAAATCATCTATTACCTGCAGAAATGATTTTAATTATTCATCATCTTCAAATATTTGCCAATGTTTCAGATTATCTGGGATAGATGGCCTATATTTGACTTGTATCTGATAGAGTATATCAGTATGATCGGGAATTTTAAAAGAGCTAGCAGAGACAGCTAAGGCATCTGCATGAATATTCTGATCTCTGGGAATATGAGTCAAATTAAAAGCATCAAAGAAGTTTTCAACTGAATCCCATACTTCATTTCGGTAGGATGTTGGGTCCCTATAATACTAGTTATTACCCCATTACTATTGTAGTTATACCCCTTATTTATATTGTTGTGCCCCTATTACCCCCATATTGTTATTTTTGTGCCCCATAGAATCCCTCTATTGTTATTTTTTGGCTTTATATTATTATTGTTAGGTCGGCTGGATTATATTGTGACTCCTTAGACTCCTATATATAGAAAGGAAGTTTTGTCATTTGTATCATCCAAGAATTTTTCATTCATGTAATGTAAAGGAGGTTGCCCTGTCGAAGAGGCTGAATTCTAAGGCGTTGATCTATCTTTTCTATCTTTTCTTGAGCTAGTTTCATAACATTTGGTATCAGAGCTTTGGATTTTAGGGTTTCGCTGCTCCAAACAGGTCATCGTGGCATTTTCGCTATAAAATTTTTTCTGTGACATTTCAGAAGTTGCAAATAAAACCCATTTGATAAGAAATCGCGCTGAACCTTGGGTCTGAATTTCAGAGCTTTTCGCGCGATATTTGCGGAGATATGATCTGAGGAAGTTGGTGTTTTTGGAGACTCCTGAATTACATTCAAAACAGGTGACCTGGGGAAAATCGTCATAACTTTCTCTCTGGGGATCGGATTGAAATTTCGTAAGAAGGTACAGAAAGAGGACTGATTGTAGTTTCTTGTGTGTGTGTTTCAGATTCAAAGGTTGAAACAGTGACTCGTGGCATGTCGTACAAGTTTGCTCTACTGAACCAGTCTAAAAGCAAGTCACTGTGGGAGATTTCACATAACTCTTCCTTGGAGAATCCAATTTGGCTCAGACTTGTGGCATTGGAAAGAGGACGCAGAAGGCTACTACAGGTAGAAATTTCAGAACTGGATGATCCGAAATTATAGAGATACATCAGATTCAATATCAGGCTTCTATAAAGTGAAAAATGGTGTGTAGTTTTTTTTTTAAATTTTTGTGTAAGCTTGGTTTAACGGAATTCAAAGGGCATAGTAAAGCATTATTATCGGTAACTGATGCCCCGAGGAAAGAAAATGCAAACACCTAGTAAGGAACCTGAAATCTCTAGCATGACTCATGAAGAAGAGGAAGAAATGCTACATGATATATCAAAATTACAAGAACAAGTGCAACAAATGTCACGCTCACAAAAGCTAACAGAAGCTAAGATAAGTGGCGTGGAATCTAAGATAAATGGCGTGGAATCTAAGATAAAGGGCATGGAAGCTAAGATGGATGATTCGAAGATAGATTTGAAGAGAGACATGGCAGATTTGAAGATAGATTTGAAGACAAACATGGAAGAATTAAAGAAGTTGCTACAAGAAAGGGTCACTAATGGTGAAAAGGTAGTAAAGGAAACTCATGATGAGAACAAAAGAAATGTTAATCATGATTCCATAGACGCTAATGTTGGATCAAAGAATCACCATATTCCAAAAACCGATATGAGGAAGTTTGATGGCAAGGATCCCGCTACATGGATATTACAGATGGAGCAATTCTTCGATCTCAATAATGTGCAACACGCACAAAAGGTACGTATGGCAACTGTATATTTGGAACCAAATCAGTTTGTATGGTATCAATGGCTTTGCTCTCGTAAACAATTTATCACTTGGGCAATTTTTACGGAAGAATTGATAGCACATTATGAAGATACAAAAAGCAACACTTTTTTTAGCCAATTGATAAGTCTCAAACAAAAGGGTTCAGTAATGGAGCACATTGAGGAGTTCCAAAAATTGAACATAAGGGTAAAAGATATTCCAGAGGAGCATAGGATTTATGTGTTCATAGGGTCTTTAAAGGATAATATCCAACATGATGTTCGCCTTTGGGAACATGATTCATTAGAGAAGGCATTCAGGTTAGCAAGAAAAATGGAAAGCAAAATTATGGCAACCAGGAAGCATACCACTCACAACTATAAAGACGGAAGTGTTGTTGCCCCTAGTCTTCCACAACCTATAAGGTTGACACCACAACAATTGGAAGAAAAAAGAGCAAAAGGGCTTTGTTGCAGTTGTGATAGCAAATACAATAAAGGTCATAAGTGTGCTGAGAAGAAATTATTCTACATAGATTGTGAAGAGGAAGAAGAAAAGGAGCAAGAAAGGTCAAAAGAAGAAGATATACTCCAGGAACAAAGCCTAGATGAAGAAAAAATAAATCCGACCATATCTTGTAATGCATTGGCGGGAATTACCACTCCTCAAACCATCAAGATAGAAGGACAAATCAAGAAGAAAAAGGTAAGAGTGTTGATTGATTCAGGAAGCACCCACAATTTTATTCATTGTAGGGTAGCAAAAGAATTGAATTTCTTCCTATATCCAGCACCAGAGTGTCAAGTGATGATTGCAAATGGAGGAACAATAAATTGCTCTGGAAAGTGCCATAATATCAAGCTATCCATGGGAGAATATGTATTGACTAACCCAATGCTTTCCATTCCAATGGGAGGTGCGGATGTTGTACTAGGAGTCCAATGGCTACAATCCTTGGGTACAATAGCTTTTAATTTTCAAGAACTTTTCATCAAATTTTCTACGGAAGGAAAGGAAGTTGAATTAAGGGGTATTGCAGGGAAACCAGGAAAGATAATCAGCTCTCATGGTATGACAAAGCTTCTAAAAAAGGAGCAAAGAGGTGTAATTGCACAATTATGCTCGCTAGATGTTTCCACATTGGAATAATCTATTTCTCCAGATCTCCAAAAAGTCCTGGACAATCATTCCAAGGTATTTGAGACTCCCAAGGGTCTCCCACATATACGTGATCATGATCATGCTATTCATCTGATTCCAGGAAGTGTTCCTCCAAACATCAGGCCGTACAGATATCCCTATGTCCAAAAAAGTGAAATTGAACGTATGGTTGCAGAAATGCTAGAGGCTGGTATAATTCAACCAAGTCAAAGTTCTTTCTCAGCTCCAGTAGTATTGGTGCACAAGAAGGATGGATCATGGCGCATGTGTCTAGATTATAGGGAGCTCAAAAAGCTCACTATTAAAGATAAGTTCCCCATTCCTGTTATTGATGAATTACTGGATGAATTGCATGGATCAATTTACTTCACCAAGTTGAATCTTCGTTCGGGATATCATCAAATCAGAATGAAGATTGAAGACATTCCGAAAACGGCATTTAGAACTCATGAGGGTCATTATGAATTTTTGGTCATGCCATTTGGCCTTACCAATGCACCTTCAACATTTCAAGGTTTGATGAATTCAATTTTCAAACCATTCCTTAGAAAATTTGTGTTAGTATTTTTTGATGATATACTAATCTACAGCAAGTCTTGGAAGGATCATGTTGAACATGTTGACAGGGTGCTACAACTATTGGAGGAGAAACAATTATATGCAAAAAGATCCAAATGTTTCTTTGGAGTCCAGGAGGTGGAATATTTGGGTCATATTGTATCTCATGAAGGAGTTAAGGTAGACCCTAGCAAAATTAAAGCCATTAAGGAATGGAAAATCCCCACATCCATAAAGCATCTGCGAGGATTTCTTGGGTTGACAGGGTATTATCGCAAGTTTGTTAAGAATTATGGGAGAATAGCAACACCTCTAACAACATTATTGAAGAAAGATTCATTTTCATGGACTCCGAAAGCAACAAAGGCCTTTGAACATCTTAAAGAGGCAATGTGCCAAGCACCGGTCTTAGCTACACCGGACTTCACAAAAACCTTTATTGTGGAATGTGATGCTTCAGGAAATGGAACTGGTGCTGTTCTAATGCAAGATGAAAGACCCATTGCTTTTGAAAGTCGTCCAATCAAGGGAAAGTTTTTAAGCAAAGCTATTTATGAGAAGGAAATGTTGGCAATACTCCATGCACTTAAGAAATGGCGACCCTACCTAATGGGAAGACACTTCAAGATAAAAACGGATCATGATAGCCTTAAATACTTTTTAGAACAAAGATTATCCTCTGAAGAGCAACAAAAGTGGGTCACAAAGATGTTAGGTTATGACTTTGAAATCATCTACAAAAAAGGGAAGCAAAGTGTGGTGGCAGATGCACTCTCAAGAAAGGATGAGGATGTGGAAGCATTGTTGTGTGCCATTTATATTATCCAACCAGATTGGATAAACGAAGCGAGGGAGGAATGGAAGAATGATGAAGAAGTGTGGGCACTTATTCTAAAGCTACAACTGTAAGGACTCTGGACACCACATATCTCCACAATGGTATGATATTGTCCACTTTGGGCCTAATCCCTCGTGGATTTGTTTTTGGGCTTTACCCCAAAAGGCCTCATACCAATGGAGATATTTTTCCATCCTTATATACCCATGATCCTCCCCACTTCTAGTCAATGTGGGACTTTGGTCGTATACCCAACAACAACAAGATTCCAGTACTTCTGATACATTTAGCTGGCAAAATGATTCGTTATGGTACAAAGATCGCTTATACCTCTGTAAGAATTCCCAGCTAAAACAAAAGATTCTTATGGAATTGCACACTTCTCCCTTAGGAGGGCACTCAGGATTTTTAAAAACTTACCACAGGGTTAAGAAGGAATTTTTTTGGGATGGCCTTAAATCAGATATTCAAAAGTTTGTGGCGGAATGTTTGGTTTGCCAGCAAAATAAAGTTGAAACAATTAAGACACCGGGTCTATTACAACCTTTATCCATTCCAAGCCAACGTTGGGAGGAGGTTTCAATGGATTTTATCACAGGTTTACCCAAGTCTGAGGGAAAGAGTGTCATCATGGTGGTAGTTGACAGACTTACCAAGTATGCACACTTTTGTGCATTATCACATCCATTTAAAGCCAGTACAGTTTCTACTGCATTTATGGAAACAGTTCAAAAGCTACATGGAAACCCAAAGATTATTGTAAGTGACAGAGATCCCATTTTCACTGGAAATTTTTGGACAAAATTATTTTCTTGTCTTGGTACTCAGTTAGCTCATAGCTCATCTTATCATCCTCAATCTGATGGGCAAACTGAGATAGTAAACAAATGTTTGGAAGGATATCTTCGTTGCTTTATATCTGATAAACAGACACAATGGGTCAAATGGTTGCCTCTGGCTGAATGGTGGTATAACACTTCCTTCCATACAACAACAAAAATGACCCCATTTATGGCACTTTATGGGTATCAACCACCATCCATCACATCATATTTAAGAGAAAATTCTAAGGTTCAGGCAGTGGAACATCACATCGAACATCAACAACAAGTCCTCCAACTCTTAAAGGATAACCTCGTGTTGGCACAAAATAGAATGAAACAACAGGCAGATCAACATCGCAGTGAAAGAAGTTTTGATGTAGGTGATTGGGTATTCCTACGGCTACAACCATATAAGCAAATGTCCCTAAAGCAAGCTAAGAAGGATAATAAATTATCACCAAAGTATTATGGTCCGTACAAGGTGTTGCAAAAGATTGGTACTATGGCATACAAATTGGAGCTTCCTGCAGCTTCTCGATTGCACCCAGTTTTCCATGTTTCATGTTTAAACAAGGTTATAGGTGACAAGCTCCCAATTCAAACAATATTTCCAGAACTTGACGAGGAAGGAAAAATTATATTGGAACCAGAAGCAGTCACAGAAACAAGAACTCGACAGCTACGAAATCGATCAATTTCAGAGTATCTTATCAAGTGGAAGAACTTATCCGCTGAAGATTCCACATGGGAGGATGAGAATTTTATGCAGAAGTATCCAGAACTACTCAAGCGTTGAGGACAACACTTTTTTGAAGGAGAGGGGCATGTTGGGTCCCCATAATACTAGTGATTACCCCATTACTATTGTAGTTATACCCCTTATTTATATTGTTGTGCCCCTATTACCCCCATATTGTTATTTCTGTGCCCCATAGAATCCCTCTGTTGTTATTTTTTGGCTTTATATTATTATTGTTAGGTCGGCTGGATTATATTGTGACTCCTTAGACTCCTATATATAGAAAGGAGGTTTTGTCATTTGTATCATCCAAGAATTGTTCGTTCATGTAATGTAAAGGAGGTTTCCCCCTCGAAGAGGCTGAATTCTAAGGCATTGATCTATCTTTTCTATCTTTTCTTGAGCTGGTTTCATAACATAGGACCTAAGTCTAGGGTGCTTGGTTTGGCAAGCATTTCTTACTTGCTTAAAAATAAGTTCTGAATCAGTAAAAACACTTAAGTTTTGAACTTTTAAGATTTTGGCTAATTGCAATCCTAAAAGGAAAGCTTCATATTCAGCAACATTATTGGTAACTTCAAAATCTAATTTACATGATTGGGTTATATATATATATATATATATATATATATATATATATATATATATATATATATATATATATATATATATATATATATATATATATATTATTTTCAGGTGAAATTAAAACTACTCTAGCTCCTGCCCCATCTTTTGTGCAAGAGCCATCAAAGAACAATTTCCAAATATTAGTTTGGTTTGTTTCAGGACTTTCAACTACCTCTTCAATTTTGACTTGAGTTTTATGTTGGTTTGAAGTGAGTTGAAAACAACCGTCGTCTTGATCTATTGCATAAATTGGATGGTTCCTTGGCTGGTCAGTCTTACAAATAGTATGTACAAATCTTACCTCTCTATATAATCTTAATTGCTCTCCCCCATAAATAGGAATAGTAGCATATGACATATCCATCTGTAGAGTTCCTCCTAATTTGGCACAACAAGACCTAGAAAGGAGCATTCTAAATTTGGGAGGGATATCTTTGACAACAATATCAAGTACTACACTTTTCACTGGAATTTGGGCAAGGGTAACCACTAGATCTTTGATCAATCCCAAACATGGCACCTTTTTAGAACCAAAGCTGTACAGGTCATGGTAGGATCTAGTTATGTCGAGTTTCAAATGGTCCATGATAGATTTTGGCGTAAGGTTGTGTGATGCTCCTGAATCAAGCATACAATTATACAACATGGAATCATTTGTTTTAAGATTTACATAGAAAGGAGGCACTATCTCATCTATCATGTCTGAACTAGGGCAAAAAACTACTGCTATTTTTTCATCTTGCAGACTTATGACATCACCTTCAACATCAACTAAGGTATTTTGTATCCATTTTGTGACTTGGCTTTTGTAACCAGGGTTTTCAGAAAGTTCTGATAGTGAAATTGGGATCTTAACCCTCTCTAATTCTTTTTCAACATTAAATGTAGTCAAAATGTTTTTACCATTTGGGTAGTATCAATTGACTGATCTAAGGGCTGAATGAGAGTTGTTTGAGCTTCAGCAGTTTTCGTACGTGGTTCAATTACTGGAGTTTCCTTTGGAGGTCTCCTAGGACCAAGCCTAGGCCTAAGATCATATCTCTTGTTTAACTCTGCAATTAAAAATTTAGAGAAATCATGATATTTAGAGACTTGTGAAGCTTCTTGATCTTCTTGAACCTGATTTTGTTATGAGAGAGGAATGATGGATGTTTGATTGGAAGAAGAATACATACTATTAATATCTTCAGTAATTGTCATAGTATTATCATCAGGTTGTTGGTCATCTATCAATAGAGGAGTAGGAACCTGTTGATCATTGCTAGATCTCTGAAGAATTTGTAGTGGTGGATTTCTTTTATACTAACCTTGATTTTGGTTTTGAGGTCTAGTAACTGTTTGTTGTATTGTCCTAGGTTGGGTCTCAATCTTTGAAATCCTATTTGATAGGTTTCTAAGAAGAGATGTTATTTCATCTATTTTTGAGTCTTTTGATTTAGTCTTAGAGGAACTAGAGGCTTCTTGAACAGTTTTGAGTTTTCTTTGGGCCTTTTCTTCCTTAAGTTTTAAAGAAGTTAAGACTGCCCTATTTGATTCTACTTCTATAGCGTTTGTTTGCATTTCTTCAAGATTTCTTGAAGTTCTCTCTCGTAGCATAACAACAAAGTCATCATCAAAAGCTTTAGACAATCTAGATTTAGCTGCTGCTACAAGGGGCTTACAATCAATAGGCATTTTGTGATAGAGTTTATTGAATCTTTTGATAAAATCTGATACTAGTTCACCAAAGTTCCTTTTAAGCTCTTCAAATTCTATGAGGAAGTAAAGAGGATCCTTTTTCACACCCCATTGATTTTTAAATATGGTTGTAAGCTCTTCCCAATTTCTAATGGAAGCTACTGGTAACTGTCTAAACCAAATCCTCACATTTCCTTCAAGTGACTATACAAACAATCTCATATAAAAATTTTCTTGTTCAATATTCATGTTGTCTGCAAAGTCTAGGAAAGCTTGAAGATGGTCCTCAGCTGAGGGACCAGTTTCTCCATTGTACTTGGGAAGGTATTTTAAATATCCAGCTGGGAATGCATCAAGGTTATTAGGTAAGACTAAGGCAGCATATCTAGCCTGTACAATAGGTCAGAAAGCCATGACAGCAGGTGGTGTATGAGGTGCTTGAAGTATATGAGGTTGTACAGGTGGAGCATGAGGTGTTTGTGTGGATGTAGAGGATGACGAAGAAGTAGAGGAAGAAGATGGTGATTCAGAGGTTGATGAACTAGCTGGAGGTAAAGGAGGAGATCTCCTGAAGGACTTCAAAGGAGTCTTAAGAACTAACTTTGGGCCTGTAAAGGAATACCTTCTTTTGTTTCAAAGAGAGGATTGGAATATATAAAGAAGGTCTCCTCAAGTTGTTAAGAAGAAGAAGCTTCAAGTCGATCAAAAATGGAAGGAAAATGATAGGTGGTAGGGGATATGAAATCTGTGGGTTTATATTCTGGTAGATTAACACCCAAATCAGATTCAGTTTTTGGTGATCTTGGTGGTAGTGTGGGTATTGGATGAGATTCTAATGAATGAATAAGGTATGTTGACTTAAAATCAACTCCTTTATCTAGAAGTTCAGCAACCCTAGGTGATAAATGGGAGTAATCAGGATCAGATGGGATATTACTATAGGGGTCAAATGATTCTAATTCTTCATACTGTAGGACTGAAGAAGAAGAAGAATATGGATGGTGTCCCCTTTTAGAACTGGCTTTTCTCAAAAGCCTTTCAGGATCTAACAAGGACTAACTATGTCAGCTTCTGAACAAGATCTGGTATGTTGAAAAGGTGCTAGCTTGGGAGTGTGGAGTCACCTAGGTGAATGATTTTAACCTTTCTAAACCTTTAATCACCTTTAAAGGAAGAATGAAAGAATATCGTTGTCCCAAGGGAAACTTAAATGAAATTAGAATCCTGACAACGGTGCCAGTCTGATGTTGTACCTTTGAGATAGTAGTAGGTCAGCTACAAATACCAGAGCATCTAAAATAATTGTTTTGGGGTTTTTGGTTTTAGTTTTGGAAGACCAATGAATGAATACAGATGTAGAATTGAAATACTTAATCCTTTGGGTTATATTAATATCTCAGCACAGGGCTACTATAAAGCTTTACACCGTGATATAGATCAAAAATAGTGGTGATAAGAAGACAGAAAATAATATGATTATCACAGTTTCCAGACTGTAAAACAGAACAATCATAAGTAGGAAAACCTTCTAAACTACGTTCCAAAGGTTCAAGGCAGTATACTTAAGCTTACACATGATGCTGATGATTTATTGATTAGAGGGGATTAGCTAAACAAACAGTTCATTGATCCATTCTCTTAATAGATGATCACTTCAGGAGCTTATAGGAACAAATTGAGACACAATTATTCCTACCTAGATACCTCTATAAGTCATAAGCATATGAAGAAAAACAAAATGATTGATAACTGGAAAAATTTACAGGATAACACAAACTGTGTAAAACGAAATTCAAAATCCTCTGCTTTGTATTAAGGTTCCAGAAAGACTGAGTACATCAAGTGTCTACAAAAGCTTCCTTCAAAGGTGGCTTCCAGGTTTAGAGTAGAATGAACAGTCACTACTTAACAAACAATGAATAATAAACCTTCAACTTTGAACCAATAACATCTCGAAAAGAGAGTTATTTATAAAATAATGAAACTTAAGAAAATATCCTAAAACTGATTAAGATTTATTTTAGGAAAGGAAAGATCTTCATACTAGAAGATAGGGGCAGCTATTGAACTGCTTCTTGCTGTCCCCTTTTATTCAGGTTGTGCTAGCTTTGTTGTTTGATATTTTTCCCCTTTAAGCTGCTTGACTGTTTGAATCCTTTGCGCTGGCTGATTTGATCATTTGATCTTTCATCTGATACTCTTTAAACTCTGTGAATATCCTTTAACCCTGCTAAGTAACCTTTACTATGTTCCTTTTACCTTTACTGTGCATTTTAGGTTTTTACTATGTTTTTCAACAGTAAATCCTTTTGATTTGTCTTCAAACTATATGCAGGCTTTTTCTTTGTAAGCTTGGAACATAAGTCTTTTCCTGCAAAACACAGAAATTGTTTAGAAAACCTAGGTGACAAAGGAGGACACCAATGGATTTTTTGAGCTCGGGAGGATACTGGGAGTCCAGAGCATATTAGAAGGTAAAACAATGGCTTAATTGGTCACAGAGGCTTCTGGAGGGTTTACTGTGAAAACAGGTGAAACAAAGGCAAAATGGTGATTTTTGCATTTAACGGAGAAACAGATTTCTTTTTGAAATATGGGGCAAAGTGAACAGTGGCTATTATGTCGTTATGCGGGAGGC